>JAHRHZ010000013.1:42969971-42999663 GCA_024137785.1 Ginglymostoma cirratum
TCTCAGAAAATTTTCTGAAGAAGGGTCTAGGCCCGAAACGTCAGCCTTCCTGCTCCTCTGATGCTGCTTGGCCTGCTGTGTTCATCCAGCTCTACACCTTGTTAACTCATTTTCTAAAGTATTGTTTTTAAGATCACCCTTTTCTGACTTAATTTAAGCATCACAACCTTAATCTGAATACCCTTTCTCTAAAACATCTAATTTGACAGTTCAAAGATGCACAAGTAAATTAATGAGATTTTCTTTTTATCTATTCCTACATGAAGTGTATACTAGAAGACAATCATATATTTTCTTCGTTTATTTTCAGGGACAAGCAAACAGCAACTTTCACGAACAATGCAGACCATCCTCTTGCATTGAATCTTGCTTTATGTCAGGTCATGGTGTCATTCACCAGTGCTTTAACTGTCCATCTGGATACTGACTGGTTAGAGCAAATTCGAAAATTTGTCACAGAGAGCTTGTCAGATGGCAGGAAGTTGACCTCTCAGCAACTGAATGGGATGCTGATGTTAGTGTGGAGACTTGTACTTGTACAGTGCAACAGAGGTGAGATAAAATAGTGAACAAGATGGCAGTTGTAAAGTTAATAGAGTTGGAAAATACTTGTGTGGTAAGATAATGCTTGTGAATCAGGTACATGTGACACTTTGGCATGGATACACCTTCTGTAAACTAAATTTTGTTTCTGAAAATGTTTTAAATTTTTGTTTACTTTTATTGCGGTATTAAAAATACTGACATTTTGTTTGTTTATTCGTTGCAAATTTGATACTTGAAGTTATAGGACAATAAATAAATTGAGATTTTTCTGCATGAATTTATTAGAAGCATTTTTAAATAAGAAATAGTAACAAAGGAGAAATGTAGTATTATCCAACTTTTATGCTTCTTGGATGCACATTGAGAGCCCTTGGGTTGCCTTGTCTCTGACTAGCCTGTCCCATATGCAAACCTAGATTTTTGACAGGATAATCAGCTTTTGCATTAGAGCTTCATACAGTTCTCACATCCATATAGTTGCACATTCAAATCAGAAGTTCACTGGATCATCGAGGCTGAATGGTATTTTTCCTTTGGCTGCATGGCTCAGCATCACCAAGACCAGTTTCTGAGCTCATTTTAAACTTCTCTGAAATAAGTGAACATAGTAATTGTTAAATTTTGACTTTGAAGAACTTCCTTATTTTTCATTCATATTCTTTATATTTGCTTTTAGGTTCCACAGAAGAACTGCTGAGGGCAGTTTATGCACAGTACCAGCAGCAGGGTCTTTCACTTGCAGTTCGCACAATGCTGCTTAATTTCTTTAGTGGTCTTTATTTCAGGGAGAAAACATCCAATCTTCAGTTTGCTAGGTAATGTGTTCTCATCAAGGAGGAAGTTTCCATCTCAAAATTCTTCCAGTTTGTAACTTGATTTCTCTGAACAGACGTATTATATTGAACACAGAGTTCTTCTAGTTTTGCAGTATCACTGGCATGAGAATGTAATTGCGGTATGTAAATTTATTTGGCTGTTTTTAATTACAAATTTAGACATAACAATTTGTAATTTGAAATGTGAAAATAGGAATAAAATGCATGACTTTTTAATGAGACTGCTGTTACATTCTGGTTCAGTTATTCCCCACTTTAGCCATATGTTGCTTCAAGGCACATAGGCATACAAAATCACCTAGTGGTGGAAAATACTTTTTATTTGTAGGTTCTGCAACAAATTGAAATTCCAGCAAATAATTCGCCCACATTTCAGTCAGCATGTGGAACGCTAATGAGAATTTCATTGCTGGAAATGTCACCTCTTGCCAATTACATCATAGAGTTCTGAGAAATCACTTTACACCTTCCTAAAAATCCTGTTTGCACTTTTTTCTCAGTAACTTAAAATTTCTACATCATCATTTGTGCTTCAACAAAGTAAATTCAATAGATTACATGAATTGTAATAATATGGTAAAATGTATTTATTGAATTGTCTTTAATGTCTTATCAAAATTTTCACTTGAATTCTTAACTATTTCCTAATGCATGCGCTTGATTCTGTCATTTTTGCCCAGAGCTGAATACCAGCAGCGCAGTTGAGCATGTGCAATTTTAGCTTTTATCATTCATCTCTGGCAGTAGCTTTTCAAATGATTTGAAGAAAAGATAGAAAAATTAAAAAGCCTCACTTTGAAATTTAACAATTTTTTAAATAGTGCCTGTCTGGATTGGAATAGTGAAGAGGTAAAAGCAACACACTGACTAAAACTTTGATAAAACCCAGTTTGTCTTTTGTCCTTTTTCCCTTTTAAAAAGAATACAAATGGTCTCTATTTTCTGCTATCAGACATTTATTAATGTTAAGAAATGAGAAAATGATGCATTGAAAGCCAAATACTAGGCAGCTGTATTTACCTAAAACTTGCCTGGTTCAAAAGTTATCTACCATTTATCTATTATTTCTCAACCTAAGTAGATTTTGTTCAAGACCTGTTTATTTGTTCTGCTTAGTTATCAGTGGAATTATGAATAGAGTTGTTTTTAGGGAAATTAGTTTGGTGAAATTGAGCTTTGTGCCAGTTAGTGAGTGTTGATTCATGGCATTGTAGAACACTTTCAGCACATAACAAATGAATGGGAGTAGGCTGGTATAGTGGTAATCGGCTAGTTTAGTTTGCCCTTGCATTTCGTTAAATTATTCATGGCTTTGATCGAATATCTTGGCTTAACTGCAGCTGGTTGTTTTCATCTGGTATTGTTGCCAGAATCCATCATTGTGTTTGGCCTTTGAACTTCCCATTTTACTGAGCTATTTCTTAAAATCACTTGATGAGACCTCCATTGTGGACCATAGCATCTATGATAACAAAGAATTCAGGAAGAAGTACTATTAGCATTTTGTACTTTAGGCGAAGTGCCGTTATTTACACTTCAGCCTTTTTTTTTTGCACTTATCTAGAACATAGAACATAACAGCGCAGTACAGGCCCTTCAGCCCTCGATGTTGCGCCGACCTGTGAAACCAATCTGAAGCCCATCTAACCTACACAATTCCATTATCATCCATCTGCTAAGTTATACCATGAGCCTCCTCTGTTAACTACCTGACGATTGTAGCCACTTTTGGTAATAGATAAAGTGACGTAGGTTTGCTTTAATTGTATAATTGCTTAGTTATTTTGATATTTATTAAACAGGTAGCATTATGCTGTAGCGTCAGTAACATTAATTGTAAATATAACTTTATCGGCTTGAATTTGACGATATGTGTGATCGTTTCATTTTTAGAATCTAGAGCTCTGCTTCTACTCTGTGTTGGCTAGTGCTTAGACCTTTTCTGGAAAACCAATAATCATCGATGCATACGTGCTCTCTAGGATCCCAGGCTCCACTTGCACTGTTTGTATTCTGTTTGTTTATACAAGTTAGTTGGAATGGCAGAATAGCACTGGAAAGTTTTAAAAAATCGAACTACAACAAAGTTTTATTAACCGGCACCTATGGGACCAGGAGTGTGCTGGTTGATCACATATTCTGCATTATCAAAACCTGTGCGTAATCGAAGTAAAACCTGACCAAGCGAATCTTTGAGACATCAGTGTCCCTCAAAAAATCTGTGTAAAAACATCAACACAGTGCTTAAATTCAATGTAAAAACATGTAGTGAGTAATAGAAACATAATGCAGGGGGTATACATGTCACTGTTATACTTTATTTATGGCAGCAGCGAGAGAAGTTGGGAAAATGTTGGCTTACCTTCAATCCAGATCATCAGGAACTGCTCCAATTCACTGTTTAAAAGGAAACAGCAGGTCTGTAGTACTGAGTCCAATAATCTGAAATTCAGAAACTCTTTCCGTTACAATGGATTTATTCACTGCCGAACTGTAGGTGTGGAGCCAGCAGCTGATAGGAAAGCAGTGGTAAGGCCGTCCTCAAAAAGTGAGCAGGTCAGTGCAAGCCAGCAACATCCTATAAAAAGATTACTATCAACAAGAACTGGCCACGCTACCCTAAACAGTTTGTGACACATCATCTGCAAAAACAAGTACCGAAATGACCTTTGTCTGCTGCACTTCGCTCTGAAGAGCCAGAAAACAGTTGTGGTAAAGAAGAAGCACACTCGGGCTACCAAGAGAATGTAAACTTGTAAAAAGATGGACAATGGCTTATGATTAAAATAAACGAAGATTTTTGACTAAATAAAGAGTACTCAGACATCATGGTAGATTGCGGTATTTGAGGTATACAATTTTTGCCAATTGACAAGGTGCTAGTTAAAACAAAGTTTGCTGCATGTCCTTTATTTTGTAATGCTATGAGTAGAATTGCATGCCTTAATGACAGAGTTTAATGAATTTTCCATTTCAAGTAAAAAGTGGCTGGTCTGAAAGCTGCCTCAATGTTGAATGCTAGTACTTTGGATGGAAAATTTTGTAATGCCTCATATTTTGTAAACCTTCTGAACCACAAAACATTTCGGGCAGGTTGTTGACAACACCCATAACTGATGTTCATTAATGGATGGTTTGTTTCCTGTTGATTGCTGATGTGCTTCTTCTCTTGGACAGAAGCAAGGTGCTGTCACGTTGGTTAGCTGGGCTGCCATTACAGTTGGCTCAACTTGGTTCAAGGAATCCACTTTTGTCAGCACAACTGATTGATGTGGTACATGCAGCAGCTGCCCGTTCAAACAAAGAGCTTCTTCAGAGCCTTCAGAGTAATGTCTACAGGTTATATGGTAAGGCTGCTTTTAGACACTTGATTTATTTATTAGTTCATAAAGAGGATTTGCTGTACGCCCATTGGGCCAACTCCATCATTTGGCAAGATCATGGCTGATCTAATTGGAATGTTAATTCTACTTTTCTGCCTGACCCTGAGAAATCTGGACCCACTTGCTGATTAAAAATCTGTCTAACTCAGGCTTGAATGTATTCAATGACCAACCTCTCTTGCTATCTGTGGAAGGGAATTCCAAAGATTAATGACAGTGAAAGCAGAAGTTCCTCCACATCTCTGTCTTAAATTGCCAAGTCTGCCTTTGGTTCTAGATGTCCTCATTAGAGATCTTCCAGCATCTCCACTGTCAAGGCCTCTCAGAATCCTGTATGATTTGGTAAGATCACCACTCATTCTTCTAATTCCCAGTGAGTATAGTCTGAACCTGCCAAATCTTGTTATGAACCAGACCAAACTCCCTCAAAATATATCAAAGCAATAGGCTAGACCCTAACTTTTATCTTATTTAAAGGCAAGTGTAAGGAAATGCGTTCCAGATGTGATTTGATTGCTTGAACTACTAGGCTTTAAGCAAAATACAAAATTTAAGCAAAAACAAAATTTTTTTTTAAAAAACCCAAAAGAACTGCGGATGCTGTAAATCAGGAACAAAGACAAAGTTGCTGGAAAAGCTCAGCAGGTCTGGCAGCATCTGTGAAGGGAAAAAAAAGAGTTAACGTTTCGGGTCTGGTGACCTGTCGACTTATGCTTCTTTGCTTAATTTAAAAAATAAACCCCAAACTATGTACTCTGTTTTCCATGGAGCAGAAACCTTACAAACACTGTTTGTAAACCACACCCAACCCCCGCCCCCGCCCCCGCCCCCAAGAGAAACAGGACGGACAAATCCCTCTTAAAGGCACATTTTCTCAATGCATCCTCCGTGAACAGCTTCCAATGTACACCTATCCTTTGTTGAGTAAGGAGACCAAAATTGTGCACCGTGCTCTAGATGCAGTCTAACCAATATCTTGTGCGGTGCAGCAAAAAATTCTTTACTTTTTGGACTCTATCCCCTTGCAATGAAGACCAGTGTTCTATTTATCTTGCTGATTACTTGCTGTTCCTGCCTGCCCATCTTTTGTTTTGCCTGCATGTGACTCAAGACCCTCAGCAGTGTGATTGACTCTGACTCTTAACTACCTCTGAATTGGCCTAGAGAGTCACTTAGTTGTAACAATCACTAGAAAGTCTTAAAAAAGAAATTAAACTGGAACGACTACCTGGCACCCACCTGTCAACCCTGCAAAGTGCACCTGGCTAATTTCTGCGGGCTAGTCCCAAAATTGGGAGAGCTTTTACTTGCTCACTCACAGGTTGTGTATGGAGCCAGTATTTGTTGCTCATCCCTAACTGCCTTTGAGAAGGTGATGGTGAACTGCCTTCTTGAACTGCTGCAGTCTGTTTGGTGCAGGTAAACCCACAATGCTGTTAAGGACAGAATTCCAGGATTTTGATCTAGCAAATCCAACTGGAGGAACAGCAATTAATATATATCTCCAAGTTTGGATAGTGAATGACTTGGAGGGGGCCTTGTATGCGCTGCTGTTGTTCTTGATGATGGTGGTTGTGGATTTGGACAGTGCTGCCTGAGAAGCCTTAGTGAATTTCAACAGTGCATCTTCTGTTTGTGGATGTGGTACCAGTCAAATGAACTACTTTGTCCTGGATGGTGTCAAGCTTCTTGTCTCTCAGACTAGTTAAGCAACAACCTGGCATGGTCATACTCACAGCCATCATACTTCGCAGACCTATGACCCAGGCATTATCATCACCGTCCCTGGATATGTCTTTTCCCACCAGCAGGACGTATCCAGCAGAGGTGCTGGCACAGTGGCATATAGTCAGGAGAGAGTTTCCTGGGAATCCTTAACATCATCTCTGGACACCATGAAGTCTCATGACACAAGGTCAAACACTGTCAAGGAGACCTCCTGCTGATTACTGCATACTGTCCTTCCTTAACTGATGAATCAGTGCCAAATGTTGAATATCGTTTGGCAGGTGGAAAAAGCGCAGAATGTATTCTGGGTGGGGGATTTCAATGTCCATCACCAAGAGCGGCTCGGTAGCAATGTTACTGATTGAGCTGATCAAGTCTTAAAGGATGTTGCTGCCAGACTGTGTCTGTAGCATATGGTGAAGGGACCAACAAGAAGGAATAATTTAGCTGACCTCGTCTTCACCAGACTCTGTATCACAGATGCATTGTCCGTCATGGTATCAGTAGGGTGACCACTGCACAGTCCTTCTGGAGATGAAGACCCGCCCTTCAAATTGAGGATACGTTGCATCATGTTACCTGGCACTATCACTACTCTGAGTGGGACAGACTTCGAACAGATTTAGCAACTCAGGACTGGGTGTTCATGCTGTGGGCCATCAGCTGCAGTATCAGTGTACTCCAACAAAGTCTACGACATCATGGCTTAGCGTATCTCCCACTCAACCATTACCTTCAAGGGAATCAACCTGGCATGAAAGAGGGCATGCCATAAGCAGCAGCAAGCACCTAAAAATGAGGTGTTAACTTGATGAAACTTCTAACCAGGAACTATTTGAATGCTGAGCAACAAATGATGGAGAGATCTAAGTGATTCCACAACCAACAGATGGATCGAAAGTCTGTAGTCTTGTTGCATTCAGTAAAGAATGGTAGTGGATGATCAAATAACTCATTGGAGAGGAGCAGGTTGCTCAACAAATATCCCACCCCCTAGCGCATCATTGATAAAGTTAAGGCTGAAGCATTCGGAATAAACTTCAGCCAGATGCACTGAGTGAATGATCCTTCTAACTACCTCCAGAGGTCCCCAGGATCACAGTTGTCAATCTTCAGCCAGTTCATTCCACATGATGTCAATAAAGGGTTGGAGATGCTGGATACTGCAAATCCTATGGTCCCTGAGAGCATTCCAGTAGTCGTAGAACTTGCAATACCCCTGGCAAAGCTGTTCTAGTGCAGCCAAGACATTGACAACTAACCAATGAAGTGGAAAATTGTCTAGCTATGTTCTGTACATGAAAAGCAGGACAAATCCAATCTGACCGATTAATACCCATCCATCTATTGTTGATCATGAGTAAAGCTATCAATTGTGTTATCAAGCAAGGCACCTCCTTACTGATACCCAGTTTGAGTTCTGCCAGGGCCACCTAGCTCTCATTGCTGCCTTGGTTCAAACATGGGAAAAAGAGCTGAATTCCAGAGGTGAGGTGAAAGTGACAGCCCTCGATATCAAGGCTGCATTCGACCCAAGTGTGGCATCAAGGAGCCCTAGCAAAACTGGAATCAATGGGGAATCTTTACACAGCTTAGAGTCATACCTAGCACGTAGGAAGATGTTTATGGTTGGTGGAAGTGAGTCATCTCAGCTCCAGAACATCTCTACAGGGGTTCCTCAGGACAGTGTCCTAGGCCCAAACATCTTCAGCTGCTTTATCTATGACCTTCCCTTTGTCATAAGGTCAGAAGTGGGGACGTTTGCAGATTGCTCAATGTAGAACTCCTCAGATAGTGACGCAGTTCATGTCCGAATGCAGCAAGACCTGGAAATATCCCAGGCTTGACTTGAAAAGTGGCAATTTACATGGCAGTGACCATTTCCAACAAGAGGGAAACTGATCATTGTCTCTTGACATTCAGTGGCATTACCATTACTGAATTCCCCATACCAACATCCTGGGATTACTGTTGACCAAAAGCATAACTGGACTAGCCATATAAATACAGTAGTACAAGAGCAGGTCAGAGGCTTGGAATCCAGTGGTAAGCAACTTGTCTCCTGACAATTGCTGGGGTGGATGTTCTTCCACTGTTTCCTTCCGGCTTTCCTGCTTTCGATAGCTGGTACCACAGTGGTAATATCACTGAACCTGTGATCTATAGGCTCGTGCTAACAGCCTGGGGACACCAGTTCCAATTCCGCCATGGCAGCTGGTAGAATTTGAATTCAGTTGATAATTCTGGAATGTAGAATGAGTCTCCATAAGGATGCCATGAAATTATCATTCATTATTGTAAAAACTCATCTGGTTCATTAATGTCCTTCTCTTGGAGAAGGCCATCTGTCATGCTTAGCTGATTTAGCTTACCTATGATATAAGATCCACAGTAATTTGATTGACTCTTAACTAACCCCTTAAAAGCCAAGCAGTTTAAGAACAATTAGGGATGGGCAGCAAATACTGACCTTGACAATGACATCCACATCTCATTTTTAAAAAATCCTCTCACATAGTTGTACTTTCCTGTACTTTACCACAGACCAAGTCTCTAGCCTGAAGGCTTCAAAGTGTCAGTGTAATCTCTGGGCATTCGAGTGTCTGAAGCTCATCCTTTAGCTAATTGATGCACATGCTTAATGCAGATATGATTATTGTGTATGACACTGGCATCCATGAGCTCCCACATGCTACAGCTGCAACACATTATCTACCTCTTTGAATTTGATTTTAGTCTCAAGTTTAGAAATGTAATTCCACTGTTGTCTGCAGTACTTCAAATAGTTCAAATAGTTGAGCTAGAAATTTAATGGAGATTTTATTTCCGGGTACTGGTTTAAACTACTGCCCATGCCTGAATTCATATTCTAATTCAGTAAACAGTCACAATTACAGCATTGGGTGATTGTCTGTATGGAATTAGCACATTCTCCCTGTGTCAGTGTGGGTTTCTTCTCGGTGTTCAGGTTTCCTCCTACAGTCCAAAGATGTGCAGGTTAGGTGGATTAGCCATAGGAAATGCAGGATTACAGGGACGTGGTTGGGGGGTTGAGTCTGGGTGGGATGCTTTTCAGAGAGTCGGTGTGGACTTGTTGGGCCGAATGGCCAGTTTCCACACTGTAGGGATTCTCAGTGTTCTAAGGATTCTGAATGCACCTACATGATTACAGCTTTAAACATTATCAGCTTCTGGAGGCTGGATATCACAAAAAGCAGCACCTCCTGTCCCCTTTGCACCAGATTTCTGAATTAGCAGTTATACCTTGTTGAAGTCAGACTAAAAATGAAACAATGGTCATACTTTCAAAAAAACCTTCTCGTAAATTAGTGTCTTAGGTTTGTGTAGTGGTGTTAATTTACTGTGAAATGCAGTACTGTTTGATCTCAATTTTCAACTTTAACGTTTTTATAAACTTAAGTCATTTCCTTATTTAGTCTTGGATGCTGAGGAAAATATTGCTTTCTAAAAATTCTTCTATGGAATGTGGGCATCGCTGACAAGGCTGAAATAGATTGCTCATCTCTGATTGCTCTTGAATTGAAAGACTCTTTTTGGCTGCTGCAGAGGGCAGTTTAGAGCCGATCACATTGCTGTGGATCTGGAGTCACCTGTACTTAGACCAGACCAGGATGGCAGATTCCCTTCCTTAAAGGACAAGAGTGAACCAAAAGGATTTTAACAACAATTGACAGTTACGTGGTCACCCTTCAGTGAATTTTTAATTGCAGAACTTCCTTTATCAAATTCAAATTTCACCAACTGTCATGGTGGGATATAAACCCAAGTCCCTAGAGTTTGGAATACTGGATTACTAGTCCAGTGACATTACCTCAATGCCGCTGCTGGTGTATTAATGTAAAATCAAATAAGAATTATGACTGTGAATGTCAGGATCAGTAGCCTTGTTTATAATTTTAAAATGTTCTGTGTCTTTGAAGACACTGCATTGATTTGACTAGTAAGAAAGTTCTTCATTGTACACTGATTACATTCAGTCCATGAAAGTACTAATTTGTTCTCATGAGATTGAACATGCTACAAATCCAGGTTATTGACTTAGATGAAAACACAGAGAGCAGTGTATCTAAGTTTGCTGCTGATACAGAGCTAGGTAGACAGGTAAGCTGTGAGAAGGATGCAAATTGGTTGAAAAGAGATATAATGTAGTTTAAATGAGTGGGCAACAAGATAGCAGGAGAAATATAAACATAGGGAAGTGTGAAGTTATTCACTTTGGTTGTAAGATTAGCAAAGCAAAACAGTTTTTCCTGTGGTGTGAAATTTGTAATTGTTCATGTTCAAAGGGATTTGTGTGTGCTTGTACAGGAAAAAGCAGCAAATCATCATGCTGGTCCAGCAAATAGCGTGTTGGTCTTTGTTTCAGTTCATGAAGAAATCTTGCTAAATTGTACAGGGCTTTGGTGAGACCTCATCTGGAGTACTGTGTACACTTTTGGTGTCTACACCTGCAAAAGGATTGTCCATTTCTTAGTTGGTGTAATCAATATTTGGACAATTTAAATTAATGATTGGTAGATTACTGTGGATTATAATGGGTCTCACTGTCAAAAAATACTTGTGATTAGATCCAAGCAACTTTTTCAGTACAAGCATGTTCTGATATTAAAGTAACAGTAAACCCTACTTTGGGTTAGAAATAAAATCAGACAATAAGTTAGAATTATTTGTATTCACAGACATCCTAGAAAGTGAACATTTAGAAGTGTCACTTGATTTTTTTTTTTTTGCTGATGTTTTCTTTTCTAAATGCATTACCTTGCTTAGAATGGAGAAGTAATTAGAAATTAACTGGACCCATGGTCTAAGATTCCACTTTGGTGTTTGTGGAACAGAACTGCCATGGTGGAGCTCATTCTTCATGTGTGAAATGAGATCGTGGATTACTTACTGATGCAATTGTATTTTTTTACTTAGATCCACAAGATGGCACTCTGGTCCTACTTCCGTCTGAAGCACAACGTTCTTTGGTGCAGCTTGTATATTTCTTACCATTTATTTCATCTGAGTTATTGTCTTGCCTAAGTCGTTGTTGCACTATGGGAAGATTGACCTCCAAATTAGCCATTAGTCTTATTCGTATACTACATACAAGGTAAGATTGCAAACTATTCAGTAGTTATAATTTTATTTATTTTATTCATTAAGTAAATGTCGAGGCCCCAAAAACCAAATGATGCTCCTGTCTAAATGATGATCAGTTGTTGTTGTCTCATTGAATATTTTAGTGTTTATTTTTGAGTTTCCAGAAGTAGTCCTACTTAATTCTTGCAACAAGGAAATGGAGAAACCAAATTAATAACTAATTTCCCAGATAATTCTTTTGCAGGCCTGGAAGATATGTATCTGGAACAATGTAATGACAGTAATGTCATTAGACATTATGTATTGAGATGAAAGAACAGTAAAAGTAAAACAAGGTAGCTAACTGGAAAGATGAATTTAAACAGATCTGTCCAGATAATTAGAATTGGTAGATAGGATAATACACAACAATTGGAAGCTTTTTCAAACATGAGATCGTTATGGTACAGTTTTGACATTCACATGAAAAGTCAAGGTGAAACTGGAAGAGAGAAATTAATCTGATAGCCGAACAAAGAGGCTGTATCTAATAATACAAAAGTAAGCCAGTAGAACAGAATCGAAAAGTACTCTAAAAGAAAGGAGTGAAGAAACGCAAGAAAATGATTTAAAAGTAAGTAACTTCGGACCTGATGAATGTGAGTGGAATTGTATGACTGATTAAAGATGCAAAAGGACATCTCATGAATATACAAAACAAGCTTTTACTGAAGTGTTTGGTAGAACTGAAAACAGTATATAAAATTTAGTGGAGGACTCAGTGGAAAACTTTTTCCAAAATGCTGAAAGATTTAATTAATTAAATAGCACAGGTTCTGACCACAAGCATCCATCAATTAAATGGTTGGCAGTGCTGCACAGTTGTTCAGATATAACTGCAGATCTTCTACATTAGTATCAGCAGTGGGATAAGCCTTTGAAGTCTTCCATGGAAAATAAGATTAATAATCATTTAGAAAGGCTTAGGTTTTTTTTAAGCATGCATGATGTGGGAGATGGTGGACCCAATTGTGGTTCATAGTAATCACATCTTTAACAAGTGTTCGTTGTTTGAGAAACTCTGGCTCAGAGTTGATGAGCTGGAGTCTGAGCTTCAAACATTGTGACACACCAAGGAGGGGGAGAGTTACCTGGACGCTGTTTCAGGAGGCAGTCATACCCCTTAGATTAACAACCTTGAATTTGCTCAGTGGTCAGGAACGTGAGACTATGCCTTTGAATGAGCAAGGCAGGTAGGAGAATCCAGGAGGTAGTGCTGAAGGAGTCTCTGCTCTTGATTTTGTCTAACAGGTTTGAGATTCTTGCTCCCTGTGTGAATAAGAGCAGGGACTGTAGAGAGGATGAGCAAACTGACCACAGCACCATAGTATAGGGAGCCTTTCAAGAAGGGAGATAAGAGAAATGCAGTTGTAATCAGGGATAGTATAGTCAAGGGAAAAGACACTGTTTGATGTGGCCAGGATTGAAAGGCTCTGAGTTCATGGTTTGAGTTCATGGGACATTGGCATCAGTACTGGGAAAGGAGGGAGCTGGTCTGATAGGACAGGTTCCACCAGAATCATGCTGGGACCAAAGTCCTGGTGAATTGTAGATAGGGCTTTAAACTAAACAATGGGGGAGGGAAGCGAGTCCAGTTACATGGAAAATTATGGAAAAAGGTGAAGTGGGGAGGGCTCAGGAGAGATTATTAATGTTTCTAGAACAGGTTATAGAGCAGAACATATGAAAAGGGCCAGGAATCTTAACTACTCATGGCAGATAAGGGGACAACTATGATAAGGGTATGCACTTAAATGCATATAGTATGCAAAACAAAGTAAATTAACTTGTTCTGCGGAATGAAATTGGAGGTATGATGCGATCGCAGAGATGTGACTGCAAAGGGATCAGGGCTGGGAATTAAATATCAAAGGATACACATCCTATTGAAAAGACAGGCAGATTAACAGAGGGGTTAGGGGCTGCCTTGTTAGTAAGAAATTAAATTGATAACAAGAAGTGATTTATAGGGACAGAACGTGTAGAATCTGTGTGGGTAGAGTTGAGCAACTGCAAAGGAGAAAAAAGGTGCTGATGGGAACTGTATATAGGCAACCTAGCAGTAGTTAGAATGTGATTTAGAAAATAAATTAGAAGGTAGAAAATGCATGTGAGAAAGGCACTACTACAGTAATCAAGGGAGACTTCATATGCAGGTGAAATGGGAAAATCAGATCGATAGCAGATCACAAAAAATGGAATTTGTAGAATGTCCAAGAGATGATGTTTTGGAGTAGTTTGTGATAGAGCCCACTAGGGAACAAGCAATTCTGGATTTGATGATGTGTAATGATGCAGACCTGACTGGGGAGCTGAAGGTGAAGGAACCCCAAAGGGGCAGTGATCAAAATATGATAGAATTCATGCTGCAGTTTGACAGAGAGAGGGGCTGGAATAAAGGTAATGAAAAAACATGAGGGAGGAGCTGGCCAGAGTTGATTAGAAAGGGAAGCTAACAGGGATGACGGTGAAGCAGCAATGGCAGGAGTTTTGGGGGTAATTCAAGAGGCACAGCAGAAATCCATCCCAAGGAAGAAGAAATGTACCTGGGGGAGATTGAAGCAACCATGGCTGACATGGGAAGTCGGGGACAGCAAAAAAGCAATAGAAAACGCATACAAGGTGTTGAAGATTAGTGGGAAGCCAGAGGATTGAGAAGCCTGTAAAGACTCTGGTTACTAGTGGTGTGCCACAAGGATCTGTTTTGGGACCACTGCTGTTTGTCATTTTTATAAAAGACTTGGACGCAGGCATAGGTGGATGGGTTAGTAAGTTTGCAGATGACACTAAAGTCGGTGGAGTGTTGGACAGTGTGGAAGAATGTTGCAGGTTGCAGGGAGACTTGGATAAACTGCAGAATTGGGCTGAAAGGTGGCGAATGGAGTTCAGTGCAGATAAATGTGAGGTGATTCACTTTGGGAAGAATAAAAGGAAGGCAGAATACTGGGTCAATGGAAAGATTCTTGGTAGTGTGGATGTGCAGAGGGATCTTGGGGTGTCCAGGTACATAGATCCCTGAAAGTTGCCACCCAGGTTGATAGTGCTGTTAAGAAGGCATACGGTGTGTTAGGTTTCATTGGTAGAGGGCTTCAGTTCCGGAGCCGTGATGTAACTGTGCAAAATGCTAGTGCGGCCTCACTTGGAATATTGCGTACAGTTCTGGTCACCCCATTACAGGAAGGATGTGGAAGCATTGGAAAAGGTGCAGAGGAGATTTACCAGGACGATGCCTGGTCTGGTGCGAAGGTCTTGTGAGGAAAGGCTGAGGGACTTGGCTAAGAGGGGATTTAATAGAGACGTACAAGATGATCAGAGGATTAGATAGGGTGGACAGTGAGAGTCTCTTTCCTCGGATGATGACGTCGGCTAGTACGAGGGGGCATAGCTGCAAATTGAGGGGGGATAGATTTAAAACAGATGTCAGAGGCAGGTTCTTTACTCAGAGAGTGGTAAGGGCGTGGAATGCCCTGCCTGCCAATGTAGTTAACTCAGCCACATTAGGGGCATTTAAACAGTCCTTGGATAAGCATATGGATGATGATGGGATAGTGTAGGGGGATGGGCTTAGATTAGTTCAACATCGGGGGCCAAAGGGCCTGTTCTGCGCTGTATTGTTCTATGTTCTGTGTTCTAAGACCAGCACAGCACAGCCAAAAATGCAACAAGTGGGAAAAGATGAAATATGGGGGTGAGCTAGCTAATAATATGAAAGAAGATTGCAAGAGTTTTTTTAAGATACATAAAAGGTAAGAGGGAGGCAAAAGTGACATTGGACTGTTGGAAAAGTAGTTATGGGGAACTAAGAAATGGCAGAGGAACTGAATACGTACTTTTCATCAGCCTTCTTGGTGTATGACACCAGTAGCATTCCAGAACTTCAAGAAAATCAGGGGGTAGAGGCAAGTGTAGTTTTTCAGGGTTCCTTGATGGCATGCTTGGTCATTTGCTGTCTTGATGTAACCCACACTTCCTCTTGAATTCATGTCTTTTGCTCATGTTTGGACTAAGTCTGTGATGAGGTCAGGAATTGAGTGGGCCTGGCAGAGCCCAAACTGAGCATGACTGAGCAGGTTAGTGTTGATTAATTGCTACTTGATGGCATTATTGATGACATCATCCATCACTTGGTCGGTAATTGAAAGTAGATAGAGCAGCAATGGCCAGGGTAGATTTGTCCTGCTTTTTTGTGGCAGGACGTCCCTGGGTGATTTTCCTTGTTTCTAGTGTTTAACTAAGTTAGGGGTGTAGCTTATTTTGGAAAATCATTACTCCAATATTGTTGCCAGAGTATTGTCAGGTCCCCTATCCATTGCAGTGTGCAGTGCCTTCACTCATTTCATGATATCTCTTGGGGGTGAATTGAGATGGTCAAAGGCTGGCCTCCATGATTATGGGGAATTTAAGGAGGAGGCTGTGGTGGGTCACCCATTTTTCATTTCTGGTTGAAGATGGTTGCAGATGCTTCAGGTTAGTCCTTTTCACCGATGTGGGCTCCTTCCTTGTTGTGACTGGGGATATTTGTGGAGCCTCCTATTCTTGTTAGTTGTTTAATTGCCCACCACCATTCATGACTTGATCTGGTAGGACTGCAGACCTTAGATTTGGTCTGTTAGTGTGGAATCACTTCTCCCTTTGTTGTTTGTTGATCACTCTGCTTGGCATGCACATGGTCCTACGTTGTAATTTATTGGATTAACATATCATTTTTATGTATGTCAAGTATTTCTCCCACCCTCCATGCCTTCCTTCATTCTTATTTGAACCAGGTTTTGGTGTGTGGAAGGAAGAGAGACCACTAGTGTGAACTCTGAGACAGAAAGAGCCAGACCATAACCCCAAAACCTGTGCACAAAGTAGGCTAGGAGGGGAGGCAAATCTGCACTGCAAGGCAATCTCTTCTGACTCCCATTTTCGTAGCAGTTCTGCCATGGAGCAGCTTGCAGTGTATTTTACCAGAGGCAAATGCAAGGTCGTTGTGAGTTAAACACAACTTTACTCAGGCCCAGTCTGTGCACTATGCCCTGGTAGTGAAGAATTGGGGCCTAGGCTGCCAGTCTGTTGCCGATTACCTGACAAGGTAAAAAAATCCATAGAATCCCTATGGTGTGGAGACAGGCCATTTGGCCCAACGAGGTTCCACTAACCCTCCGACGAGCATCCCACCCAAACCCATGCCACTACCTTATCCCTGTAACCCTGTATTTCCCAGGGCTAGCGCACCTAAGTGAGACACCCCTGGACACTACAGGCAATTTAGCATGGTCAGTCCACCTAACCTGCACATCTTTGGACTGTGGGAAGAAACTGGCGCACCTGGTGGAAACCTGCGCAGACATGGGGAGAACGTACAAACTTCACATGGACGGTTGCCCAAGGGTAGAATCAAACCTTGGTCCTGGACACTTTGAGGCAGCAGTGCTAATGACTAAGCCACCGTGCCGCCCTCTAAAATACTTTATTAGTTTTGTTGCTTGCCATTTTTCTAATGCTCAATATGATTAACAAGTCATTTATTTGAATTATTTTTGCTTTGGATTTTTTCTTTGAAATTTTTGTTTACTGTTGTCTCAAACCTTACCTTTATGATATTTACTAACTGGCCCTCAAATGAGGAAGAAATTGAAATTCCCCATTTGAAGTTAGTTTAAATTGTTAGACAACAAATGCTTGCTTTGTCAGTGACACCTGTATCCTGTGAAAGAATTAAGCGAAACTAGATTGGACACACTCCTGCCATTGTGTACTGGTGGTGGAGAGAGGCTGAGATGGTAGGTAGGTTATCAGGTAAGCAGTTGTTTTGTAATCAGAGATAGTAAGAACTGCAGATGTTTTGTGCTGTTTCGTATCAAGCTTCAACTTCCATCTGCTTGGCTAGAAACTAGTTACAATAAACGAACGGAGATACTATTTATTTCACTTTCCAGTTAATCAACCAATATAGGGCATACTGAGTTCATCGTTACTACTATACATTCTCATTGGCCCTGAAAGATTTCAAAAATCTGTTAAATATCAAACTTCTCTATTATGATAATCTTAAAATATGGGTGAATCTTTTTGATATTTTAGATTCTGCCTTTGTCCCATATGTATGTCCCAATCGTTTACTTCACTGGGTTAAAATTTAAAAGGCAGTGATTTTTACTTCTTGGTTTCATGTCTGGGGAGGTATTTCACTGTGATTGACTGCTTACCTTGCTAGGTTGCACACTTTACTAGAAGTCTGGACATCGTTCTGCCTTGTATGAAATTCACGCTAATGCTTGAAGTGAAGCCCATACCACTGAAATTCTAAATATTTTGTGGGCAGCTTTCTTTGTGGTCACTGAGTACAGTTGCTTTGCTGTTGACCTTGAAACCAGCCCAATATGGTGATGTTTATGGCTGTACTAATGAACTTGCCCTGTGATATCTAAAATTTGATGACAATGATATTAGTATTGCTGAATCCATCACAATCAACATGCTGGGGTGACCGTTGAGTTTGACTGGCCATGTAAATACTTTGGCTACAGAGCAGAGGCTAGAAATCCCACAGAGTAACTTACCACCTGAATGCCCAATGCCTGTCCAATACCTTCAGGTAAGGAATATGATGAAATAATCCTCACTTGTCTGAACGAGCGCGGTTCCAACAACACTCACGAAGCTTGACTTCATCCGGGAGACGAAGCCTGCTTGATTGGTACCCCATTTTCAGTATTCATTCATTTCACCACACTTCCACAGCGGTAGCTGTGTGTAGCATTTACAAGCGGCACAATTAAAAACTCACTAATGCTCCTTCAATAGCATTGTCCAAACTTCCAGTAACAAAACACCACCGCTTGCAATTTCGCTTTGAAGTAACACACCTCCATGACTTGGAACTTTTAAAATGTATTTTGTTCATATTTTATACTGTATTGCAATTCCTTCACTGTTATAGTCTTTTCTGATAAGATGTGGACATCTGAACAACTTTTTCTCTCTAGTAACCTTTTAGCTATTTACAGATACATAGAAATGATCTTTAAGGTTCATTTTATTTTTAAATATTAGTGATTTTGGATAATGACTCCTTGTTAGCTTCACATAGTCTTGTTCCAATAACTTTACATTTCCCAGTATAATTTGCCAACTGTGATTTGGAAGCAAGAGCTGCTGAGTGTTTCCATGACAGTTGTCTAGATTACAACTTCTGAAAATACTTGGTGTTGAAGAAGGGATTCCTTGAAGTGACATTTGGGCATAATTTTGGACATATTGGCATCAGCATAAGATAGAACAACAGATCTAGAGTTGGAGCTCTCTGATGGTTTGTCTTGTGCCACACACACAAACTTTGTGATTATAGTGATACTGGTAGAGCTTTCATTAATGGTAAAGGGCATTGATCATCTGCCAAATTAACATCATGCTCCAGGACCTTTTTATAGTAACTGGCTTGTAGCCACACAGGTAACGTTGCTGTTTTTTCAAGTTATGAGTAATACAACCAACTAAACAGTGATGCCAGCAAATAGGTTCCATTTTGTGGATTATGCTAACTTGCGCATCAGAAAATAATGTTTCATTCCTATTCCAGTAAGATTTTAGTAAAATAATTTGTGCAGTTTTTGCTGACTATTGGTTTCATGTTTTTCTAAGTAATTTGGAGATTTCTTGAATAATTTCTTCTAGCATTTAAACAGTTTTGCCATTAGGAACTGTTCTGCTTGTTGCGATATCTGAAAGTGTAGTTATTGACTATTGAGATATTTGTTTTTCTGATAACTTGTACAACCTTTTTCACCTTTCAAGCTAACTGAAGTGTGTATTTGTTTATTTCTTTCTCATTCCAGTTGTTATCTTGTACCTAAGTTGGTACTGTCAGCTCCGGCAGTAGGGAAATGGTGTACAACATGGAAATGTCTCAAGATGGGAGAGATACACTTTTTTAAAAAAATTGATGAGAAGGTTTATTGCTCATCGCCCCACTGAAATTTCTTGGGACAAAAATTAACAAAAATTATCAAAAATTAACAAGTGACATTGTTTTCTTTGTATATTACTTATTGAGGAAACACCTCTAAAAATAACTTGATTTTATTCAGGATTTTCACTCTCCATCTGTTATTTTTAAAATCCTCTTGCTGAAGGTAGTGACTTGATTAGAAGTGTAATTCCTCATTGTCGGTGGGGACTAATGCTGTGTTCAAAATGTTATTATGGTCGTGTAGCACTAGTTCCTGTGAGCATTACTTCTCTTACCCCATCTTACCCCACCTTACCCCCATTGGGAGTGTGCTGTTCACTTTAAAAAGTCAGCAAGGAATTCTTTGGTAGATAATTTTATGTGGGGCAGTGGGAGCTATTACATTTGAACATCAGTTGTTTTGTTCATCTGCGACCGTGTACCCTTCCTAACAGAATCTGGATCAGTGCTTCTTAGACTTTAGTCCATTGCACCTACCTCATTTTCCACATTAAAAGAAAGTGATAGAATTAATGCCAAGAATGGTGCTACTAGATGAGTATTAAAGAAAGCTAGCTCAAAACATAAATACAGATGGAAATAACTCCTCAGTTATTTAAAAAGGATAAGAGTAACTGAACTGAGTCCTCTAGAGCATGAGTCTGGGGAATTAATAATGGCAAATAAGGAATTGGCTGATGAATTGAATGGATTTTCCATCTGTCTTCATTGTAGAAGATCCAAATAATGTTGCAGAAGTAATTGTAATTTGAAAGAGAGAGAGAAGATAATCGAGAAAAAGGTTGTGAGAAAATTTGAGAGGCTGACACCTTCTCTGGTCCTGATGGAATTCATTGTAGGTTTTTAAATGAAGTGGCTGCTGAGATTGTGGATCTATTAATCTTAATGTTCAAAATATCATTTGTTTCTGGAAATGTCCCATCAAATTGCAGGGAAGAAAAGCAATCATAACTTGTCTTTTCCAGCGAAGGTGGAGACAGAAAACGGAATTACCGACCAGTTGGCTTAACCTCTGGCAAAGAAAAAATGCTGGAATTCATTATTAACAGGTTATAGCAGGATACTTTTAAACAATAGATTCAATTAAATAATACAGAATTAACATGATTTTGTGAAAAGGAAATCGTTTTTGGTTAATTTGCTTGTTATTTTCTCTAAAGAAAACTAACAATATTGCTAAAAGGATAGTTTTGACATGGTATATTTGGATTTTTCGATGGTGTTTGACAAGGTATTACATTTAAAGGTTAGGACACATACTACAAGCTCATGGTGTAAGGGTAACATGTTAGTACGGAAAGAGGGTTGATTAGCGTGCAGGAAGCAGAGAGTAGACACAATTGGGTCACTTCCATGTGTACCACAGGGTTCAGTGTTGGAGTCTCCACTATTTACAATCTATATCAATGACTTGGATAAAGGGACCAAATGTACTGTTGTATATTTGATGAGAGCACAAAGAAAGGAAGGAGATTAAGTTGTGATGAGGCCTTAGGGAAACTGCAACAGGTGCAAGATAGGTTAAGTGAGCAGCAATTTTGCAAAGGGAGTATAACATGGGAAAATGTGAACCTGTCCACTTTGGCAGGAAGAATAAACTTTTTAAATAGAGAGAAGTTACAGAACATTGTGATAAAGAATAATCTGAAGCTTCCTAACACACACATGACAAAAAAGTTAGTATACAGTTTCAGCAAGTGATTAGGAACACTAATGAACTATTATTGTTTATTGCAACAAAAATGGAATATGAAAGTATGTAAGTTTTGCTACAGTTGTGTAAGCCATCGGTGAGACCAAATCTGGAGTACTATGTACCATTTCTGTCATCTTATTTGAAAAAGGATACAATTCCATTAGAAGCAGTTCAGAGAAGGTTTACTTGATTGATTCCTGTAATAAAGGCTTTATCTTACTAAGAAAGGTTGGGCCTTTATGCGTTGGAGTTTAGAAGAATGAGAGGGTAGTTTATTAAAATATAGAAGATCAAAAGGGATTTGACATCGTGGTTGCTGAAAGAAGCTTCCGTCTGTGGGAGTGAAGAGAACTATGGGATACAGCTTTAAGATAAAGGGGCTCTCATTTAAGACTGAGATAAGAATTTTTTTCTCTTTGGGTCTTTCCCTGAGAACAGTAGAGGCAGTGTCATTGTATATTTTAGAGTTTGAGTAACTTAGATTCTTGACTGACTAATGAGCTAAAGGATCTGTGTGCTGGACAGGAAAGTGGAGTTGAGAACATTGTAAAAAAAAAACTCAATGAGATCAGATCTTGTCAAATAACAGAGTAGGCCAAAGGGACCAAGTGGCACACTCCTGCTCATAATTTGTGTGCACGTTTGTGTGATGAGATTCCAGTGAGCTATAGTCTGGTTGAAAGCTGGAGGGCTTCAGTCTTTTATTGCACTTTATGTTCAGCTTATTCATCTTCTTTGTTTTCAGCTTGAAGTCGGGAAAATCTAACCTCTCAGTTGGATATTGTAGAAGTAATATCATTCTTGCTTAAAAACTGGTTCTTTGACAGCAAGCAATCGGTGGGGGAATGAGAGTTCTGATTCGTTCTCTTGCATGGGCTCCGTTTTGGCCCATCATTAGAGACTTGCACTTTTGTTGAGTCTGTGGACCTTTTGAGTATTGGTGTCTAAGGTACTAGAGAAGAAAGAAAAATGTATGTACTTATTCATCATCTGCCATCTTCAGTTTGAGAGAGAAGTTGTAAACTGTTGCCCTTCAGCTACTAAAACAAAAATACTAGTCCAATACTGTGGAGGAATGAAGATATATTTTAGCACATTCTGAATTAAAGGGAGATGGTGGTCTGGTTTTAACGTCACTGGATCATAATCCAGAGACCCAAGCTAATGCCCTCGTGGACACTGATTCAGATTCCAAGTGGCAACTAATATAAAGCTGTTTTGGTGTCCGTGAAACTAGCATTGTCATAAAAATCCAACTGTTACACGAATGTCATTCAGAGAAAGAACTTTGTCATCCTGACCTACATGTGACTCCAGACCCACAACAAGTGATTGACTGTTAACTGTCCTCTGAAATGACTTAGCAAGCCTCTCAGTTAAAAGACAGTTAGCAGTGGGCACTCTTTACATGTACAATAATGTTTGTTATTGTTTTAAAAAAAAATCTTGTGGCATAGTTCTTATGATTAGTTGTTTGGTATTTGATGCCCTTTTTCAATTAAAAAAGGACCCTGACAAGATTATAATGAATGTCACAGTGCAAACTTGTGTTCCAGTTCGAGCATAGGTCACTGAAATCTTCACTATTTTCCATACCCTAATCATCTGCAGCGTAGATGTACTGAGGACACTGCTCCTGCTCGATATCATGAAATTCAGTCCAGGAATTCTACCTGTATCTTTTTTTGCTCTCTGGCTCAAGTGCTCACTCAGAGCCTGCAGGAACTTCTAAAATAAGTGCAAATATTTGTAACACTGATGATGGAATATGTATCCTTAAAATCAAAATAAAACATAAAATATACATCCAACCTACCTTTCCCCAGCCCCACCTTCCGACCCATTTATTTCTGGGCTCCCCTCTTCCTCCCCAGTCCTAACGAAGGGTTTCAGCCCGAAACATTGACTTTCCTGCTCCTCCGATGCTGCCTGACCTGCTGTGTTTATTTAGCTCCACGTTTATTGACTCTGGCTTCCAGTATTTGCAGTCCTTAATTTCTCCTAGTCATTAAAATATATTGTGTTGTATTCAAAAATGTACCTGTTGTTTATTGAATTACTAAACATGTAGAACACTACCAAATTCTGACTTTTTCAGTAATATCCATATCCTGTGAAAGAATAAAGAAATATCAAATTTTATTTTAAAAATCATTTAGTGGAGGCCTAATTGAGCAAAGAGTGACTGTACATTAGAGTGGGTTAATTCTATGAAATCTTACACTTTCAGTTTGTTTTAAAGGGGGAACATTTAATTTTATTTTATCTTACATTTCCCGTGCCCAAGGTTCATATTCCCTTTGGACCTTTTGTCATTGCTGTCTTGCAACATACCTCTTGGCTTCAATTTAATTCCCTTCCTGTTCAGCTGTTTACAACAAGCATGGCTTCAATGTCTACAAAAATGCAGGTGACTCCTGGTTTATGCCTCTACCATCTCCCCTGGTTGTGTGGGGTTACTTCACTGTTTGGCTGCCAGTAGAACATAGAACATATACCAGTACAGCACAGGAACAATCGTTACAATCTGAGGAGTTAAACTTTTCTCTAATTTTATGTTGACAAAACAGATGGTATCCTGTTTAGATCCTGCCAACACTTATTTTCCTCTGATTTTGTCTTCATCAACGAGTGTCACCTCAGGCCAAATCCAGTGATGACAACCAGTCTCCATCAGAATTATATTGAATATTGTGAAAATCTTGCATTTGAATCTAAATTGAATAAACATTATTTGTCACATTATCATTATTCTACCCTAAGTAAATTAGAGATTAAAAACTGTTACTGATCAGCAAGCTTTATAACCTTGCATCACCTAACTCGTTTACATGTTATCTTTAAATGAGATTGTTCAAAATGATTTTAAAACAACCGAGAACAACAAGCTTTTTGAGTTAGCTTCCAGAATATTTGATGTTTCGATGCAAAGCATGTGATGTTTTATTTATCAAAACCATTTGTTGTCCTGTTCAGTGCATGTGTTCAGTTAGATGCTTAATATTTTAAACATGAGTTTAAAAAAAAAACACAATGGTTTTTCACTCTGATCAAAATACTAGTTTTCCACTTGCTTTTCTTTCTCCTCTCTGAAGCATTGATCACTGTTTGAAGTTCAGTATTACAAATGTTTAACAGTATTTGGCACGCTTAGTCATTATTGAACTAAAATGATGAATTTAGTGAACTACATGACTTGCTTGACTTATGTATACCTATTGCCATCGTTCATGTATTGTAAAATATAACTTATGAAATAATATAAAACATAACTCTTAATTTTCTGAATTATTTTAATTGTAAAAAATGCAGGCAAATGTTTGAAAAAATGATAGAAGTGGTTCTGAAGTAAATTGAATTCAAACAAGCTTGAAGTTCATTATACTTAAATGGTGGAGCTTAGTGAGATTCTTTGCTATCTCTGAATTTAGTTAAGTTATAGCCAGCAGACAAGACTGGTTGATTTTATTTTTAAAGGAATTAAGGAACTGCCAGCTTTGGATCTTGTGTAACTTGTAGCTCCTTGGAAATTGAGAGATAAAGCCAGACCTCTACCTGAAGTAGAGTTTTTAAAGAAGAAAGTGCTTGATCTATTGGCCATGCACAGCCTGAGATTCAGGGAGAAATGAATTGAAGATTTATTTAACTGGCACCTTAAGGAGGATCCTCGATAAAATGGAGTTAACCTTATTGTATTTGGAGTTCTGGAAGTAATCATTTCATTGTAGCAATAGGTTTTGCTTTGTTCATGGAATGTGAGTATTACTAGCTACGCATCCCTTTATTTGCATGCTGATTCACTTTAAGTGTGTGATGATGACCTCCCTTCTTAAAATACTGCAAGCCCAGATGTGTGGGTACATAGTGTTAGAAGGAAATCAGAAGCATTTTCTGACGTTTACCGTCACTGTGTTAGTGATGTAAGAAAATCTGTGCTGGAGCTGCAGAAATTAGTAAGGAAATTGGAGGATTGCTCAGCAACAAGCTAATGGAGGGACCTCCATTAAATCTTTTACTGTGGGGAATAGCTGGAGCACTGAAGAGAAATCAGAGTGAATTCTACACAACAGTGATTATGCATTTTGAGTTGTGAATGAACATTTAAAGATTCAGTAAGAACGCTAATATGGATTTAGGGAGGGTAACTAGAAACTTCTTTCTCTTTTTGGCAGTCTGTTGGGGTCAAGGATGACTTGCATCCTTTCCAGGGGCTTTGGGCGTGCTACTCTGTGGTGAATAGTCCGGTCCTGGAACCATAGACTCTGCCACAGATGAAGCAGGTAGTGTTTGATGAGGTGGATGGGTGGGTTACTCTGGTTTCTGTGTGCACTTTTCACTGCTTGCGCTTGGCGTCCATGTACTCCATTGGTTTGATATTTGATAGGTTGGCACCATCATGGATGCTTCTCAGTTCTGTGTTCTAGGGCAAGCATTCCCATGTGTCATGAGATGTTGCCTTTGTTTAGGGTCCTTGTAATGTTTCCTCTCTACTCCTAGTGATTGCTTACCATTTCTGAACTTGGAGCAGAGCACTTGTTTTGGAAGTCTTGTATCATGCATGCAGACAATGTGGCCCACCCAATGCAGCTAGTTCTGTGTGTCCAGTGCCATGATACTGGGAGATTGGCCTGGGTGAGGATGCTGTCATTGGTACGCCTATCATGCCAGTGGATTGGCAGGATATTGCGAAGGCAACTCTCCAGGGATTTGAGGAGTCTGCTGTACACGGTCCATGTTTCTGATACATAAAGGAGAGTGAGAACCATGGCTGCTCTGTAGACCATTAGCATGGTACTGTGTTTAACTTTGGATACTCTCTTCTCCAGGCATTTTTGACCACCTGTGGTGAGTTGGAGGTGCGTTGAGATGGTGATGAGTTGTGTGTTTGCAGGATGATGTTAAGAGCACTTGTGTGGAAGGCTGCATCTTGGTTGAGGAGGTCCTCAAAGTGCTCTATCCAGTGGATGCTGACTGCCTCTCTATCTTTGAGACTTCGAAAGTAGAACTGAGTTTATTGCACAGATTGCTGTAAGCTCTAGTTTTAAGGTAATCTTACTTGCTTTGTTTGATTTGTGGTATATATATTAATGATTTTGACGTGAATGTAGGAGAGTTGATCAGTAAGTTTGTGGGTGATATGAAAATTGGTAGTGTACAAGATAATGAGAGGCATAGATAGAGTGGATAGCCAGAGACTTTTTCCCAGGGCGGAAATGACTATTACGAGGGGTCACAATTTTAAGGTGATTGGAGGAAGGTATAAGGGAGATGTCAGAGGTAGGTTCTTTACAGAGAGTGGTGGGTGCATGGAATGTGCTGTCGGCGGTGGTAGTGGAGTCAGATACATTAGGGACATTCAAGCGACTCTTGGATAGGCACATGGATTATAGTAAAATGTAGGGTATGCAGGGTTGTTTGATCTTAGAGTAGGATAATAGGTTGGCACAACATCATGGGCTGAAGGGCCTGTACCGTGCTGTACTGTTCTATGTTCTAGTAGGCTGGTAAATATTGAAGAGGATAGCTTTTGAATAAAGGAAGATATAGATCTGCTGATCAGTGGTAAATTAATTCAATCTGGGTAAGTGGAAGGTGATGCACTTGGGCAGAGCAAACAAGCCAAGGGAATACGGGATGATGGTAGGGTCCTGGGAAGCACTGGAGGATCAGAGCGTCTTTGGTGCACATGTTTAGCAGTCCCTTAAAGTAATGGGACAGGTAGATCAAGTGGCTAAGGAGGTATATGGAATACTTGCCTTTACCAGCCAAGGCATACAGTTTAGGAGCAGGGAGGTTGTGCTGTATTTGTTTAAAATGTTGGTTAGGCAACAGTTAGAGTATTGTGCTCTAAGATGGACGTGACTGCATTTGAGAGGGTGCAGAGGAGCTCTACCAGAATGTTGCCTGGGCTGGAGAGTTTTACTTAACCTGGGTTTTTGCCTTTGAACCGAAGAGGCCGAGGAGGACATGATTGAGATGTATAAAATTATGAGAGACATGGATAGCGTAGACAGGAAGAAACTTTTTCCTTGGTGGAGGGAATCAATGATCAGGGAGCATAAATTTAAGGTAAAGGGCAGAAGGTTTAGAGAGGATGAAAGGAAATATTTTTTCACACAGACAGTGGTGAGAATCTAGAACTCATTGCCTGTAAGGGTGGTAGAGGCAGAAACTCTCATAACATTTAAGAAATATTTCGATATACACTTATAATGCCATGGGATACAAGCCTGTATATGGGTCTAGTGTTGGAAAATGAGATCGTTTTTGACCGACACAGACCTGATGGTCCAAAGGGCCTTTTTCTGTGCTGCATGGCTATAAGTCCATGTTTAGCCCTCCACTAAACAGCAGGTACATTGTTGAATACGATGTATTTCTACTGTAATTTCAAG
Source organism: Ginglymostoma cirratum (assembly GCA_024137785.1). Lineage (NCBI taxonomy): Eukaryota > Metazoa > Chordata > Chondrichthyes > Orectolobiformes > Ginglymostomatidae > Ginglymostoma > Ginglymostoma cirratum. The sequence goes on from JAHRHZ010000013.1 coordinate 42,997,658, forward strand.
GACACATGATCCACTCAACTTATAAATAATTGGAACTGTAATTTTAGATGTTCCTGCATGTACTGAATGAGCAATTGAACCGTACAAAGTATACAGGATGGTAGTTGAATTCCTGGCCTGAGTTTTGTGACTTTGGGTGAGTATAGGGTCCTTGGAACATCTGGGCTGGGAAGCAATTGGGGTGTGGAAACTACACCAATTTTCATATCATCCACAAACTTACTGATCAACTCTTCTACATTGCAATCAAAATCATTTTATATACCACATACAGCAGGCTCTGAACACTGATTCCTCTGGAGCCTTGTGGAGAAGATGGTCAGTCTTTCAGGGAGTGGTCACAGTTTGAATTGGGTTTTGGATTGTTTTCTGTGAAAAGGAATCTGGCTATTGATGCTACAGCATAAAGATTTGAAACGCTCCATGAGCAGATCTTTGGAGCTCAGAGAATAAAAAACTAAGTGATGAGTATTACTACTTTTAGCTGAGTGAACTATAAAGGTGAACATTATTGACCACTTAGGAAAATCAACCAAGAAACCATCATCATCATGGAACAATGCATGGTGAAAGCAACTTAAGTAATGGCCAGTTTTGTTTCTTTCTTTTATTTATCCCTTAAATGTGTTTGTCTGTCTGTCTTTTGTGTGAATGGGTTTGGAAACAAAGGCTGTTGGTTTTAAAGCTTAGACCAATTAGATTACTTTGTTTAATTTTTGCTCTACTAAAGTAGCTATAATATTAATAAATTGCTAAATCTTTAGTTTAAGATATAAACCGGTGACTGCAGTGGATTATTCAGAGTCTGAGATTGGTTATTCAGAAGCCTGGTTAGGAGCCATTGGGGTCAGTTTTGAGGATCTTTAAAAGTTTTAAATGTACTATGTTGCAAATACAGAGGTAGAAGGGCTGTTGGTTCAGCTGCCTGCTCCAAGTCATTACACTTACAAGATGTCGGATCCACAACTAACTATCCTCTTGCCTTGAAATTTGGTTGAAATAGCCATTGCAAGACGTGCCTGTGATACTATCTCTGAAAACCACATCTTGGACTAGTTACAGGTCTACAGAACAATGCCATTTAACAAAAAATGTCTTGCATTGCCCTTTGCCCCATATGTCCTTCTCAGCTTGTCTTTTTTGATTTTTGCTTGGGTAATTTTTGTCACTATTCAGTTAAGATTTTGCTATATTTCAACGGCTTGAGCTAAACTTCATTTCAGTGTCGCCAATCAGAGATTCCAAAACCAGTACTGAAGAAATATAGGCTTCTTTTTCATGTATATCAGGCATTTCATGTATCTCAGTCATCATTAAACTATAAAGGTTATGTTGAGTAACATTCTGTACAGTGTGTTTTGAAAAAGCACATCCGGAGTTCCTAGATGTATACATTATGGTATCCAAATAGATAGGACTTCCAGGTGAATTAGATTTTTTTTTGGGAATTCAAGCCCAACTCCAAGAGTTGAGCATATAATGAAGTCACAAATCTCCTTGCATTACTGAGGGAGTGCTGCATCATCAGAGGTTTTGTCTTTTGGATGAGACATTAAAGTAAGGCCAACATCTGTGCTGTTAGATTGAAATGGCATAATTCAGAGCAAAGTGTTCTCTCCACTTTTAATCCTGAAACAGCATCATTAAATAAAACCTGGTCATTTGCCTTGTTGTGTTTGTGAGATCTAACTGGATAAACTGGCTGCTCTGTTTCCACATTACACCTGGGACTATATTTCAAAACTACTTCATTGACTATAAAGTACTTTAGGACATGGCTATTAAGATGCCTATATTTTATTGAATTATTCCTGTTCAGTATCACTATCTATCACATCCAGAAGGAAGCAGAGTCTGGGCACATGATAAACATTTAAATAAACTAGTGTATCAGAGATAAAAAGGTACTGCAGATGCTGGAGAATCCGAGATAACAAGCATGGGGCTGGATGAACACAGCAGGTCAAGCAGCATCATGATGCTGCTTGACCTGCTGTGTTCATCCA
>JAHRHZ010000013.1:43000063-43193443 GCA_024137785.1 Ginglymostoma cirratum
ACACAGCAGGTCAAGCAGCATCATGATGCTGCTTGACCTGCTGTGTTCATCCAGCCCCATGCTTGTTATCTCTAAATAAACTAGTGTGTCTTGTTGACTGATGGTTCCACAATTTAAAATAAAAAGTAGATAATATAACTTTGTTTTCAAATTAGCTCGTTTAATCTTTGGGCACAAATTAAAGAAAAAAAGCTTCAACGTGAAAAGAAATTAAATTTACATTCAAATCTTTAAATATGACTCAGTCAATTTGGTACACTTTGCTGTGCATTCTAATTTATTTTTGTACCCTTTTACACTGCTAAAATTCACTTCTATTAAAACATGTGTTTTTATCAAATGTGCTTTTTTTTTCAGTTATCTAGGTAAAATTTCTGTGTACAGTCTCCAGAGAAGTCACATTTTCTACTTAATGGATAAAATTTTAATGTTGACATTTGAAATATACAAGACTGCTGTACCTTATTTCATTCCAGGTCATCTTTTGGTGGATGGACTTCTTCACTTCCAGAAAGTCTAGTGAGTGATGTGGATTATTTCAGCTTTCTGTTTTCTACATTGACAGGTACTTACTGGTCAATATTCTTCTACTTTAAATATTAAAATTGAAAATTTCGTTTGATTGCAGTAGCTCAGGCTTTCCTGTTTAGCCTTTCTTGGTTTATCTCAATCAGTCTCAAGTTATTTGTCGTACTCCAGCTGTGCACTTAGTATCATTACTGTATGCATGCAATCACTGTCCTGTCTGAGCAGTGTTGCATGAAATATCATTAGCATGAACTACATTTTCTCTGTATAATTTGAGTAGAAAGCAGCACATAAATTGATTCTTTATAATTGTTTTTAAAAAGCCCTAATAGGAGTCTCAAACAATGAAAGCAAAATTCTGCAGTTGCTGGAAATCTGACATAAAACAGAATGTGAAAAATACTCAGATCTGGTAGGATCTGTAGAGAGGGAAACAATTCTGAAAGAATGATCAGTGGACCTGAAACGTTAACTCTGCCTTCTGTCCACGGATGCTCCTTAACCTGCTGAGTTTTTTCAGCAGTCTCTGGTTTTGAAACAGATTTAATGTTTTTAGGGAAATATGACTGTTCAGAGCAGAAGGAGTGTGACAGTGTGATGGGTTTTATGCCATCGAAAGCAAGTTAGTAGCACAGAGCTACTTCAAAATATCCTGCTGGTTGTTTAATGAAGAACACCTTGCCTCTGTGGAAATGGCTGCCAAGGTCATCTGGTGCCAAGTGTACAGAATCCCCTGTGATTAGTATCCCCATGGGGCTTGTAAAGGAATTCTTACCTTAATTCGAAGAAACATTGTATCATACAGTGTTTAGTTGTTGTTATTGTGCTATGGATATTGACACTTCCATGTTAACAGTGAAATCTAAACATTGTAGAATGCTTAGTAATACAGGTATTTCTGCTATTTTGTGTGTTTCGTTTTAGCAAATTGTGTGTAATGGGATTGATGAATAGTGGACGCTGTTTGGATAACGCAAATTTTCTACTATACAGTATAGCAATTTCCCTATAACGCAACTATCATGTTATAGTAGAAGGAGCAGCAATATATTTCCAAGTCTGGATGGTGAATGGCTTGGTGTGGGGAGTCTGCAATGGAACTGGCTCTCTGCAAGAGCTGTGCATCATGTGTCATTCCCTTGTCTTTTTCCTGTAGGGTAAACTTCACTGTAGATGCAAGTATAGTGAAGGGTTAATGAAATATGTTGATCGTAAGAAACGTACAATTTTAAACCTAATTTTTGGAATGTTTTAACTGCACGGTAATTAGAGATATCTCAAAAGGGCTAAGGGGATAGGAGAAGTTTGTAATTCTTAATGATCTCTCTTCTATTCATTTCCTGTATTGCAGGATTCTCAGGAGAAGAATTGACATGGCTCCAGAACAGCAGCAGTAACCCTCATATAAGTCAGTCCCAGTTTTCATCAGTGCGTCTTTATGTTACGGATCTTGACCAGTTTGCACACCACTGGGCCTTGACTGAGGTAACTTGCTATACTTTGCCAGAACATGAATACTAATATTTACTAATAATCCTGCATCTTGTGTTATCCCTTCATATTCACAAAGGATTTGAGATCTAGAGAACACTTAAACTTTTGTAAGACAAAACACTTTAAGTTTCTTAAGCCTTCTGTCTGGATTACAGTCATAATTAGTTATGATCTTTTTGTAAGTTTTGAAGCATAATATTTCATCTAAGTATTGCATGTATCTGTTATTACAGAGCTACACTCAGGTCTTGAACAGTATTACAATATCACAGCTCCTGAAACACAATATTAAGCTACTGGCCTGTAAAAATTGACATTTTCTGTGATGTATGCAGAAATTAATTGATTATTTTTCAATTCTTGATTGAATGTTGTACATCTGTAAGCACATATTGAGAATTTATTGGCATGTCACTTGCAATCTGGTGATAATTCGATACTATAAAATAAAACTAGAGAACTATGACTTTCCAGTGTACTTTACTACTATCCCATTACAGAAATGCTCAGATCCTTGGGTAATTTCCTAATCTCTGCTGTTAATTGGATAAATACTTTGCTTGCAGATTAATGAAGCTATGAAAATGTTTATCTTGGATGTTGAAATCCTCATTTGTTGCACAATGTGTTTGCAACTTTCATCCATATCCTGTTGTCAATTAACAGTTTAAAATATCTGGAAAATCTATGATCTGTTGCATTTTAATTGAATAAAACTTAGTAATTCTTATCAAATCATTCCTATCCAATTGAAGTTGGACGGACGATAGAATAAAACTCTCAATCGGCCCATGAAATACAAGCCAACCTTTACAAAAAGCTGTTGTATTTCGTCTCATGCTGCATGCCTTTTGGGTGTCCACTTTGCCCAAAAAACAATCCCACTATTTCCATCCTGTGCCCAGTTTATTACATCACATTTTGTATCATCTCAAAATTGTATTCCCTATATAAAATTCGAAGTCATTGAGATAAAACAAGGAAAACAGTATTCCAGCTATCATCCCCAGGGGCTTCCATTGTGTACTTACCTCCAGTCAAGAAAAAAATCTCTTATCCCTTATCCAAATTTGCAGCTGAATTAACTCAATCATTGTCTGTTTTTTGGTCCCATGCCTCTTTGCACTTCTGCTGTAATGTCTGTCTTGGTCAGCTACAAAATCTTTTCACATGATAGAACTTTGGGTATCCTTTCTTATGAAGGTATGAGAGTTGGTTGGAGCGAGTCCTTGTTGATTTTTTTGATTTGTATGCACATTTATGATTTCACATTCCAGTTGTAGTAGTGTTTATTTGGAATCATATCTTTGTAAATTCACTGTAGATTCAACTGAGATTAAATGCTAAGTATCTGTTGCTCATGTATGGAAAACATTGATGATACTTTAGAAGATAGATGCCAAACTTGGTATGCAAAGAATGTAATATTGTGATATTCTTTGCTATGAACTACTTTTGTATTTATCTTTCAGGTGATATGTCAATGTTTATCAGCCATACCTTCCAGAATCCAGTGCTGTGATATTTTACAAAGTGCCATCTGTAAGCATCTGGTAAGTCTAGTAACTTGTTGAATTGTTACCAATGATCCGTTTTTTGGATTACTGTGCTTTTGAATTGGGAGGGCACTGTGGGCCTTCATACTGCATTGGACAGAAGACGTATGAACAGTTCAGTATGCCATTAAGTCTTATTATACATATTTGTCTCTCCCATTTCACCAAGTTCATAACATCAGCCATATTACTATAAGAACGTTGAAGACAGACACATGCATTAAAAAAAATGCAAAGTTGGAAACTTGCAACAAACCTATGACATAGCGAAGGACTAGAAGTGAGAACAATAAAGCAAAGAGTAATACTTAAAAGAGAACAATCCTAAAGCTTTGTGATTTGCTAATGTAAGTCATGGTCAATGTGGCTAGTTTCAAACACCTGATTTTTGATTCAAAACTTGGGACAAAAGTGCGAAATGTACTGAGAATGTAATGGGGATAAATAATAACAAAATTATCAGTCACATGATGAAGATAAATTTTGAAATGTGACGCAACGTGGAGGCACCAGATTTTGAGAGGATTGCTTCAGAAGTTATTTTAGCGGGACAAAACTAAATTTAAAATCTTTTTAATTTATTTTTGACTTTTCTTAAAAAAAAAAACAGGGCAAGGAAGAAATAAAGCAAATGATTATGTCTACTTTCAGACGTGAGCAGTCATTAAGTGCCTGTTGAGTTACGAAAGCAGCCACATATACTTTTGAATGCTTCTGAAACCTTTGCGTCACAGTTGACATTTTGTTTGCCTTGAGCTGTGGTTAATACTTGTGTAATGACACTGTATCAATGTAAATGAGTAATGTTACTTATTCAGTGAGTGAGTGAAACCCCTTGCATGAAATGTCCTAATTTTGCTAGTTTTTGGGATTGAATTCAGTGATTCTGTCCATTTTTGTTTTTGAGAATGAAACCTGTGCCTTCTAAACTATATATATGAGTTGCTGCCTCTAAAAGTCAACAAATGACATTCCAGTTTTAATCAGTTTGGAATTCTTTTGGAAGGAATTTTACCAATATTTTGTGTTTTGCTCTGTGAAATCAATTCACCTGTGAGGGAGAGATGCATGTATATAATGTAAATGGAAAATATAGTAATTTAAATAGTTGTTTAGCACCACACAACTTGAGTATTGTTGAAAAATTTGCCTCAATGCCAAACTGGACATGTATATCAGTAAACCTGACAAAGGGACTGTAAAGTGATCCTCAGAAAGCATGAATAAATCTACAAATTGCATACTGTCATTAAAGACATGTTCAAATTTGTATCCATTGGACCTGCTGCTCAGAATGGCCAGGCAACCTTACTCGAAAGCATGCTAAAAAAAGTGTTTATTAGATTTGTGTAAGGTTAGCAAGCAGCCAGGTGATTATTACAGTAGGCTTTGTGCTCACGATGCACTGTGTCTGCATATGGGTGGCTCACTAAGATGCACACAAGTAATTTCTCTTTACTTCCTGTCTTAACTATAACTGGTTCTACACAACATGAACTGGGCAAATGGTTGAATAGGAATACAAGCGGTCTTGAGTACGTTTTTAATTTGCACGGTGAAGAATTTCTTGACATTTGCAAAGACCACACAGGATTTGCAAAACGATAGCCATACATTGTTCATCTGCTCATCTGACATCGTTAGCTTATTCACCAGTGTGCTTATTCACCAGTGTGTCACTGAAGGAAGCGTAGACTTCTGCACTCCTGCAGTATACAATGCGATCTAGACCGACCACCATTTTGTGATTGCGTACTCATTGCATTTATGAACTCGGCATCTTGTGCAGTTGAGTTCAGTTTGAACAGACCATGTATGGATTCCTGCAATACCCAAATGTCTTTGTTGGATTCCATGAGAAATGTGTCCTTTTGAAGGAATTGACCTAACCTCCTCTCTTTCCATGTTTGAAATGTGTAGATGATACGTTTGCTATGTTTGAATCAGCAGCTGCCTGAATTTCTCTGCATGTCTTAATGGGCTTCATCTTGTGCTTAAATTCACGTTTGAAATGTAACAATTAAATGAGTTCTCTTTCCATGATGTCCTAATTGAAATCCACCATGGGGTTCTCCACTATTGTCCACTGTAAACTTACCTTCGTGGTATTGGGATTCATACAGTTTGGTCCACTATAAGATTGGTCTGACCGGCATCCTCATGAACAAGGCCTGAGCTCTTTTCTTTTCACTGTGCAAGCTTGATGCTGATCAGAAACATCCTATGTGACGTTGGCTCCCACAATCAGATAAATTCTTGCTGTATATTGTCTAAACTCTGAAGTTTGAGCAGCGGGTGAAGCTGACTTTGTGCTGTTATTACACATGATGTTCGTCATATGATGATCTAACAGGATGATGAGGTCTAGCCAAAACGACATCGCTTGCTGCCTGTGAGTAGTGTGACGTACAGATTTCATTGCTGGTGTGATACCAGGTGTGTAGGCCCACGACTGGAGGTTTGTGTCAAACAGCATATCCTTTTGCCTATTTGGCAACAAGCTATATATTGATACTATGCAACCAGTCCACACTGGTAAAACTTGCAGCACCATGACTGACTTTAAATGAGAATTTGCACTTGGAGAACATTTGGTCAATAATCCTGTCGTGCAAAGAATGACAACAAATTTAGGATTGTTATCAGGCTGTTGTGCTTGTGTATATGAGAAGCTACATATACGGACCTTTGTTCCCTCAAATAAGCGCTATGCATGCACGTGTTCTATTTCATCTTATGTTGCAGCCATTTAGTGGTTCATTTCTCAGGGCAGTGCCCTGACCAATCAATCGATCTTGCTGATTGTAAAATTATATAAAACATGGCTGTTAACTGTCAATCATAATTCATTGGTATGTTTTCCATGGCAACACCTTTACTAATCACAGTCCACTTGTCAATCGATCAGCACTGCCTTCTCTTACAGTATAAATGGTTTTCCCCTTTGGATTCTTGTTCTTGCTAATTGTCTTGAGTACAAAATGTCTTTTTGAACAATTGCAGACAGAAATGAGTAGAATTCTCTTTAGATAAAGGTTAAAACTACACTTCATTTATAACTTTAAAACATCATAGTACGAGTGATCAGTGACTCCGCAGCTGAGAATCATTAGTCCCAAGCCATGATTCCCTTCAGGCCCATTCTCATCAGCTGTTGAGGAGGCTGAAGCCAGATCATCTTTGGGAAGTAAAAGCAAAATATTGTTGTTTATGGAAATCTGAAAAAAAAAAATGAGACACTGGAAACCATATTAGTGTTTCAGCTTGATTTAACTGGTCATTGACTTCAAATATTAACATTAGAAACATTCTAAGTGTGAACATTGTAGTCACAAATTCACCAGCCTGTGCCAGAAGCACAACAGTACTCACCCCTGCAGAACTCCACTACAGACTTTCCTCAAACCTAGAAGTATCATGACCCATTATTGTCTGTTTCCTATCACTCAGCCAATGTTATATCCATGTTACTAATGAGCCTTTTATTCCACTACCTGTAACTTACCTCAAGCCAGATATGTGGCACGATATCAAACACCTTCTGGAGGTCCATATACACCACATCAACAGCACTACTCTCAATGAGCCTTTCTGTTACTTCTTCAAAAATCTCCAGACTAATTGAACTTAGAGTCATAGAGATGTAAAGCACGGAAACAGACCTTTCAACCCAACTCGTGCATGCTGACCAGATATTCTACATTAGTGTCGTCCCATTTTCCAACATTTTTCCTATATCCCACTAAATCCTTCCTATTCATATACCTATCCAAATGCCTTTTAAATGTTGTACCAGCCTCCACCACCACCTCTGGCAGTTTGTTCCATATGTGCACCACCCTTCACGTGAAAAAGTTACCCCTTTTAAATCTTTCCCCCCTCTTACCTTAAACCTATACCCTCTAGCTATGGACTCCCCTACCCTGGGAAAAGACCTGGATTATTCACCCTATCCATGCCCCTCATGATTTTGTAAGCCTCTATAAGGTCACCCCTCAACCTCTGACACTCCAGGGAAAATAGCCCCAGCCTATCAGCCTTTGCCTTTAACTGAAACCCTCTAGCAACATCCTTGTAAATCTTTTCTGAACCCTTTCAAGTTTCACAACATCCTCCCTATAGCAGGGAGACCAGAATTGAACACATATTATAAAAGTGGCCAAACAAGTATCTTTTGCCCTTAATATGCTAATAGAATCTCTTCGGATTCTCCTTTATCCTATCTGTCAAAGACTAGCCAGCATTATTGGAGAAAATAAGAGCTGTGCCATTGGTAGCTTTCACATGAATCACCCTGGAAATAGTGTACTCGTGAATCATACACACAGGGATGCAGGTAGAGTTTTGCACATGGCATTAGTTCAGTGTGGCAATGTGGGTAATGACAGTCAAAGTTTGACAGAATGGTCCAGAACCAATGAAGTGCCAACAAGTAAGGTCAGAGTGGTGAAAATTATAACTACAGAATTAAAGACTCTTTGTCTGAATGTTTTTACCATTCATAACAAGATGACAGATTAATATACTGATCTATTTCTGCCATGATAAACTGCAGCATCAATACAGGAGCAAGAGAGGAGGCAGCAAGAGGATATATTGAGGCCCAGATTTGTGGAGTCAACATTGAGTGAGGAGGTATTAGCAGGGTATATTCAAGCCCAGGATTAGGGAGTCAGCAGTGAGGGGATATATTGAGGCCCAGATTTGGGAAGTCAGCAGCAAGAGAGGAAGCATGGTTTAACAGCTGCCAGTTCAAGGTAAAATTATCAAATAGTGATATCACAGGGAATTGGTGGGTCAATTGGCTTGTGATTTTTTTTAAAAATGCATTTTTTGGGCAAAGGGTTTAACGGAGAAACAACAGGAATTACTGAAAGTCAGGGCCAATATAACAAAATAACAAAGCAAAGTAGGGCAAGGGAAGTAAAGTTAGCATAATGGAATAAGTTTAAGACTGAGTAAGAAAGACTAAGTTTGTTAAAGACCTGGCAGTCGGTCAAATGGAATGTGTGGCTAATAATATGATGAGAGTCAGGGACCTTACCAGAGTCCTAGATGACCACATTGCAGTAAGTGCTTTCAGCTGCAGAAATGTGAGCTGAGAGTTTTGAAGCTGGAATAACTGCAGACATGGTGGCAGATTGCTAATCTAAGAGTTTCGTGGGTAGCACATTCAGAAAGTTGGTCACATCACAGTGTAAAGGAGTGATTGAAGGAAGGGTGACTGCCAGGTAGTCCAAGGGAAGCAGGCACATAGTGCAGGAATCACTGCTCACAGATGGGTTTTCCATTTTGGAAACTGATGACGGAACAGATTCCTCAGGGCAGTGCAGCCAGAATGACATTTGTGGCACTGTAAGCAGCTCAGCTGTACAGGAGGAGAGGAAGATGAAAGGAGGAACCAACGTGATAGGGGACTTATTGGTTGGGGAACAAATGGGTGTTTCTGTGGCCATCAGTCTGACTCCAGGAAAATGCTGCCTCTCTGATGCCAGGGCCCAGGATGTCTGAGTGGCTGAAGGATATTCTACTGGGGAAGGGTGAATGGCCAGAAGTTGTGACCCACGTTGGTACAAATGACTTAGAAAGGGGAATGTTGGCCTGCAATCAGAATTTAGAATACTGTGAAGAAAGTTGGCAAAGGAGAGACAGTGGCCTAGTGATATTATTGCAAGACAATCAATCCAGGTAATGTTCTGGGGACCTGGATTCAAATCACATCACGGTAGACGGTGAAATTTAAATTCAATAAAAATACCTGAAATTAAGAGTCTAATGATGACCATGAAACTATAGTCGATTGTTGGAAAAATTCGTGATTCACTAATGTCCTTCAGGGAAGGAAACTGCTTACCTGATCTAGCCTACATGTGATTGTAGACCCACAGCAATGTGGGTTTGATTCTTAATTGTTCTCTGGGCAATTAGGGATGGACAATAAATGCTGGCCTGGCCAGCGACACTTACATCGTGTGAAGGAATAAAAAGAAATTTAGTAATTTCCAGATTATTTCCAGTGTAAGAGAGTACAGAATTCTGAAGGTAAGACAAATGAAAATCCGGGTTGGCAAAGTGGTGCAGGAGGGAGGGCTTTAGATTCCTGGAAAACTGGGACTGGCTCTGGCTAGATGGCCTCGGTGGAACTTCCTCCAACAGAATTGTGGATATACCAACACCATATTGAGTGCAGTGGTTCATAGAAGTGGTTGACGGTCATCTTCTCAAGGGTACTTAGGGATAGGCAATAAATGCTGGTCTTGCCTTAGATATTTAGATCTGAAAACCACGTTTTTAAAAAAAGTGATGATTCAGTGGTCAATTCTTTCCTGAAAATGAACTTTACTATCATCCCAATTGTTCACAATTGAATCCTCAGTGAGTCTTTTGAATAAATTATTTTTGATATTGACTCCAGGAGAATTTGATCATCAGTGGTGTGTCTTTCTCTCTCTTCCTCTCTTTCTCTTTCTCTTTCTCTCTCTCTCTCTCTCTCTCTCTCTCTCTCTCTCCACCCCTTCTTCCCCCCGACACCTTTAATTAGGGGTGAGTTGAGAAAGTCTCTAGTGGACCTTGTTACCCAGTGCTTAATTGGTGAGGTGGTGAGAAGAGAGTGAGTATCTCTCCAAGGCCAACTTACTCAATTATTTGTCCTTTTCATTGCTTTCCTTGCCACCTGCAGGGTGAAAATTGTGTGCTATTTTTTCAATAACCTCCAAAAACAAACTTGAAAGAATGTAAAATAAATTGTTGCTGAAACATGTTTTCTTTAAGCAACTACACAGATTTCTTTTAAAAAATGCCTGTTGGACATCAAAGGCTTTTTAATTCTTCGCTGTACAAATCTGTTCTACCAGCACTGACCAAAATGACAGAACTGATAGTTAATCTAAATCAACAAGAACAATGTGGATGTACTTATTTTCCTTGTCTTGTGTTTCTGATAATATTGCTGCAAAATTTTGGTTCTGAACATAAGTAATTTCATAAGACTAATCAGGTGTTTCATATATATAAATCCATGTTTCTGTTTCTCTTCAGGTGAGTGTTCATCTCTTGCCAGACAGCACCGCAGGGTCAGTCTTAAAAGCAGTTGGTCAACTCATAGATCCAGCCTTTATTCCTAATGAATGTTTGTTGAATTTCCTTGCCGGGTGTTGCTACAGCATCCTTTACTTCATACTAACTTTGGAAAGGAACAGCAGAGGAAATGCACAAAAGAGGTAATTAAAATTCCTTTGGCGTTTTCTGCTCACATTCCTCTATTTTCAGTCATATTCTTTCTTTGTGGATCCAGAAGATTAAGTCTTCTTTCTGTCTGTTATCTTTGTTCTTACTTCTTGTACTTCCAAATAGTACGTACTTCGTGAACAGAACTTTTTGTTAATGAAGATCTTGTACATTGGGTTACTGTACGGTGTAATCCAATATTAATTGTGATTTATTTGGAATAGTAGCTAAAGTTTCAGCTTGTGTTAGATCTGCCTTTTTAAATGAGTATCTTTTTTTGGCCAGATTAATTGATTGGAGGAAGTGTTACTAGATTTTAGATTATTTCTGTACACTATTGAGGATTAGAACCTTTGGGTGTGATATTGAAACAAGACTGTGTTTGCTGTCTAAAGTGGACTTCAAAAAGTGCCAAAGGTGGTTTACTGGACTCAAAATGTTAACTCTACTTTCTCTCCATGGATACTGCCAGATCTGCTCAGTTTCTCCTGCAGTTTCTGTTTTTGTTTTAGATTTCCAGCATCCGCAGTTCTGCTTTGTTTCAGTAATTTTGAGTTCATCCAAAATTTTCCTGTCTGTATGTTAACTGACTAAATCCTATACACCTGTCAGTCTTAAGCTCATTGATGTACAATGCCTTCATCAGCAAAAGGCTTGATTTTTAAATTCTTATACTTGTTTTTAAATCTCCAAATGGCCTTGTCTACCCTATCTCTGTGACTTCTTCCTGTGCTGTAACCCTTTACCCTATCTCTATGCTTCTCCAGTTTGGACTTCTTGTATATCCCCAGTTTTAATCATTCCACCATTAGAGGTTGTGCCTTCAGCTGCATAAGTTCTTGAGGTTTGCCATAGTCTTATGAAACCACGCAACTTCTATCATTTTATAAGATGCTTCTCTTTGACCATTCCTTTGTTCACATGTCCTCCTGTCTCCTTATATCACTCTCTGTCAAATTTTGTTTGTGATCCTGTTGGGAAGCACTTTGAGACATTTTAAAGGTTCTATCTAAATGCAAAGTGTTGTTATGTATTTGAGCAGATTGCTGATGGGACTAATTGCTTAATGCTACTTGGTTTATCTCTGTACCTTTCTTTTGAACAGTAGGTTATAACAACTACAATTCCTTTTCCTAATTTTAATTCCTGATTATTTCTATTTTAATATCTTTCTTCATGTTTTGTTACTTCTTCAATACATCCTTGAAATCTCCAAAGAGAGACAGGATACTTATTGAGCAAACAAAAGCAAAACACTTCAGATAGTGAAAAAGTGAAATAAAAACAGAACACTCAGGTCATGCAGCATCTGTGGAAAGAAATAGATACATTTTCAAGCTGATGATGACCCCATTTCTTTAATGTCTAAAGTTGCTTTCCTCATCTGTACTGATCTTGTTGAACAGTTAAGATAACGGGTGGACCAAGGAACTTGAAATGAATGCCTCTCCTGTTTGCTAAGAGTCAGCCAAGTCTGACCGGACCAAATTTAATATGTTAAGTCATGCTGTGTTTGTTCACGATAACAATAATCAAAGAAACATTATCTTAAAGCCATACAATCTGACGTTACATGTTGAAAAAGGTTAGAAAGAAGTGGGGAAAAAATAAGGTTCTGCTTGCGAACTAATCAGTTACCTTTCATTTGCATAGTTTGTTCTCGTTCCTTTGTGGTATAATTTAAATAACTGCTATTCCGATGGATACCAGTTTTAAAAACAGCAGGGAAATGTAAGTATGAAACCAGAAACAAAGAAAAATTCACATATCTCTAGAAAACAAACAAGAGATATAAATATTGAATAAAATGCCATTCAACAATTGCTTGCATAATTCATGAATACTATTCCCAATAAGGTTGTAACTTGATCCTTGTATATCCTGTTCTTAACTAAAGTGAAATTGAGGAATCTTGTTCGGTTGGTGTGGCTTCATTTACTTATCTGTCTCTGTGATGTCAGAATAAAAAAATTGTTGAAGATTAAGTAGGGCTAGCTGAAGACTTGTTTTTAAGCAAAGAATGCATTGATGTGTGTCCGTCTTTTTTGAGTGGCTATTGATACGGTAACTGTCAGTGTAGTTTCTGTCCTTGCACCATACGAAATAAGGAATGAGACCTGACATTTCACTGCAGTACAAAAACTCTCAATACAGTCTAAAATAATCCCAGTTCACTCTTTAGATTTGTATAAAACCGTCTGGGGCTGTTTCCTTAAAGAATCTCAAATATTCTTTACTGATTCATCATTCAAAAGGAATGCCATTCACTGGTGAAACTCAAGTTGTCCATTGGAGAATTTTGTAGGTTGTGTGTTTCTTTGAACTGTGTACATTTTTCTTTTCTGAAACATTTCAAATTTTTCAACATTACATTTGTTCCACTATCGAATGTGACTTGTGTCCATTTGTTTCCTAACCTGCTAGAACGAGCAATATCATGTTCATTGTTCAGATAAAAACTATGTTAGGTTATGAAATCGGATCAAAAACAGCAGAGTAACAGGAGTTTGATTGAATTGAAACCTGGGAACTATGTTCATTTGCAGAAAGTATAAATATTGTAAATGTAATCAATAAAAATTGGTAAAACTCAGGAAAACAAGCAAGGGATGTATTAAAAAGGCTGAACAAAATGTTATTTGATTATTTTTTTTTAAAGATTTACTTTTTCATACGTGGAATGTTGGCATTGGTGGCTTGGCCACCCTTTGTTGTCCATCCCTTTTGCCCTGGAGAAGGTGGTGGTGAGCTGCCTTCCTGAACTGTCGTAGTCCTTTGGGAGTAGGGATGCTACCATGCTTTCACAGAGGCTGTTCCAGGATTTTGACCCAGGAAAAGGCAATATATTTCCAAGTCAGGATGGTGCATAGCTTTGAATGGAACCTGCAGTTCCTTGCATTCCCATGTATCTGCTGCCCTTGTCCTTCTAGATGATAGATTTTGGGGGTTTGGAAGGTGTGGTCAGAGGAGTATTGGTGAGTTGCTGTGGTAAAGTCATAGATGGTGTACATAACTGCTTTTGTGAATACTGAGTATTTTTAGTTTACAACAGATTTGTCAAAACTTCTGGATGAATTCCAACGACAGTACTTGGAAACAATTTGACAAATTGTAATAGTTCCAACTTTTTTCAGAATGAGCTAATTTCCAGCTTCTAAGATGAAATGTAACACACTGTAATTATTGAAATTTTTGCTTGGGATGTGAGCATTGTTGATAAGGCTAGTATTTATTTCACTTGAGAAGACAGTAATGAAACCTGTACTGCATCAGTCCCTGTAGTGAAGTACGTTACGCTAGTGAGGAAGTTATAGGGTCTCTTTATAGAGACAAGTGAAGAAATGGCAATATGTTCCAAAGTTAACATATGACTTGGACTGTATGTCTTGCATTGGACTTTGCAGCTGGCATGATCCTATGCATTTGCTGACCTTGGCTTTTCTAGGTGGTAGAGGTTGTGAGTTGAAAGTTGCTGTTGAAAGAGCATTGGTAAGTTACTGCAGTGTATTTTGTACATGTGATAAACTGCTGACATTGTATGCTGGTGGCAGAGCAGGTCCAAGGCTGAGATGTGTGTACGTTACTTTATGACACCTAAAGGCATGCGTGCCATCTAGAAGACACAAGCCAGCATTAGGATGGAATACTTTTGACTTGAGTGAGTGAGTGCACCTCTAAAATAAAACTGCCCAGTTGAATATGGTAAGGAGGTAGATGGGATGCTGATCAAGTAGGCTGTTTTGTCTTGAATGGTAATGAGGCTCTTGAGTGCTATTATAAATTTTATGTAGATTCTACTTTACCGCCTCATTTTTGTATTCTATCCCTTTAGATTTCAAAACAAAAAAATCAATTTGCCCTTTTGTGATATTTTTCTAATTGTGATGTATTGACAATTTCTTTGCAGAGAATTGCTGTGGGGATCGTGCCTTGCTGCATTGGTCCGCATACCCCGCCTGCTGCGACTGATGCTGCAGAGTTTGAGAGTAACTGGCACCTGTCAGGAGGAGCTTCCTGTCGTTGCGCAGATCCTTCGTCTTCTGCTTCAACAAGTACAGCTAAGGCAGCACATGGTAGCAAATGCAGCACTTGTGCAACAGGTCATACAGGACATCACGGTATGACTGCCTTTCTTGACAATATTCCAAAAGCACCTAACTCTCATCCTTTTTATGAATGAATATCAATATTTTAAACACACCCTAATTATTTTACTATTTTGCTGAATATTCAGAAGATTTGATAGATCCACCAACTTATGCATTTCACTTTCATTGTCTGAAAACTTTTTTACTAATCCAGAAGTGTGTTTGGGGCTGAAATAAATTAGTGGAAGTAGTACAGATAATTTGTATGGTCTAGAATAATTAGTACTGTGGGCAAGTTAACTTTGTACAATCTCCATCACATCAAAGGTTCATATTAAAACTGAGCAGTCACTGTCAGTTGCACTAAGGTCCATTTTAAGTTGTTGTTTATAACATTTGCAATACTTGTTTATTTCTGGGTGAGACAAATGTGCTAAGTCATGATTTGACAGTTCATGATTTTCCTTTCATTTAATTGATTTCTGTATCCAGTCCTTTCCTCAACTATCATGCCCTTTTGAATGTCCTATTCTGATCATCATGGTAACAGGTTTTACATTGTCAGTTGTGCAGCTGAGAAAGGCCGCATTTTTTTTTGCCAAAGGCTTTGCAATTTCTGTTCCTCTAGCCTTCATTAACTTTTTTAAATAGATTCTTTCTACATTGTTACAGTTTGTTCTCGCAAAGCAGCGCAGAGTACACTTTCGGGAGGGTGTTGGCCTAGGATTCTTCAACGTTGACTCTGGACCCCATGAAATCTCATGCTTCAGGTTAAACATGGGCAAGGAAACCTCCTACTACTTACCACGTACCGTCCTCCCTCAGCTGATGAATCAGTACTCCTCCACATTAAACAACACTTGGAGGAGACACTGAGGATGGCAAGAGCACAAAATGAAACCCCCCACCCAGAATACAATGTTCACCACCAAGAGTGGCTCAGCTGCAGTACTACTGATTGAGCTGGTCAGGTCCTAAAGGACACGGACTGCTAGACTGGGTCTGCAGCAGGTGGTGAGGGAACCAACAAGAGGGCAAAACATACTTGACCTCATCCGTACAATCTGCCAGCTGCAGATGCATCTGTCCATGAGAGTATTCATCAGCTGAGGGAGGACGGGGAGGTAATGACCTGGTGGTATTATCGTTGGACTGTTAACCCAGAGATCCGGATAACATTCTGGGGACCAGGGTTCAAATCCTGCCACGGCTGATGGTGGAATTTGAAATCAATAAAATATATCTGGAATTAACAGTCTAATGATGACCATGAATCCATTGTCAATTGTTGGAAAAACACCGGGTTCACTATTGTCCTTTAGGGAAGGAAACTGCCATCCTTACCTGGTCTGGCCTACCTGTTACTCCAGACCCACAGCAATGTAATTGACTGTAAACTGTCCTCTGGGCAACTAGGGATGGACAATAAATGCTGTCTAGCCAGCGACGTCCTCATCCCATTAATGAATAAAAGAACAAGGGAGTATCAGTAAGAGCGACCGCCGCACAGTCCATGTGGAGACCTGCCTCCACGATGAAAATAACTTCTGTTGTGTGGCACTATCACTGTGCTAAAAGGGACAGACTTCAGCCAGATCTAGCAACTCAAGACTGGGCATCCATGAAGCGTTGTGGGCCATCAACAGCAGCGGAATTGTACTCCAGCACAATCTGCGACCTCATGGCCTGGCATATTCCCCACTCAGCCGTTACCATCAAGCCAGGGGATTAACCCTGGTTCAATGGAAAGTGCAGGAGGGCATACCAGGAGCAGTACCAGGTATAAGTGAAAATGAGGAGTCAACCTCGTGAAGCCACTAAACAGGACTACTTGCACGCCAAACAGCGTAAGCAGCAAGTGATGGACACAACTAAGTGATCCCACAACCAAAGGATCAGATCTAAACACTGCAGACCTGCCGTATTCAGTTATGAGTGGTGGTGGACGATTAAACAACACACTGGAGGAGGATGGTCCACAAATATCCATCCTCAATGATGGAAGAGCCCAGCACATCAGTGCAAAAGATAAGGCTGAAGCTTTCACAGCAATGTTCAGCCAGAAGTGCCAAATGGATGATTCATCTTGGCCTCCTCCAGTGGTCCCCAGCATTACAGATACCATTTTCAGCCAATTCGATTTATTCCATGTGATAGCAAGAAAAGATTGGAGGCACTGGATACTGCGAAGTCTATGGACAACATTCTGGCAATAGTACTGAAGAGTTGTGCTCCAGAACTTGCCACTCCCGTAGCCAAGCTGTTCCAGTACAGTTACAACACTGGCATCTATCCAACAATGTGAATAATTGCCCAAGGATATCCTGTATTTAAAAAGCAGGACAAATCCAACCCGGCCATTCACTGCCCCATCAGTCGACTCTCGATCATGATGGAAAGTGTTATCAAAGGCTATCAAGTAGCACCTGCTGAGCAATAACCTGCTCAGTGACGGCCAGTTTGGATTCCACCAAGGCCACTCAGCTCCTGACCTCATTACAGCCTTGCTTCAAACATGGACAAAAGAGCTGAATTCCAAATTGAGGTGAGTGACAGCCTTGGCATCAAGGGGCCCTAGCAAAAGTGGAATCAGTGGGTTATCAGGGTGCAAATTCGGCAATTGGAGTCATACCTGGCACACAGGAAGACGGTTGTGGTTGTTGGAGATCAGTCATCTCAGGTCCAGGACATCTCTGCAGGAGTTCCTCTGGGTAGTGTTCTAGGCCCAGCTATCTTCAGCTGCTTCATCAATGACCTTTCCTCCATCATAAGGTCAGAAGTGGGGGTGTTCGCCGATGATTGATTGTGCAATACTGAGCACCGTTCGCGACTTCTCAGACACTAAACCAGTCTGTGTCCAAATGCAGCAAGATCTGGACAATATCCAGGCTTGGGCTGACAAGTGGCAAGTAACATTTGCGCCACACAAATGCCAGGCAATAACCATCACCAATAAGAGACAATCTAACCAACGCCCCTTGACATTCATTGGTATTACCGTTGCTGAATTCCCCTGCTATCAGCATCCTGGGAGTTATCATTGATCAGAAGCTCAACTGGATTTATCACATAAATGCATTGACTACAAGAGCACATCAGAAACTAGGAACACTGTGGTGAGTAACTCACCTCCTGACTCCATGAAGGTTGTCCACCATCTACAAGGCACAAGTCAGGATTGTGATGGAATACTCCCCACTTGCCTGGATGAGTGCAGCCCCAACAACACTCAAGAAGCTTGACACCACCCAGGACAAAGCAAACTGCTTGATTGGCACTATATCCACGAGCATCCACTCCCTCCACTACTGACGCTCAGTAGCAGCAGACTGTACTATCTACAATATCCACAGCAGAAATTCACCAAAGATCCTCATACAGCACCTTCCAAACCCATGACCACTTCCATCTAGAAGGGCAAGGGCAGCAGATGTACGGCAACACCACCACCTTCAGGCTCCCCTCCAAGCTACTCACCATCCTGACTTGGAAATATATTGCCGTTCCTTCGCGGTCACTGGGTCCAAATCCTGGGATTCCCTCCCTAATGGCATTGTGGGTCAACCCACAGCAGGTGGACTGCAGCAGTTCAAGAAGGCAGCTCACCACCAGCTTCTCAAGGGCAACTAGGGATGGGCAATAAATGCTGGCCAGACAGCGACATCCACATTCCACAAAATGAATATGAAAAAAAATTTGATATTGTCAAAGTGCCTTCTCAGTAAGTTGCTGAAAAAAATAGTGATGTTTAATCTGATGTTTGTAATCTGACATTTTCAATCAAATTGGTCAGTGAAGAAAATATCTCGTTATAACCAGATGAAACAGTGAAGTTTGCAGTGGAGAAGAAGGCTATTTGACCCATTATGTCTCATCCATCTGAAAAGCTGTCTAGCCTAATCTTATTCCTAATCTTCCACCTCTTGCTCTGTAGTGTTTTGGGGGTCACGACACTTTCAGTGCATATTCAAATGTTTTTTTTTTAAACACAATAGGAGTTTCTACCTTTACCACTGAGGCAGTGAGTTCCATATTCCTGTTAGCCTTTGCTTGAAAGAGCTACTCTTCAGCCCTTTGCTAATGTCAATTGCTTTAAATCTATGTCTCAGTTAATGACCTTCCTGAAAAGGAATTTGGTTCCTTCCTACCCACTCTATCTTGGCCCCTCGTAATTTTATGCACTTCAATTAAATCTCCCATCATCTTCGTTCGAGAGGAAGAAAACAACTGTAATGTGTCCAGTCTTGTAAGGTGGTTGCTCAAGTTGTATGCAGTACTATAGCTGCGATTTATCTGGTGTTCTATACAGAATCTCAGAATTGTTACAGAGCAGGAAGTCTGTTGGTGCTCTGCAAGATCGATTCACTTGGTACCAGGCACACAGTCATCTCCTCACTTCTCTTGTAGCCTTATTTTTCTTTCCTTTTTCAGCTGATTATCCAATTTTCTTTGGAAAGCTGTAATTGAATTTGCCTCCACCACAATTTCAGACAGTGCATTCCAGTTCCAGTCACCTGTTGCCTAATTACTTGTTTCCTGATTCTTTTTGCCAATCAACTTAAATCCATGTCTGAGGTAACAAGCTGTGGGGCTGGATGAACACAGCAGGCCAAGCAGCATCATAGGAGCCGGAAAGCTTGACGTTTCGGGCCTAGACCCTTCTTCAGAAATGGGGGAGGGGAAGAGGGTTCTGAAATAAATAAGGAGAGAGGGGGAGGCGGATAGAGGATGGATAGAGGAGAGGATAGGTGAATTTGCCTCCACCACAATTTCAGACAGTGCATTCCAGTTCTAGTCACCTGTTGCCTAATTATGTCCTATGGTTCTTGATCCTTCAACCAATAAGAAGTTTCTCTTCTGATTTTATTCTTGCACGTCCATCAAATCTTATCTCAGTCTTTCTAAGGATGCACATTACATGCCTCTTTGTAAGAACCGTTTTCATAAACTTTCTCTGCATCTGCTCTAATTCCTTCACATTCTTTCTAAAACTTGGTGTCCAATATTAGTTGAAGGTCAATTAGTATTTTAGGTAGATTTACTATAACTTTTGGCTTTCTAGTCTTCTCTTTAATTAACAGGATCCTATTTGCTTTATTAACAGAATCTTCAGCTTGTCTTTGCCACGTGTACTCCTGGTTCCCGACCCACCTTTAAAATGGTACTTATATTGCTTCCCCTCGTTCTTTGTGCCAAATTGTGCCACTACAAATTGCTATAAATTAAACCTCATGTGGCAGTTCCCCATCCATTTCATCAGCTGTCAATGTCCTTTGAAGTCTTTTGTGTCACCCACAAACCTTGAAAATTGTGCCCTGTGTGCCCAAGTCTAGGTTATTAAATAGGTGAAGGAAAGCCATGATCCGCATACCAACCCCTGAGAAACCTTCCTGTATAACTTCTGCTTCTTTCAGTCTGAGGGAAAAAAACATGCACCACTATTATCTATTTCTTGTCTCTCTGCCAACTTTGAATTTGTGCAACTACTGGCCCTTTTCCATGGGTTTTGTCTTCACTGACAAGCCTGTTGTGGTACTTTATTAAATGCCTTTTGGAAGTTCATGTACCTTAAATGAATCACATGACCTTTATTGACCTCATCTGTTACCTTATCATAAAAAACTAAAAGAAGTTGGTTAAATGTAATTTATTTTCCTTAACAAGTGAGCTGGATTTCCTTCATTAAGCAACACATGTCCAACTGGCTGTTAATTTTGTCATGGAATGACATTTCTAAAGGGTTTCCCACCACTTAAGTTAAACTGACTGATCTGTCGTTGCTGCATTTATTCTTGCATTTTTGTTTGGAACAAATGTGTAATATTTACAATTCCTCCAGTTCTCTCACAACATCCTGTGTCTAATGAAGATTGGAGGATTATGGCCAATGCGTCTGCATTTTTGCTCTTACTTTCCTCAGTATTCCCAAGTCCATTCCATCTTATCTTGGTGACCAACATTAAATTCTATCACTTCTTCACTTTTTCAGCCTATCAAGTCTCTGAACAGTCATTTATCATATGACTTGGCAACAGCTTCCTTGGTAAAGACAGATGCAAAATATTCTCATGTCATCTAGGTTACGGTCTTTGTCTTCGTGTGAATCAATGACTTCCAAAAGGTATATTAAATAATCAACTTGAGAGCAAAGTTTGGCCCCTAGTTGGCCCTGCTCCTCCTTTTCCCACCTCCTTGTTACTTAGATGCCTATGGAAGACTTTAGATCTCTTACGTTAGATGTCAGTCTTGACTCATGTTTTTTTTCACTTCATTACTGAAATTTCTATATTCTGCTTGGTTCTCACTTCAGTTATCAACCGAACACCATCTGCTTCATCGTTTCTTCGTGAGAATACCAGGGAGGTCTGTTATTGTTTCTCTTTCCTTTCCCTCTTGTGGGAATTGACCTCTGCTATTTGAACTGTATGTTTAAAGGTAACCAATTGTACTGTTACAGTCTAGTCTACTAGTTCGAGCACAGCCTACCTGCTGGTTATACTGTATGCCTTGGTAAATCAAGGGAAGTACTCCTTCCTAGCCACCTTATGTAACTGCTGTGCTACCTTGGGGATTGGCAGATATGTGGTCCACGGTTCCTCTGTTCCTTTATGCTTCTCACCATTTGTTGTGTATTCCTTTGTTTTGTATGCCCTCTATTAAATGACCGTCTCCAGGCAGGAGAGAATTTAACCATCTCTCCCTGAATTCAGTGGCATTGCCATTGCTGAATCCTGCAAAATCAATATCCTGAGCTTTACCATTGACCAGAAACTGAACTGGATCAGCCATGTAAACACTATAACAGGTTAGAGATTGGGAATTCTGCAGCAAGTAACTCATCACCTGACTCTAAATGTTTGTCCACCATGTACAAAGTACAAGTCAAGAGTCTGGTGGAATATTCTTCATTTGCTTAGACGCAGCTCCATTGACACTCAAAGCTTGAAACCTCTTGCAGAAAGCAGCCTTTGTTTGGCACCCTGTCCCACTGCCTTCAACATTTTCTTCCTCTGCTTTTGACACACAGCACAGTGGTGTGTAGCATAAAGAAAATATGTACCAGCAACTTAGCAATGCTTCATCAACACCACCTTCTAAAATCATATCCTTTACCACCAAAAAGGGCAAGGTATATATATATGGAGTTGGGGGAGTGGGGGGTGGTGGCGGCTAAGAAGTATACTGATGCATTAGCTGAAGATGTTGTGCCTCCAACACTATTCCGAGAAGCTCTTGCAGTAATATCCTGGGACTGAGATGATTGACCTTCAGCAACCACAGCCATCTTCCTTTATCATGTTACCCCTCCAATTTCTCTCTCATAGAGAAAGAGCCCAGCCAGCTCAATCTTTAAATTTTGTTATCATTCATGGAAACCTTTTCTTGACCTCCTTCTTTGTCTCCATTTCCTTTCATTAACAAAGAGACCAGAACTGTTCACACTGGTTCAAGTGTGATCTAACCGTAGTTTAAGATACTCTTTTTGATTTTCTGTACAAATTTGCCATAACATTTTTAGGAACATAAGAATAGAGGATGACCATACAGCTTGTTAAGATTGTTTCACCATTTGGTATCATAGCTAATCCACACTAATTCCACTTTTCCACATTACCCCAACGTCTAACAAATCCCTTAATTCCCAAAATGCTATCAGTCTCCTTCTGAAATATATTCAAGAAAATATTCATGATCATAGAGTGTCTATCTATCATTTAAGATCTGCAACAGCTCAAATAAAAGCAAAATACTAAGGATGCTGGAAATCTGAAATAAAAACAAAATGCTGGAGAAACTCGACCAGGATGTTGGGTTCTTTTCACACTACAGGTGACCCCACCAAACTGTACATTATCTCACACGCATACATTTGCACGCGCACATTCTCTCTCTCTCTCTCTCTTCCCCCCCCCCCCACGCGCACGCGCACGCGCACACTCTCACGTGCACGCACTTTCTCTTCCACACACACACACTTGCTCTCCCTCACACACACCCTGTCTATGGGGTGAATTTATATTTGCAGATAGATTTTATTTTATTCAAAAAGCACACAATTTATAGACAGTCAGAATATAAATTCCTACTTTAGAAATAAAATCAGTCTGACTCCAAACTAAAACACCAAACAGATTCTAAACAAGGTCTAACACCTAACATGTATTGTCTGACCTGAAATGTCACCTTTTCTTTACACTGATAAAACATTTAGTTCTCTCAAGACTGTGACTTAAAAGGAATTTGAGGATATAATCTCCATTTTAATCAATTAACTGATTAAAGATTTAACAGTGTCTTGGGTCTGTTTAGTACATCCTCATCAGTGGTGTGAACCTTTGATCTTTTACTCATAAGTTCTATGTCTGATACTACCTCTCTCACTAACACCTGAAGAAGGACTGAGGATCTGAAAGTGTGTGTTTCCAAATAACCCTGTTGGACTATAACTTGGTGTCATGTGATTTCTGAGTCCAATGCTGGCACCTCCGCATCATGCATGCACAATACAGGTAGTTCTGCTGTAACATGTGTTTTGTTAATGTGAATTGGCTGTAATGCGATTGATAAATAGTGGATGCTGTTTGCCTACTGTGAGCTTTTTGTTGTACAGATATAGTGAGTTTCTATAGCAGTTTCCCTATTATGCGATTTTCTGCAGCGTGAGGTCATGCAAGAACACAACTATTGCATTATAGGAGAACTACCTGTAACCAAGGAATGCTTGTATGTAGGCAGACATTTCTATAGCAAAATAATGGTAACAAAAGTAAGCTGGATTTTCATCAAAACATTTTATCTCTGTTACCACTCCTTAAATTTGCAAATAATTTATTGGACAAATATAAAAGAGGAAGAATGCCATTGGAAAGATTTATTTTTATTTGGTTATTGATATTTCAGTAGTGGTTTCTAAATTTAAACCCTCCTTTTGGACCTGGGTTTTAGAAATTAATTATAACAGTCAGGAAATGGTAAGTATTTCGGAAACATAATTAAAATAAACTGCAAGTGAGCAATGCTGCCTGTTGCCCAAGTCTCCAATTTTCCTCATTCTTTTTTGTTGAATAGATGAGCCGCAATAATTTGTTGAGGAGGGAACTGTTAATTTATAAATAACTTTAAAAAATAATCTGCTCAATTACTGCTTTCCAGCACTTGCCAGAAACAGGACCCTTCTCGCACTTTCTCCCACAATAAAAACACACAGCTCTAAAAATTAAAGGACGAATATACATTGGGTCTCAAGTTCTGAGGTTCTAGTGTGAAGATAATCTTTTGTCTCTTGCGGTCTCTCTCCAATTTAGGGAAAGGATGCTTTTTCCATTTCAATTCTTCTGTTTTTTCTCATGGTACTGCTACAATCATTGGATTGTGTCTTTGGAGGAGTGGGACAGAGGAAACCTGCAGTTGGAGGATCTGGAGCAATAAGCACAAGACAAACAGAATCTGTGATTGGATGAGTGGTTCTATCTCTCATGTTTTGTGGTTTTCCAGTTAAAGTGTGCACATTTTCCTACTTCGAATGAGATGTCTTCATCCATGTTTGCAATTTGGCATCTCTAGACTATGGAGGAACCTTAATGTGATGTAACAGTGTGAGGGGGAGGAGGGGTGCTAGCTTGAATTAAGCTTTCTGTCTTTCACTGGCTACTTGCCTTCGTTTTGAGGGTGAATTCGCCTGTTGCCCACCTGTACTTTGAACTCTGTTCTTGATGATAGTGAAGCTTCTGGCGAAGCATGGCAAACTGGCAGCCATTGGATGTTACTGTCGGTTACTTTTTGAAAATGGTGAGTTCTGATACCTCTCCATTAGTTCTACATCAAAATGTGGGTTAGTAGTCTCTTGTGAACCACGAAATGCATTCAACTCTGAACATTCTAAACCACGGCAAGAGTAGTTAGTTACATAAAGATTTTTATTCATTGGGGCTGGTCACATTAACTATTCAGCTGTTGTAGAAATAGTTGACTTGAAGCCACATGCAAAACTTTTGTATTAATATATTGCATGCACATAACAATCGCAGTTTAATATGGAAAAATAATAATCTCGTTTACAAACTGGGGGAAATAATGACATTGTGCAAGTGATTGGAGACTGATTTGTCTCTGCCACTGACATAAGGACATTTTTGCACCAACGTAGTTTACTTAATCACTTTTTTATCAGTGGTTTTATAATCTTAAAAAATGTTGAGGATTTTCACATTCTTTCATAGATAAATGGAAAGCATTTGCTTATTTGCCTTCCCCACTGTCACTGCCAATGAAACATTTACATGCCAATGAATAGTGAGCGGAGAGAATTCTTTCCTATACCGCTGTGTAATATTAACTGCATAAGCTTTGTCTCTCAATGTTTGCTGATGCCTTGCAGCAAGTCATGTAGAAGTTAGAAATATATTTATTAACATTTACGGTGTAGTGCCTGGAACAGTGTCAAATCTAACTGTGAGGTACATTTGTTAGCATTTATGCAAGTGACTAACAAAGTGTTTTTTTAATATCTAATTTAACATTAATTAGAATTCACCTTTATGATTTATGTGCATCAGAGGTTAGATGACATTGCTGGTAGTGGTCTATGCCTTCGGCAACTACTACTTAGCTCTTAAGACTGAGTTTCATTTGATGGAGGAGGAAGTGATGAGTGGATTTTATTTCCAACAGCTGTTGAGGATCACAGTTGCCTCTCATTTCATAAGCTGTTCTTTCTTAAATTTGAAGCAGAAAGATTTTGCTGGTATCAACGTAGAAACTTCTGGCTTGGAGACAGGAGACTAGAGAAAATATGATTTTTTAAAATATTTTGTTTTATAAACTTGGATTTCTTATCTTCTACTGAATATTGCTTGTTCTATCCAGAGATTCCGAATTTATTTTAAAAAAGCAAAGACTATCACAAAATAAGTTTAAAGTCTTTTGAAGTTGTTCAGTGTGATACAGGAAAGAATAGGTATTGCACTTGAGTTAAATATAAACAAATTGTGCAAGCTTTACCCCTGATGTTGGAAAATACTCTTGTCCCCTTTAATTATTTTTGATTCCTTAGTTCCCAAGATTGTAAATGGCATCGTTTTAATAAAATAGTATGCACCTTTTCTGAGACTGAGGTTCTGACGTGGACAGATTCACGTAGGAGTCTTTGCATGATTACTCGCCCTAAAATGGTAACAAATCCCAAGGGAAGAGGTATTCTCTTGTATGACAAAATCAGTTATACCTATTAATTTCTTAAATAGTACATCTCTGATTGGAATTGCTGGTGGGGGGAGGGGGCATGAATTATAAAAGTGCTTTTGTTTGTTTATATTGTCTAGCTGAAAGTATGGGCAGGCCTAAGAACAAGATTATGCAGGGAGGCAAAGGTTGCATGACTGTCTTGAGGTGATTGACTTACTTTCTCTTTCTGCAACAGATAAGTCCTGTACACAGAAAAAGATAGGGCAGTTGAGTAACTTGCTCCTAGGGGATCATTGCAAGTGATTAGATGATGATTCCTTTAACAGACTGGTAGGTAATGTGGCGATTTGGCTGGAGGCATAAACCCACGTCTACACAAAATGACATCATTGCATCACTCTGCTCTTTTTGCCCAATGTTCAGTGTGGTTAGAAAGCCTAGACCAAAGATAAAGTCACCACAATCAACAGCCCGTCTTCACTGCTTACAAAAAAATCATATCCTACGTACAGCAGAGCAAAACCGGATGTGAAGGATTTGAAAAATTGCTGAGGTGAAAGACAAAAGTTTGGCTTTTTTGACCTTCTTATCATTTTTTTCAGAACTTCAAGACTGAAGATTTCCAAGAGCAGTGGTTAATTGACCTTCATTACTGCTTCAGACTCTACCTTACAACACAGCACAGAAATTCAGCTAATTTTGCAGTAACCTATTGAAATGTAAGAAATTCAGCAAAATACTGGTATCTGCCCTTAAGAAATGCTACATCAAAAACCAATTAGAAATGAGGGTCTTGCAGCTCTGTAACTTTACAAACATATGAAATAAATACCGTGTGCTTCAATGTTGCTCAGGATAGAAATCTTTAGCTTGAAACCATAGGGATAGCAACGGTTCATTTGTTTGATACTGAAAATTAGATATACTCATTGGTTGAGAGTGATGTAGCATTTCTCGAGATTAATGCAATTTTATTCTGTAAGTCTGCATGGAGAGTATTCTATACTCCATATTATTCACAAGAAATTTGTTTGCAATAATATTTCCAGACTGTCCTCAGTGAAAGTGTAAAGATTTTGATAAACTGGCAGAACTGTCTTTTCACTGCAGTTTCTTGAGAACCAATTGCACGTGTGCCTGAAAATGTATCCTAGCTACTTTCAAACTTATTTCTGTCTCTCTGACCAAAGTCATTTTTGTCACATTCCATTAATACTTTAGTGGTGACAGAAAAACTTAGCTTTCTTTGTAAAAATGCAACTTGATTCTTTCCAGAATTTTCAACTGTGAATCTTGATTATGTATCCTTTCACCGATCAATCTGTATGACAGTTCCTTTTTAATGGCAAAAATTTACTTGTTTTTGTTGTGATCATGTATTTTGTTACAGAAATAAAAAGAAATCTTTATTGAAAATGTATATATTGATTTAATAAAAACTACAAAAATAATCTTTAATAATGAGACATTTCTGATACAAGAAGTTGTTTTAACAGGGCAACAATAAATATTTCCAGATACATTTAAACATAGGTGAAGCAGGTCTATAACTATTATAACAAAGAGCAAGTCATGTAAGTTGTGCAGTACCATCAAATAATATTGTTCACTAGCATAACTGTGAATGTAACATTTATTGTATTTGCATGAACCAAAGGTGCTTGCAGCATAATAGCTAATTGCTGTAGTTTGAAATTTTTTCCAAATGTGAAAGATAATACTGTACATTTGGTGCTTGCAAGTGAGTGGCTAGGTGATATTTAATCTATATATATTGGTTATATATAATTTAATGTGAATTATCCAGTTATGTGGGATTAAGCAATTTTAATAAAACAGACAGGTAGAGTTAATGTAAATTTACAAATAATTGTAATTAGAAGTAGCCTAATATAAATGAAGGTATAACATTACTTCATCCTAACACATCCTATTATAT
Organism: Ginglymostoma cirratum; assembly: GCA_024137785.1. Lineage (NCBI taxonomy): Eukaryota > Metazoa > Chordata > Chondrichthyes > Orectolobiformes > Ginglymostomatidae > Ginglymostoma > Ginglymostoma cirratum. Next base: position 43,028,080 of record JAHRHZ010000013.1, read on the forward strand.
CCAATTGTCAGATTTTTACCTCTCTGCTGGAGACATTCAATGGAAATGTATTGTATCTTTCGCTAGATTTGTTTACCAGCTACAAGAGCAAGGGCAGCGGATGTAAAGAAACACCAGCACTTGTAAGTTCCCTCCCAACTGCACACCATCCTGATTTGGAACTATGTTGCTGTTTCTTCAGCGTCACTGGGTCAGAATCCTGGAACTCCCTCCCTGTCAGCACTGTAGGTGTCCTAACGCTCTAAGGACTGCAACAGTTCATGAAGGCAGCTCACCACCACCTTCTCAGGCAATTAGGGAAATATATACTAGCCAGCAACTCCTACACTCCATGAACGAAGAAAAGTATTGATTATTACTATCAACAAGAAAATCTGAGAGGCGTTGGTTGTTTGTTTGAAGGATGGCAGTAGTGTTCAAATTTATATATTCATTACATAGGCATCTTTCAGTTGCATGATTTTGGTTTAATGTTTTCTTAGATATGGGTGGCCCCAAAGATTTAGTTGCCTAAAATAAACTCCTTGATTCTGTGGCAATGAGTAGAGTAAGTATAAATTTAAGTTTTTGTAATAATACTTAACCATTTAAATTTCTGTCACAGGTTGGTTTGAGTGTCTTAACATTAATGAACTGCTAACATAATTAATTGAATATAGTCCAGTTAATTGTTTCATTTGGGCTATTGTGTAGCAGTACAAGTTTGAATTGGTACTGAATTAATAAAGATAAGCAGAATATAAGGAACCAGTAAGGTGTGGAGTTGATTGGGAGTTGAAAGTTGCAATGGGCCTACAACTAAACTTAAAGTCAATACAGTGTGGAGCTAGAGGAACACAGCAGATCTGGTGTTCCTCCAGCTCCACACTTATTGACTCTGACTCCAGCATCTGCAGTTCTTGCTATCTCCAAATACATTTAAAAGGTTAAAATGTGTTTAATTTAATCACCTTTTTAAGATAGCTTAATTTAACAAAGTTATTGGAAAGTCTTGTATAGAATGTGAAGTCTTGGACACTTGGTGTCTGAAAATGACTACACTTGCAGAATGTGTCTGCCAATGTACTGAGGAAGAAAAGAGGATGACCATTCATTGGAAGTAGGAAATGGAGTTGGTGCAAGTGGGTCTATGTCTGCTAGAGTTTAAAAGGCTGTGATTTAACATTTTTTCAGCATTTAGGAAAGGTTTGGAAGTAGAGATGATTTTCTATTTGTTTCTTTGATCTAGGTGTTAAATCAACCAATCTAGAATTATCACAGTGATGAAAGCAGTTAGAGAAATGTTGCTATTTGAGAGGAAACATGGAAAATATTGCCTAGAAAATGTTCACAGTAAACACTAATGTCGGACACTTTTTAATAAATGTTAGTAGAGAAAGGTAATAGGTGATAGAGATGAGAAAGGTTGGTCAGCTACATTTACAAAGCTGAGATTTCATCCTGAAAGCTGTGAATATGTTTGGACATACAGGAGAAATAAATGAAGTAACGTATCAAAAATTAAAATGAATAGAATTACTGAACAGGTGTAATGAGCTGCATGTTAAATTCACAATGATTTTCAAATGAAATTGTTGATATGAGGAAAATAAATTGATACGAGGAAATATAACCTTAAGAGACCTGTTTAACCCAGGTTGGTCAAAAATATACAGTATCTTAGCTGTGAAAATTGTTAGTAACTGCAGCAACAAACAGGTTAGTGGACTGGTCAACGTAGAATTGGATGTGAAATATTTTGGAAAGAAAAACTAGAGAAAATATATTTTAATGCTAAAACTTTCAAAAGAGAATCTGAACAGAAATCTTTGGTTTCATAAGTAGGGGTGTAATGTCTAAAAGCAGCGAGAATGTTAAATTTGAATGATTATCTGGTTAGACTTCAATAAGACTTGCAATAAGTCATGGAACTGTTGCGGTTGTGCAGGTGGGATATGTGAGAGAGATAGAGACTAGGGAAACTAGCTGTTACGTATCCAAAATCATGAAAGCTTTTGAAAAGGGTAATAAGGAAAAGCAATTTCTAATTGTAGTGAATTCATAGCCAAGATGATAAATTGTTGTCCAACATAAAATCCACGTGGACTGAAGGGGCAGGTAGGTTTACAAAGATGGCTTTTGGGATTTGAAGCCCATCCCAGAATCCATGTAGTTTTTATAGGGAACGTGGATACCGCAGAGTTGACACTGGCATATGGGGAGAAATGGCGGCCACTAGTAATATAACAACTGTTACATTTAGATGATATAGTAGTAAAATATTTTTTGGTGTTGTTTAATTGCTATAATCTGTATCCTGGTTTTAATGTCTCAAGAACGTGTGTCCAAATGTACTTGACTCTGTAAGCCTTGGTGAAGTCACAGGGAACCAGTACAATTCCATAAACTGAATTTGGCACATTTTCACTACGTATGTTATTGGTTACAATCCCTGCGTCACTACTTATTCTTTTGGTCTAGCTTTGGAGGTCTTTGAAGTGTGTGGTCTCATGTTGTAGGAGAACTGTTTAGAATTTCCAGTGTTTCCCAGGAGCTGAACGTGCTGAAGTTTACTCACTGTGGATAAAATTAGACATGTAAAAACATAATTTATTGATTGTACAATGATGTTTCTATGTAAGTATCTGTTTTGTTACAATTATTTCATGATTCAGGATATTTCTCTCTTATGTACTTGGCAACAGAGCGGGCTCCTCTGGTGCAGCACTCGTATCCCTCCCGTTGAGTCAGAAGGTCTGGGTTCAATACTATCTGTGAGCAGGTTGATTAGGAAAAACGTCTGTATTTGGCAATGGAAGTACAAATCAGATAACCTTCGAGACTTTCATTGGTATAATTTGAGCCTCTTGATAAGCTGCTTCCAAATTCCAGCTCTTAATGTGTCAGCTTGTTGCATTTAAAAATTCGCTATGAAGATTTCTGCTTCTACACTCTTATTTCATTGAAAGAGATCTCTCCACTGCGTCCCCCTCCCCAATACTTTTGCTGATCACTGTTCGTGGCCCAAGTTACTGATCCCTCTACTGAAGGATATAAATGCATTATTCTAGCTAGTTCCCACAATTCCAAACAAAACATTCTCAACTTATTCAATCTTAATGTATAACTAAAATTCTCAATACTTGGTTAAAATCTCAAAATTTTTCTCTGTACCCTTGTCTGACTGCAGCCTGTATAGAAGGACAAAAAGTGTACACCAGACTCTTGCTGTGTAGCAACTAGGGTTTTATACAGTTCCAACGTAAAATTCCTGTTGTATATAAAAGTAACTGTTGACATTTCAGTTTGTTCTGTTTCCCATCAGGCATGAACCCTTTATTTCCCTACCCATGTCAATATCCTAGCATTCAAACAGCTGTCGTTAGTTCACTCCAAACTTGTATAAAACCCTGCTTCAACTTCTACTCGGAGCACTGTATCCAGTCTAGGTGCTGCACTTTAGGGAAGATGGGAATACTTTGGATAGAGTATGGAAAAACTTCGTGAGAATGGTCCTCCAGATGAGGAACTTGAATTATGTAGATTCTTTGAAGAAATTCAGACAGCTCTCCTTGGAAATGAGGTTGAAAGGAGATTTGATAGAGGTAATCAAAATTGTGAGCATTCTGGATGGAGTCGGTAGGGATAATTTCCTACTGATGGCAGAATAGAGTATAAAAAGGGCCAGATTTCAGATCATTTACAAAATAAACACTGGAGAGAGAAGGAGAAGTCTTTTCAAACAGAGAGTATTTAAGTTCTGGACTGCACTCCCTGACAATGTGGATTCTGGTCCAGTTGAGGCATTTGACAGGAAATTTAATTCTTATATGTAAAAGAAGGTTGTACAGGGGAGAAGGGAAGGCAATGGACCAAAGTGCATTTCTCAGTTGGACAGAATAGTCTCCTGAGTTGTAACAATTGTGATTCTATGTCTGTAGTTCAAGCTCCAGCTCGACAGCTCTGATGTGAAATTTTTCCCACCTGTCTTTTTTTTCCCCAGTGGTGATTTGCCAATGCCTTCCACTCTTAGGATCAGAGCAAGAGGACAGGTCCCAAGTCTACCTCAGCCGGAATGGAATTTTAACTTAAGGTCTTGGCATATTCTAAATCATACATTAGCAAACAAAACAGCTGAGCCAACCTGCCCTCCTGTCAGTATCTATGTGACAGAGTTGTTAGGAAATTACCAGCGAATAGGGTTGCCTTACACCTTGGTAATGATATGGCAGAAGAGAAAGCCTCGCCCACAATCTCAAAATGCTTGAATGAGATGAAAGAGACAGAACAAATACGGGAACTTGTTCCAGAATTTTCCTTTGTGTGTGGTGACCAGAGCAACACCTAACAAAGATGATCAGCAGAGGTCAAAGTGATACCACAAGCAGTTCTTAGAGTCACTGAGACTTTCTTTAAAGATATGGATAACTCAAAATAAGTATTGAGGAAATCTTGGTTAATTGAACCTTGAAAAGCAAATCCGGAGATACATAAACTGAGGCTGAAAGAGTTCCAGAGTGCTAAAAATGAATAAGTCAGAGATTTCTACATAAACCTGCCAAAGAAAAGTGGATGGTTATTCAGATAGTGATATTGCGCTGTTGTTGTAAAGAGATAGAATGCAGGTAGCCAATTAAACTCCTATAGTAGGGCATGTAAGAATATAGAACATGCAAGCATTGAGACATAGCATTTTTCCTGGCCATGTGTCCACAAGGATTTAATGCAATTCTGTAAAACATGTCAATTATGTCAGGTTATGAGAAAACCTCAACATATGATCAGACTGGGACCATTACTATCCATACCAGCTTTTGAAGACTGTCTTCAGACTTTTGAAGAGGGTATTAGACTGTCGGATTGTTGCCAAAAACAGAAGCAGGATACCACTGTATGCTTATAATAATGGATATAAATTGGTTTCCAGAATCTTTTCCAACAGTTAAAGTAGTGTAACAAAAGTAAAACTCAATTTTTCACTCATTATAGACTCCCGGCTGAAATACACTCATTCAATGTTTCAACTTTACGTCTTAAAAACTTTCAAGTCATAAGCAGAAACTTGAATACAGTTGTACACCAAGTCCACAGCATATCAACCACAGGAGGCGCTTCACAGTGAAATCATCAGACTGAAGGCACGATTCAGTGGTCCATAAAGGTTTTTAAGAGGGTTAATAAAATAATCTGATAGACACTTCAGACCCTAGGAAGAAGAATCAGTTGTGTGATATAAGTATGCTGAAACAATATTGCTGCAGAGAGGAAGGTAAGGAGTAAATATGTCGGGTAGTAAGAATAGTGGAACATGACAAAGGCAGTGAGCATGAAGCTGAAAGAGATGTAGACAATTCATCAAAATGAACCCCTGATTATCCACTTAGCCTGCCCTGAAATAATGGGACAGTTAGATACTATATTCTCATACGTAGAGGAAGGACAATGTAAATATCTGGTAAGATTAGATATCAATCTAATTATAGAAGGAAAGCTGCATAGATAAAGCAGGTGTATAATTTTAGCCATCATGTTTCTCTGGTCTTGGCTATAAGCAAGTTCAGGTGAAAGCACAGATTCAATACACATTGGAAAATCAGTTAATTGAACCTAGCCGAATGAGTTCACAACCCTTAGAGATGAAATTACTCCTCACTTCTGTCTTAAATGTGTGACCCCCCTGTTAGACTCAACCACCAGTCGTCGCTCCCTAATGAGAGAGCAGCCCCATGGTCCTCTGGTTACTTTATTTTGATTATGCCCTCTGGTATTAGACTTTTCCACAAGGGGAAACAATCTTTCTTCATATACTCTGTCAAATCCCCAAAGAATCTTGTGCATTTGAATAATGTTGCCCTTATTTGCGGGGAGGTAATGGCCTAATGGTTTTATCACTGGACTGTTAATCCCGAGACCCAGATAATGTTCTGGGGACCCGGATTTGAATCCTGCCACAGCAGACGGTGGAATTTGAATTCAGTAAATATCTGGAATTAAGAATCTAATGATGACCATGAATCGATTGTCAGGAAAAACCCATCTGGTTCACTAATGTCCTTTAGGGAAGGAAACTGCCATCCTACATGTGACTGCAGACCCACAGCAATGTGGTTGACTCTTAACTGCCATCTGGGCAATTAGGGATGGGCAATAAATGCTGCCTGGCCAGCAATGCCCTCATCCCGTGAATGAATAAAGGAAATAAATGCTTCTACATTCCAATGAATACAGGCTTGATCTACTCAACTTCTCCTTATAAGATGGTCACTCCACATCTGGGATCAGCTGAGTGAACTTTCTCTGGACAGTCTCCAGTGCCCATATATGTTTTAACTTTGTTTCTTCTTTTTACTTTGTTCTTAAGATTCTATACCATGGGTGGTGACATTAAACACTTCACTGTACTCCTGCACTTGAGTACACCTGACAATAAAAATCAAATCAAATAAGTCTTTCCTTAGATAATTGTCAACTGTCATCTGACTAGTGTCTTGCATAGGTTTCTGAGGAAGAATTAATGTAAGTCTGAGTTCTGTGGTTTATATTGAGTAGGTTTTCATGTTTATATCATAGTGAAACACATTTGAAAATGGTGTTCCATTTCCCAAGGGCGGAAACATGTTGGGCATAGAGTCTTAAAAAACACTACGGAAAGGAAATTGGAACATGTAACCATTTGAGGAATTTCTGTTTTAAAGAAGGCTTAGCATGTAACTTCTAGGAAATGAAAAGCCAAACAGCTAAAATGTATGGTGATTCAGATACTGTTTAGAAGAAGTCAGAAGACTTTGTAGAAAGCAGACAAGGAAGCTTTTAACAGAGATAAGTGATGAGGTTTCTGGCTTTCATTATTGGACATAATTGGTTTGGAAGCAGTCCTGTGCTGCAAGTTGCTAAGCAGCAGCATTTAAACTAAATTTGCTGTTTCAGTAAACTAAATTTGCTGTTTCAGTATACATCTAGAGGAGTCAGTTGACAGAACAAACCTCCAAGAAGCTACCAGAAAAAATAAGGAATAAAGGCAAACTACCATGAATGTTGGAAATCTTAAGTAAGCATACATGATACTGGAAAAAATCAGGTCTGGGAGAGTCCATGGTGACAGAAATAAAAGTCTCTTTGTGCAAAAGAAGAAATCTTGCAGAACAAGCTGTACAGATCTCTCAGTTAAGTGTCTTCTGGGAACCTAAGGAAATTGCAGAAACCAATATCCTTAGCTTCCCCGTGAAGTTCAGGTATCATCCTTGTAAACCGGCACTGAATTCCCTCCAGGGCCAAAACATCCATCCTAAGGTGTGGTGCCCCAATCTGCTCTCAGTACTCTAAGTGGGATCTAACTTGGGTTTTGTATGACTGCAGCGTAATGTCTGCATTCTTATACTCCAGACCTTTCGATATGAAGCCCAGCAATCCATTAGCCTTATTGAATAATTTCTGCACCTGTTCATGGCATTTTTAAGAGCTTTGCACCTGACCCCTGAATCTCATTGGACATTCACTGTACTTAACTTTATGCCTTCTGAAAAAAATCCCTGATCTTTCTCTTTTTTGGCCTAAAATGGAATAACCTCATTTTCTTACATTAAAATCCACCTGCTATAACTTTGCACGTTCACCTAATCTATCAATATCGTATCGTCAACAGTCTACGATGCTGCCCAATTTTGTATCATCAGCAAATTTGAATATTTGACTTTTCATGCCATAATCCAAGTCATTAATGAATATTATGATAATTGAGGCCCCAACATACATCCCTGCAGGATACCACTAGTCATGCCAATTTGAGTACATAGAACAGTACAGCGCACTCCAGGCCCTTTGGTCCATGATGTTGTGCTGAACTTTTACCCTAATCCTAAGGTCTATCTATCATCCATATGCCTATCCAATAGCCGCTTAAATGCTCCTAATGAGACAGACTCCACTACCCTCTCCGGCAATGCATTCCATGCCCCGACCACTCTATGTAAAGAACCTACCTCTGACGTCTCCCCTATATCTACCTCCTCTCACTTTAAAACTATGCCCCTTCGTAATAGCTACCTCCACCCTAGGAAGAAGTCTCTGGCTGTCCATTCTATCTATACCTCTGATCATGAGTACTTACCCATTATTCCAATGCTGTTTTCTGCCATTCAACTAATTTCCTATCCATGTCAATAATTTGCCCTCAATTCTGCGGGCTTCCACCTCAGCTAATAGCCTCATGTGTGGCCTTCAGTAAAAGCTTTCATAAGAAACAAGATCCATCGATTTAGCTCTGTCAACCATTTTGTCACTTCAAAAAAATTCTAAGGTTTGTCAGTCATGACCTATCTTCATGAATCCATGCAGACTCTCTCTGAATAACTGAAATGTTTCAAGGTGATCAGTTACCCTCTTCTTGATTATAAACTCTGACAATTTCCCTACCACAGATGTTAGGCTAACTGGTCTGTAATTCCCCAGTTCCTGTCGGTCTCCCTTCTTAATGAGCAGAGTGAGATGAGCAAGTTTCCAATCTACAGTTACAATGCCTAAATCCAGGGAACTCTGAAAGACTATGGTTAGGGCATCTGCAGTGTGCTGTGCTGCCTTCTTTAACACCCATGGGTGGAAACCATCAGGTCCTGGGGATTTGTCTCTCTTCAGTTCCATTAATTTCCTGGTTATTAATTATTTACTTAAACTAATTTTATTTAGACCCTGTCCCTGATCATCTGTTAATTTCTTTGGAACTTCAAAAAGCTATCCTCCTTTTCTGCTGTGAATACTGGAAAAAAAAAACATTCAGCATGTCTGCCATTTCCCATTGATAATAACCCTACCTCAGCCTTTAGTGGGCTAATAGTACTCTTATAAAACCACTTTATTTTTATATAACTCTGAAATCTCTTCTTATTGTCGTTTATGTCCCTTGCAAGTTTCCTTTCATAATTCTTTTTGCTGCTATTATAGGCTGCTTCGTGGCCTTTTTGATCTTTGTATTTATCCCATTCTGGGATCTGTACTGTTATTTGTGTTTTTATAAGCCCGTTCTTTTAATTTTATGTTGTCCCTTAATTCTTTAGATGTCTGTGGCTGTTTTTTTTGAGGTGGAGCTTTTCCTTTTCATGGTACAAACTGCTTCCGAATAGCATTAAATGTTTCTTTGAACACTCTCCACTGTTCCTTGTTTGTTTTACCTAACAGCAGTTTACTGTGAACAGTCCCTGCCTTATCCCATTAAAGTTTGCCTTACTTAAATCCAAAATTCCAGTATCCAATCTTTGCTTATCTGTTACAAGCACTACATGAAACTCGATCAAGTTATGATCACTATTTGATAAATGCTCACGAACAACCCGATCACCAATTAAACCAGGCTCATTGCTCATTACTAAATCCAATATTGCTTGTCCCCTTGTTGCATTCAAGAGATATAGTCATAGGAAACTATCCCCAACACACTCTACAAATTCACAACCTTTCTGGCAAGTGCTTGTCTGTCTGTCCCAATTTATGTTAAGATTAAAATCACGCATTAGTACGAGAGTAATAGAGATATATACAATGAACACAGACCCTTTGGTCCAACTCATCTATACTGACCAGATATCCTGTATAAATCTAGTCCCATTTGTCACCGTTTGGCCCATATCCCTCTACCCTCTAAACCCTTCCTATTCATATACCCATCCAGGTGCCTTTTAAATGTTGTAATCATATCAGCCTCCACCACTTCCTCTCACAATTAATTCCATATACGCACTACCCTCTGCATGAAAATGTTGCCCCTTAGGTCCCGTTTATATCTTTCTCCTCTCACCTTAAATGTATGTCCTCTAGTTTTGGACTCCCCTACCCCAGAGAAAAGACCTTGCCTATTCACCCTATCCATGCCCCTCACGATTTTATAAACCTCTATAAGGTCACCCCTCAGCCTCTGAAGCTCCAGGGAAAATAGTCTTAGCCTTAGCCTATTCAGCCTTTCCCTATAGTTCAAACCCTCCAACCCTGGCAACATGCTCATAGATCTTTTCTAAACCCTTTCCGGTTTCACAACATCCTTCCTATTGCAGGAGATCAGAATTGTGCACAGTATTCCAGAAGTGGCCTAACCAATGTCCTGAACAGCTGCAACATAACATCCCAACTCTTATACTCAATGCACTGACCAATAAAGGCATGCATTCCAAATGCTTTCTTCACTATCCTATCTACCTGTGACTCCACTTTCAAGGAACTATGAACCTGCGCTCCAAGGTCTCTTTATTCAGTAACACTCACCAGGACCTTACCACTAAGTGTATAAGTCCTGCCCTCATTTGCCTTTCCAAAATGCAGCACCTCACATTTATCTAAATTAAACTCCATCTGCCACTCCTCAGCCCATTGGCCCATCTGATCAAGATGGTTCTGCCTTGGCTACATAGTTGCGTAATTTCAGCATGTATACCATTTAGCACTTTTGAGCTCCTACCAGCTGGTCTATATATGATAGCTGTTGTGGTTTTAGTTCCTTTACAGTTCCTCAGTTCCACTCATCAGGTCTTCACCAGGAGCATTCCCTTCATTACATCCTCCCCCACAAGAGAAGTGATTCTGTTTGTAATCAGTAATGCTACTCCACCCTTCTGTGTTGAGTTTCCAGTCCTGACCATCCTGTAGCTATGTCTCTGTAATGGCTGCTATATCATAGATTCCAATTTGGGCTGGCAGCTCATTTAATTTGTTCCTTACACACCGTGCATTTGTTCTCAAAAAAACTCTAGTTCTGGCTATATCCTCTATTCTGTCCTTTAGCATATTTTTACTATTTCTCACTCCTGTACTTCCTGTTGATAGCCCTGTCTTGTTCATCAGACTGGCCTTACTTGTTCATCCTATTAACCCCTACCTTCTCCTTACATGCTGACCTGCTGGTCTGGTTCCACCAGCCAGTCAAACTAGTTTAAACCCTTCCAAGTGGCAGGAGCAAACATCCCTGCAAGAATATTGTTGCCCCTCCATTCAGGTGCAGCCCGTATAGCTCCAAACTGCCCTGGAAGAGAGCCCTCTAATCTAGGTATCTGAATCCCTTCCTCCATGTATTCGTCTGTACAATTTTCCTTTCTCTTTCCTTGCTAGCATGTGGCATGGGAAGTAATCCCAAGGTTACAACCCCAGAAGTCCTGCTTTTTAACTTTCTGGCTTACTTCCTAAATTCCTTAAGCAGGAAGGGTGATGAGGTCCTACTGATGTCGTTAGTTCCAACATGGACCATGACCTCTGGATTTTCACCCTCACCTTTAAGAATCTTCCGTACCCACTCAGAAACATCCTTGACACTGGCACCAGGAAGCCAACACACCATCATGGAATCTCGCTTGAGGCCACTGAAATGGCTATCTGTTCCCCGACTCGTTTCATTCTCTTCTAGACCGTACAAAACAGGAACAGGTGTAGGCTGTTCAGCCTCTTGAGCCTGTTTCACCATTTAACAGGATTATGGCTGATCAACATTCCACACGTCCACTTTCCTGCCCGTTCCCCATAATTTTTAATTTCCCCTATTGATCAAGATTCTACCTCATCCTGAAATATACACAAGGACTCTGCCCCTAACCCCCAAAGACACTCAATCCTCAGAGAAGAAATTCCTCATCACCTTGGTGTTAAATTGGTGTTCCTTTATTCTGAGATTATTCCCTCTAGTCTTAGGCTCTCCCATGTGAGGCCTTCTCCCTGTTAAGCCCCTTAAGAATCCTTTACGTCTTTATGAGATCAATTCTCATTCTTCTAAACTGCAGAATCCCAACATTTTAACCATGGTTAACGTCTTCTCCTAGGACAATCTCTCCATACCAGGGATCATCTTCATGAACCTTCTCTGAACTGCCTCCAATGAAATGATAGCCTTCCTTTAGTAAGGAAATCAAACCTGCTCACAGTAGTCTGGATGTGGTCCCACCAGCAAATTGTACAGTTGCAGTAAGACTTCTCTACTCTAATACTCCAACTCCCTTGAAATAAGGACCACCATTCCATTAGCCTTCCTGATTACCTGCTGCATCTGTGTGTTAGCTTTCTGTGTTTTGTGCACCCTTTGTGTTTCAACTTTCTGCAGTTTCTCTCCATTTTAATAATATTTTACTCTTCCTTCCAAAATGAAGGAACAACTTCACATTTTCTCACAGTATACTTCACTTGTTGACTCTTTCCCCCCTCATACTTGACCTATCGATATCTCTCTGTAAGCTTTATGTATCCCTTTCACAACTTACCTTTCCACCTATTTTTGTGTCATCTGCAAATCTGGCTACACACTCACATCCTTCATCTAAGTCATTAAGATATATTGTAAACAATTGCAATCCCAGCACTGATCCCTGTGGAACCCCACTGGTCACCGGTTACCAACCTGAAAAAGAACCCTTTACCCCGACTTGCCATTTCCTGCACGTTAGCCAATTCGCTTGCCAAGCCAATATACTACCACCAACTCAATGGGTTCATATGACTTAGCCTTTTGTGAATTTCCTTACCATTGATGTGAGACTCACTGGCTTGTAATTCCCTGGTTTATCTATACCCCTTCTTTAAATATGGAATCTGTCCTCCAGTCCTCTGGCACCTCCTCTGTGACCAGAGACGCATTAGAAATTTGGGTCAGGGCCCCTGTAATTGCTCCCCCATCTTCCACAGTAGCTTAGGTCACTACTCATCTGGACCTGGAAGTCTGTCAACTTTCAAGCCAGCCTAAACCTCCAATACCTCTCACTCCCCATGTCAAACAGCTCAAGAACCTCACAGTCCCTCTTCCTGAATTCTTTACCCACATCCTCCTTCTCTAAAAAGAAGACAGTTGTTAAGAAATCATTTAACACCGTAACAATGTCCTCCAGCTCCACGACAGAGTGCCCCGTTGATCCGAAATGGGCCTTACTCCTTTCCTGGTTATCCTCTTCCCCTTGATATACTTTTTCTTTAAATTATAAAATATCTTGGAATTTTTCCTATTGTTACCTGCCTCTTTATTTTCATGCCCACTCTTTTCTCTCCTAATTGCTTTAAGGGTCCCCTACAGTTTCTATACTCCATTAGATCCTCTGTTGATTTGCTCCCTTTGTACCTATTGAAAGCCTCTCTTTTCCTTCTGACTCACTCCCGAATATTAGCAGACAGCCAGGGTTCTGTGGGCTTATCGTTTCTACATTTCACCCTAAAGGGAACATGTTCAGTGTGTACTCTCCCAATTTCCATTTTGAACGTTCCCGCCCCCACTGTTCTGCTGTAGGTTTACCCAGAAGTAGCTGTTCCCAGTCTACTTCCGTCAGGTCCTGCCTTATTTTAATCAAATCTGCCTTGCCCCAATTCAAAACTCTTTCTTTAAACTACCATCCTGTTTCTTTTCCATAACAAACTTAAAAAGTATAATGTTACGGTCACTGTCAATAAAATGCTCTCCTATTGCCACCTTGAATATCTAAATAAAAACCAAAAGAATTGCAGATGCTGCAAATCAGAAACAAAAACAGAAGTTGCTGGAAAAGCTCAGCAGGTCTGGCAACATCTGTGAAGAGAAATCAGAGTTAACGTTTTAGAGGTTCGATGTTGGATTTACTTCTAGCCTCAGGCAACTGTCTGTGTGGAGTTTGCACATTCTCCCTGTGTCTGCATGGGTTTCCTCTGGGTGCTGCGGTTTCCTCCCACACTCCAAAGATGTACAGGTTGGGTGGATTGGCCATGGTAAGCTGCCCATAGTGTCCAGGGATGTGTAGGCTAGGTGAGTTAGCCAGGGGAAAAGTGCAGGGATAGGGCGGGGTCTGGGTGGGATACTGTCTGGAGGGGCAGTGTGGACTCGATGGGCCAAATGGCCTGCTTCCACATTGTAGGGATCCTATGATTCTATGATCTGGTTATCAGACCCGAAATGTTAACCTTGAATATCTGTCTGGCTGCATTCCCCAGAATTAGGTCCAGCACCACAGCCTCCTTTGTTGGATCTTCTACATGTTGATATAAAAAAGGTCTCCTAACACATTTCAAGAAATCCGTCCCCTCTAAACTCTTTACACTATGAGTATCTCAATTGTTGTTGGGTAAGTTGAAATTCTCTAATTACCATATTATATTAACTCAATAAGGTGTGTGGTTCTCATCTCTGCTCTTCTGCTGCCCGCTGACTGTTTGGGGGTCTATCCTACACCCTCAGCCGTGTGACTGCACCCTTTTTATTCATAAACTCTACCCCAAAACTTAATTTGAAGACCCTTCCAACATATCATCTTACTGCAGTAACTAACTCCTTAATTAGCAATGCAACACCTCCACCTTCCTCCCGTGTCCTGCCTAACTCTAAACACTAGAGAGTTGAGTGCCAGTCCCTTCCCTAACCACATCTCTGTGAATGGTAACAACATTGCAATTTCACATGTCAATCCACGGCCTTAACTCATCTGTCTTACCTATAATCTAGCATGAAAGGCTATTCAACACTGCCCTACTCCACCGATACTCAACATGGCTGAACTCCCTCTGCCTTGGTTCCTTTACTAAAGTGTGCTATGTACCTACTGAAGAAACATTGCATCCCCTCCTTCTGGCAAACAAGTTTAAATTCCTCCCAACAGTGCTAGGAAACCCATCTGCGAGGTTAGCAGTCCCATTCTGCAGACTGTCCTGCTTGTACAGGTCTTACCTTCCTCAGAAATGGTCCCAGTGATACAGGAATTTAAAACCCTCCCTCCTGCATCAAGTCTTAAGGCACACATTCATCTGCCCTATTGTCCTACTTCTGTAGTCACTAGCATGTGGCACCAGTAGTCCAGAGATTGCAACCTTTTCAGGCCCTGCTCTTCAGTCTACTGCCTAGCTCCCTAAATTCTTGATGAAAGACCTCACCCTACCTATATTGTTGGTACCAATGTATACCACAATCTCTGTCTTATTACCATCCCCCTTCAGGATGTCCTGCAGTCGCTCAGTGTCATCCCTGACCTTGGCAACAGGGAGGCAATACGTCATCCAGGAGTCACATTTCAGGCTTCTTTTACCTTAACTAATGAATCCCCTATTGCTATTGCTCTTGCTTTGTTCTTCTTCACCTCTCATACAGTCAGGCCGCTTGTGGTACCAGGAACTTGGCTTTGATTGCACTCCCTTGAAGGACAAGCATCCTCATCAGGGTGGCATGGTGGCTCAGTGGTTAGCACTGCAGCCTCACAGTGCCAGGGTCCCAGGTTCAATTCCAGCCCCGGGTGACTGTCTGTGCGGAGTTTGCACATTCTCCCCGTGTCTGCGTGGGTTTCCTCAGGGTGCTCCGGTTTCCTCCCACAGTCCAAAGATGTGCAGGCTAGGTGGATTGGCCATGCTAAATTGCCCATAGTGTTCAGGGGTGTGTGGGTTATATGGGGATTGGTCTGGGTGGGATGCTCCAAGGGTCGGTGTGGACTTGTTGGGCTGAAGGGCCTGCTTCCACACTGTAGGAATTCTAATCAGCTTCCAAAATGGAAAACTGATTTGTAAGCGGGACCCCAGGAGACTCCTGCACTACCTACCTGATACTCTTTGACTGTCTGGAGGTCACCCATTCCTTTCTCTCCTCCAGCCCCTTGATCTGCAATGTGACTACCTCTTTAAACATGCTATCCATGTAATTCTCAACTTTGTGGATATGCCACAGTGTCCCCCAGCAGCCACTTGAGCTCCAAAACACAGAGCTCAGGTTTCTGGGAGCACTCCCTGCACACACGATCATCCAGGACAATGGTAAAGTCCATGACTTCCCATGTATGGCAGGTCACACATTCCACTCAGCTGACCTCATCTGCTACATCTTCAACTTGAACTTAATTAGTCTTACTTGCTAATTTTTCTAATTGTCTAAAGACACTCCCTTTACCTTAACTTTAGTCTCATTCTCTTATTCTGATTTATACTTATCCCTGGTGCTTCTCAGTTAATCCATTGATAATCTCCCAGCTCTTGGGCATTGGTCTGCTCGTGCCCTCAATGATCTGTGAAAGTAGTTAAGAAAACAAAACAGCAGGAATCAAGATAAGCCTCTGTTTATGCTTCACCAAACTGCCACACATACCAAAATACCATATTCTGCTCATCGCTGGTAACACGACGCCTATTTTTATACACTCTGCCTCAGCTGTTTCAGGAACTGGTTTGAACTGTAGGTGCCATTGACTATTCAAGCTAATTAGCCCAACCCACTAGGAAAAATTGTTTTTACTCTCTTCAGCCCTAACAGAGACTAGCAGGCTATCCTTTTGAATTAAACCCTCTTAAACAGTTAATGTTGTCAAAGAACTAGCAGCAATTAGTATTAAATTCTAAGGCAAGTGATTAACTCTTAAACTCACACACGATTCTATGATATTTACCAAACTGCCACACTCCACTCATTGCTGGTTGCACTGTGTAAAACTGTTGAATCATAGTACTAAATCAGCAAACTTCTCAATATGGAAAACACAGCTATATCACTTAGACTGTCGTTGTTAATTTGACTGAAAAACAGAAAATGATGGAAACATTCACTGGGGAAGTCAGTTTTTGAACTGAGAAAATTGTTAGTATATTGAACAATGTCCTCAGGAATTGAAGATTCAGGCAAACAAGCATAACAACAATGGCTATACTTTAAAATACTGTACCAGCTGTAAACTGCTTTTGGGGCACCTTACAGCTCCTTCTGTCCTACGTATGTCGGCAGCACTGATTTTCAGTCTTTTTTCAAGATGATCTGCAGGGGTCCCCTTAAGGACCACTGGCTAAGTTACTCTATGCCATTAATAATCGCTGGAAAAAAAACAGTAAGAACCAGTTGGGATAGTGAAAATCTTTAATCAGGCCCCAAGTAGAAGATAAGAAATACTTTCTGGATCCATTACAATTAATTTCTTCAATAAGATATCTTGATATAGAACAGAAAAATGATAAAAGATTGACACATTTGTAATTGGTCACAGTACGCCAAGCGTCATCAAACAAAATTCTATTTAAATTAAACCTAGATTCTCTGTTTATCTTTGTACACTGTACATTTGTCTTCTGACTGAAGTTGGTTTTGCCAATTTATTGAAAAAAAAACTTTTGGCAGCAGATGATAATCTTTACACTATTTGTGTCATTTACAGATCAGAACTTTGAGATTCTGCTGATGTGCAGAATTGCTGGATTGTGTACATCATGGGCACAGAAGCATCAGTAAGGGGATGAAGTATCATCACCATTGAGCAAAGACTTCCTGCCATCTTAAAAGATTCTTCGTCATCTAAATGCAATTTACAATAATAAACCAAGATTGCCACCACACTCAACACTACAGGATTACAGAGGAATTAAAATTGGACAGGCTTTATCATTGTTGGTTGCTGACCTTCAGATAGCTAAATGTGCAGAGGGTCCTCTATTCTCCTGCATAATCTGACTACACAGTAACATCAGCCTTTTCATTCCTTAGACCTGGCTAACCAAGGCAGCATTCAACAACATCTTTGGCCTCCTTGCTGCTAACCAACGGTATTGAAATTAGTCTTGATCTTCACTGTGAAGGACACAAGAGGACTGGGAAAAATCTCAATGTACAGGGCTGAAATTCACCAACCCGCTACTTACTGCAATTGCTCATTCCTATTGAGAGCTAATCTCAAAGCCCTGGCCAGTGCCATTACTTTATTTTACTTTGACAACCTTGAGGTAGTGACTCCCTCCCTTTCATTATGTCAGAATACATCTGAAAACACAAATAGGAAGATCCTAATAAAAAGACACACTAATATTGATTTCAATATTTTTTGAGCACCGCCTTCCATGACTTTTACCCACCCAACATCTGAAGTCCTGTCATGACATGGGTTGCTTTCAAAGCAGCCAACCCATTTTCACCCACTCATTTTCCTCATAATCACCCATCTTTCTTTTCTTTTTCCCTGGCTTATTATCAACAATCCTTTTTCCTAACACCTTTCCTCTCACTCTCTGGACTCCGTCTCTACCAATCCACTCCCTCCTTCTCCCCCCATTCCCTGTCATCAAGATAAATACCAATGCCACCAGTTCTGAAGATGGGTCACTGGACTCAAAACACTAATCCTGGTTTCTCTCCACAGATGCTACTGGTTTCTGTTGAGATTTTTTTGAACAGTGCAGAAAGCCAAGAAGAGAGCAGAAAGTTCTCAGGAGCAAAATGGAGAATTAAAATGCCAGATGACCAGAAGTTTATGTATGTGGACTGGGGTGTTCACCAAGGCAATTAGGAATCTATTGAGTGGAATCTAGTAGTTTAAAAAGTATGGTTTAGTGTTCTAGTAGTAGACTGATTGAGGAAGAGGAAGAGGCTGATTAGTTATAGAGCTGGTAGTTGGCACTCTCTATGATAGAGATTATACATTGCCAGAAGCTGAAGATAGATACTGATGTTACAAATAATTTGGCTGAGCCTGAGACAATGGCTGGGAAGACAAATAGGATAAGTGCTGACAGTATACATTTGTGGTAAAGTTTAGATGTTGTCTTTGGCTTTCACAATCTTTATTTGGTAAAACTGCAGCTCATCCAAGACTGGAGGCTAGAAAAGTAGTTGAACAATGTTCAGATAGTAGAGGAGTCAAGACAGCTGGTGGAGAAGTAGAGTTGAAAGTCATTAGTAGACTTTTGATATTAACCTAATGTCTGTAGATGATCTAACCAAAAACAGACACAAAAACAACAAGTAAATGAGGGCAATGACGATTTGTTAGTGGACACTGCTAATCATGCACTGGCATGTATACACACTGGTAGTTAAATTAATTTTCCACCTAAGGATTTTATTGTAATGAGCTGTGATCCTTCTACCCAATCCAACTGTTCTGAAATATTAAAATTTGCTCATGTTGTCAACGCTACACTGACACTGCTAGTTCCTATGAGAAAATGGTAAGGAATTTTTAAGTTGACCAACTGCAATCCTTCTGATGACGATGCTCCTACAATGATGTAAGTTGAGAAATTCTTTAATTGTGACCCAATATTGATAATGGAAGTGGTTATATATTGAAAGATGTGAGATTGGGAAAGTAGTGTTCAGAGATAATCGTGTTTCCATTTCATTTGTGCTTTTGTTCTAGCTGGTGACAGAAGCCATAGCGATATATATGCTTTCAGAATAATTTAGCAAGTTACTGCTGGGTATCAGCTAGATAGGTGTGTGAATTGAGTAAGTATTGAGACATTTGAAAGAAATCAAGCAGATTTGTTCTTTTCTAGATAATATTAAACTCTTTGGAGCTGTTGCTGCATTTCATAAAACGTCTGACTTGAATTTTTAACTAATGGTGAAGGAGTTTTGAGGGATCAAGTATTTGATCATAGCCTCTGCTCTTCTCCTTTCTCATCATTGTTTAAAACTTCAACCATAAATCATGCTGTACCTAAAAAGTGAATAGGTCTAAATGTTAAAGCTTTTTTCATAGCTAATAGGCTTAAGGCTAGGAAAATATTGGGTGGTCTTATTCTAAACCATCTCTCAAGCCTTAGCATTCTTTACAATCTTCAGATTAGAATACTAGCAAATGCCAATGTAGAGATTTTCATCCAGAAATCTGTACTTACAATGAGTGTGCCCATTGAAGGTAGTCAGATCAAGTGTAAGTTGGGAATGATACGTAGAACTGAGGGATGTGCTGCACGCTGATCTAACTCTTCGGAATATACCTTTGACAGGGGCTCCAGCTGCATAATACAAGATAAGAGGTCATTTAATCAGATAGCACGCCACTTAAAAATCTTTGTAGCTTACTCCATTGTTCCATATTCTCAAAATATGATCAAAGATTTACACTGATGTTAATCAAAATGGATCAAAGAATGTTGGAATTTTTAAACCATTAACTTTAACACTGTAAATTAAGGAAGGTTACATTTTCTTGAATTATATTTTCCCAATTTGTTGTGTACAATTGTGGTACAATTGGCAGTAAATCAAAAAGATATGTGATTTAAAAGTTTAAAACTTTTCCACTGAGATATCATGAAGCAGCTAATAGCAGTCTACGATTTTGATATGAAAATGCTTGTTCAGTTAAGGGAACCACTGATCTGTGACAATTCTTACTCACAATTTAATAGAATTGGAACAAAGTAATACATTTAATTTTTCTTCATTCATATATAAATGTGGAATATAAATATCTATGATTGGGCCAGCATTTATTGTTTATCTCTAGTTACCCTTGAGAAGATTGTGGTGAGCTGTCTTCATGAACCATTGTAGTTTACTTGTTGTTAGTGAGGAAGATCTTGACCCAGTGACAAGATGGCAATATATTTCCAAGGCAGGTTGGTGAGTGGAACTTGGAAGTGGGGAGTCAAGAGTTGAGTTACACACTGTAAAGTTCCTACACTACAGCCTGCTGTTGTAGCCTCTCTAGTTATGCGGCAAGCCCACTTCAGTTTCCGATTAATGGTAACCCCCAGGAAGTTAATAATGCAGATTTGAATGTCAAGGGGTGATAGTTAGATTCTCTCGTGTTGGAGATGGTCATTGCCTGACACTTGTGTAGTACAAATGCTACTTGCAACTTGTTAGCCCAAAATTGACTTGATCTTGCTGCATTTGGACATGGTCTTCTTCAGTACTTGAGGAGTTGTGAATGGTGCTGAACCTCGTGCAGTCATTATCAAACATCTCCACCTCTAACTTTATGCTTGGGAAAAGATAATTGATGAAGCAGCTGAAAATGCTGGGCCAAGGACACTACCCTGAGGAACCCCTGCAGAGATGTCCTGGAGCTGAGCTGACTGACCTCCAACAACCATAACCATCTTCCTTTGTGTCACATATGTCTCATCGCTGGCAAATAGATTATGAATCACACCTGGGACAAAGATTATCAGTCATAAAGATTCATTAATGACAAAGCAAGACTGGACCAAACACATAGTTGTTCAATTGTGCGGCAATTCCAGCGTTCATTAAGCAGATAATCAGCACAGACGTATTGTGAAGAAACACCACTTTTAATTTTGCAATTTCTTACATGCATGTGGACCAGACACGTTTTTCTATTTGCCCACCATTAAATATAAACAGGTTTTGCAATAGAAATGTTTCCAATGAGCATGTTATTCCAAGCACTTGAGTGCAGGATTTTGAAACAAATTTCTTTTAGCAGGTAGCCTGTCCATACTGAATTCAGCCAGCAAAGAGAATAATGTCAAGGTCTTAACTCCCACGCAGTAAATAAACATATTCTAGGTGCCATGTTACCCATGTTCAGTTACACAGCCTTAAAATACTTCCTATTTAATACAAATAGTTGGATAACTTTCCTACCTCTGTAACCTTAACACATGAAAAGTAATAATTAATCACAAATTGGAACTTATGAATCAACTAACCTGATTTGTTGGCCCAGTGCATCAAGGGAATATGCTTCATCCCTAATGACAGTAATAGCTGAATGGTAAACGGAAGCAGATTTCCAGGATACCCTGAGGCCTTTGGAACCGTTCAGTGGAAATGAGAAAATCTAATTGCTGTATAAATGGCATCTGCTATTAAATACAATATGCAGCTTCCCTTAGGTCTTTAGTTAGTTGCCTTATTAACACCTGAAGGGTATGACAGTTTGGTACTGGGAAGATCACATTTGTTTGCCTTTTATATTATTTTCTGCTGGGCAAACCAATTGTTATCGAATGTTTTGCTAGCCATTTAAATCAAATGTTTAAAGGCTGGCTAAACAAACATGATATCAAAATGCTGCTATGTAAAACATTAAATATGTTATGAGAAAGTGATACAATTATGTTTATATGTTACAGTAATAAAGTTAAACTAATAGTTTATAGCACTTGCACGCTGACCATTGATACCAGCAGTATAATAAATAATTAAAGTATCTATAAAATATTGTTATGCTCACTTAACTGAATTATTTTATGTTGACAAGTGACAATGTTCAGTAAACCAAAAAAAAAGCCTCAAATCAATACCATCTCTACCATAACTAACTACAAATACCTTACTTTCAGTTAAATCAACAATCTGTAATAGAACACAAATGCTGTTCTAACTATATCTAAGTAGTAATGAACCGTTACAAGCTATATTTCAACAGCATATATTTCAAGCATTATCTGTTCAAGATATTTTGTCTCAGCCACACATTGTCAGTGAAACTGTAAAGATATTCATACCAGTTCTGTTAGGGTGACCATACTCAGTTGCAATGTAAAACTTTAAAAAGTCTGATGTATAATTTGCTGCACAGGGTTTTTAGTTTTGTTTTATGTTTCTTCACAAAGAGAAGAGTAAGAATCAAACACCAACATGACCTGTCTATGCACGCTATATCGGGAATTGTCTTTGACATTACCAGTGACAGCCTTGAACTTTTCAGATAGATATCAGCCTGTCACCCACAACAACAGTTGAAAAGAGCTGCACACTTCTCCTTAAGGCAAGCCTGTAATTCCCTAAGCTCCAATTTCTTTTAATATAAAAGTTGGCTATACTGTATGTGAGCACATTCTCTTCAACTGGCAAACGTCACCTCGACAGACACCAGTTTTAAACTTAACACTGTGCATTAATATTTCCTCCATACATAAACAGTCTGTT
This sequence comes from Ginglymostoma cirratum, assembly GCA_024137785.1. NCBI lineage: Eukaryota > Metazoa > Chordata > Chondrichthyes > Orectolobiformes > Ginglymostomatidae > Ginglymostoma > Ginglymostoma cirratum. The sequence goes on from JAHRHZ010000013.1 coordinate 43,050,623, forward strand.
AGAAAAAGCTGACATACCAGAAGTCAAATGTTACAATAGGATCTTTCCTCAAGCAACACAAACTATGTGCATGTTGAATAATTAGAAGTCTTTGCAATTGATGTAGATAACTAGTTCAACTATGAGCATCTGTAGGAGTGTCATAATCAAATCCAGCACCTTGGGATGTCAGCAACAACTGTCCGGATAACCATCTAAATATTGCAGTAGCTGATGAGCCTGAAAACCTTCGAAAACTGTACTGATCATTCTTGAATCAGTAGGTATTGTGCACCTTTAAATGTCAAAGACCTACAAGACTAGAATAACCCTGTATTGAAAAAACTGTAACTTTCATGACCGCAGGCACAGTAGAGTCACAAAAAACACTTTAATAATTGGACAGCCATGAATTTGTCTGATAGGCATCTGTTACAACTTTTTGCCAAAATTCCACATCCTCTAATACTATCCTCTCGATTAACTTTGCCACAAGAGATAAGCTGTCTCAAGATGTCAAATCATAGGATTTTCTTCACCTTTACCACACATATATTATGCCAATTTGGCATGTTGGGAGTAGGGGAGGGGACAGAAGCCACAAAAAGATAACATTTTTCATTCCTGATTAAGGAACTGAGGAGGAGAAAAGGAACAAAACTCAAACATTAATCAATTAAAGAAAGTAACATTAGTAAGGATAAATAGTTTGTCTCTTCATTGTTATCCTCCAAGTAAGATTTGTCAAGTTATATTACCTAGTGAGGATGGATCTGAAGATCTAGAATCATAATCCAGAACATCTAGATCAATGTTTCATATCATTCTGATAAAAAGAAACAGCATCCTTAAGGCGTAAAGGTTTATGGCACGGATTAAGCCTGTAAACTTAGTTCTATTCACGTTATATTTCTTCCTTGCCAGTTATTCTGCTGGTCTGAAGGTCTGTTATTATTGCGTTGTTATTATTATTCTTTATTCACTGATGGGTTAATCATAAATTAAACACCTAAATCTATTCACATCCAATGGTTTGAGATAGGCACAACTGAATGTGAACAACACTTTGTATATCTTTTTCAAAGGATCTGTCTTAATATCTAAATGATCCATGAAGACAAAAATCTAATGGTATTCCAGGTTTGTAAATTAGGATTTTGCAGTCAGTGGCAAACAAGGAACAGAACTGCTTATGAAGATCTTGTAAACTTTGTGGTGTAGTTTTCACCATTTCTGATGACAGTTTTAACCAGACACCAAGGCAAGAGGATCTCTTGACATGCAGTAGTAGTGAGGTCAGCAAGCAGGTAGACAGTCAATCACATTGAAATATTCACACAGAGCAAACCAGGAAGTCAACAATACTTAAATTGTTCACTTTTAATTTACATTTTTAGACAATGAAATTATTTTAATTGGATTTGCATGTAGAAAATATAAATGGAAACAAACTTCAAAAAAGATTATAAAAATGTGGAATTCCTTCAGTCAGAGTGAAGAAATGTAACATTGCACAAACATAAAATTAATTTTTCATGCCCAGTGAAGGTATGCAGAGGTTATTATGTTCTTAAAATAAAAACCACCCACACCCGCTGAAAATGAATTTGACAATTCCAAATGGTTTGTCCTGGGACAGGTACAACATGCCATGAATTTTCCTGCCTTTGCACACTTGACTCAGGAGTGAAAATCCAAGTCTCTGTTTCATGAAGAAAGACTTTGGTGAACATGCAGTCACTTGACACTTTTTTTTTTGTTGCTCAGATAAAGGAACTATCTCAGCCACAAATGACCAACTCCTTCCCCACCCAAGATAGCCTTCCTAGTTCCACAATACGTATGTTCACAAATGTGCATGACTGAGGAACACTGGAATAAGAAAACAATAATTAGCTTCCTTCTCATCTCCAGGTGACTGAGCTACAAGTTTGATATATAATCACCTACGGCTATTGATGTTCCTTAATAACAGAACATAAGGTTATTACACAAAAGAAGCAAAACAAAACAAAATAAACTTGAGATATACTGCAATACCTTTTGAACCGGCACTTTCAATAAACTGGCAAAAATTATATACTTTAAATACTATGAAGTTTACAGTATTATTCTGTCCAATTATTATAGTTTCTATTTACCTCAATTTGAACATACTTAGTGTTCAATCAAATGGCCACATGAAATATCAACAGTTGATTCAATTTCAAGTCAATTTCTCCTCAAATACCATGCTCTGAAATTTCAACCTGTTTCCTAACACCATCCATTACAGAGACTCAGTTCCAGAGAATTATCTATTCTATCTCAGCTTTTTAGATCCTTATTTGAACTGCTTTCCTAGTCTGATGGCATGAATCTCTCACAACTCTGATAGCCTAACTTCCTCTAACAACTTGAAGATTCCTATTCAAACTGTCCTGGCTTGGAACCTTCACAGCCTAAAAACTACTTCTGCTGGGGTGACTGATTCCCCTGAACTTGACTGGAAAAACTTGGTTACCCCGCTTGAAGAAATTAATATGAAATAACTCCCCGAAGGCCGGTATACTGTCACTGAATCATCCTTTATTTACACATGCACAGTACAAGACACAGACCCAGCTACCTCAGAGTCGGTTCCGAGAGTGAACAGAACCTCAACACTTGTTTATATCTGTCAGCCAGGGCTCCCTGATTGGACCAGATTAACAGCCCCAATCAGGGAACTCATATTCTATGAGGTCCACCTGGTTGACTTCGTTCCCAACACTATCTTCCTCCTCCTCCAAGTCCTGGGACATAGGCCCATTCTTTTTCCTGTAGCTTCTCCCGGGGCATTTTCACACCAGGTCCAGTTCCTCCAACTTTGCCTTGGATACTGCCAGACTGTACCAGAGCGTAACCTGTCTCTTGTGCCTGGAGCATCTCAGAAGAAATTCATCTTCTTATTGATGCAGTAACAGCATTGAGGCTGCAACATCTCCAGTGTTCCATCTCGTCCTCAGAGATTTCTTTGATAATAGACGGAGGGGTAGAAGCCACGGGTTTTGACAGCCTTGCTGGATTTTCTGAGGGGTCAGATATGTTTTACTCCTGTTAAGTTTGCAACTTTCATATGGTCCATGTATTGTTTCAGGACCCCCTCTCCTACCTGAACTTGTACATCATGGGACCGGACCTCGCGTCAACCATGCCTCTAACCCATGCAGGGCTATTCCCATGGTTTCAACACCAAACTTCATCCCCTGAAGTAAACTACCTCTCTCTCTTAGAGCAGTCTTGTGTCCGATATTTGCTGTTGCTGATGCTGTTTCACCCTCTCCTGCAAGGTCCAGGAAGATCAGGTTTAACCTGGTGCGGAGTCTGCTCCCCTTTTGCCAATCTGCTGAAGCTGTCCCTGTAGGTGCGTGTGGGGTGGTCCTATAATAAAACAGGAACCAGGACAAATGAAGCAGTAGACTGTTTCTTTAAGCCTGCCTTCAAAGTTTGGACTGCTCTTTCCACCAGACCGTTGGACCTAGAGTTCTCTCGGTTCAGGATATGTCCTGAGTGAGGCCATGCAATTGCCTTCACTCAAGTGGTGTTCTCTGAGCTCAGTTGGCCTGGTGAGGGTGTCCATTTCCACTGGAGTACCCTGTAACTCATAAACTTAACTTACCGCATATTTTAATGACAAAGCCAGTTGTACTGCTTGTTTGAAGTCCAGTTGGGCTTCAGCTAGTAAGCTCCTTTGCATGGCCACATCATTAATCCCACATACTAGATGGTCTCTCAGAGTCTCACTTGGGGTTAAACCAAAATCACTTGCCTCCACCAGTTGTTTTAACCTCATCAAAAATCCCGACATTGCTTACCCTTGTTCTCAAACTGATGTGTAAAACCGTTTCATAGACAGTAGGAACTGCAGGTGCTGGAGAATCTGAGATAGCAAAGTGTAGAGCTGGATGAACACAGAAGGCCAAGCAGCATCAGAGGAGCAGGAAGGCTGACGTTTCGGGCCTAGATCCTTCTTCTGAAATGGGGGAGGGGAAGGGGGTCCTGAAGCACCCCGGGCGGGGGGGGCGGATAGAAGATGGATAGAGGAGAAGATGGGTGGAGGGGAAACAGACAGGTCAAAGAGGCTGGGATGGAGCCAGTAAAGGTGAGTGTGGGTGGGGAGTTAGGGAGGGGATAGGTCAGTCCAGGGAGGATGGACAGGTCAAGGGGGTGGGATGATGTTAGTAGATAGGAGATGGGGGTGGGGTTTGAGGTGGGAGGAGGGGATAGGTAGGAAGGAGGACAGGTTAGGGAGGCGGGGACAAGCTGGGCTGGTTTTGGGATGCAGTTGGGGGAGGGGAGATTTTGAAGCTTGTGAAGTCCACATTGTTACCATTGGGCTGCAGGGTTCCCGAGCGGAATATGAGGTGCTGTTCCTGCAATCTTCGGGTGATATCGTTGTGGCACTGCAGGAGGCCCAGGATGGACATGTCATCTGAGGAACGGGAGGGGGAGTTGAAATGGTTCGCGACTGGGAGGTGCAATTGTTTAGTGCGAACCAGGCGTAGGTGTTCCGCAAAGGGGTCCCCAAGCCTCTGCTTGGTTTCCCTGATGTAGAGGAGGCCACAACGGGAACAGCGGATGCAGTATACCACATTAGCAGATGTGCAGGTGAACATCTGCTTGATGTGGAAAGTCTTCTTGGGGCCTGTGATGGGGGTGAGTGGGGAGGTGTAGGGGCAGGTGTAGCACTTCCTGCGGTTGCAAGGAAAACTGCCTGGTGTGGTGGAGGTGGAGGGGAGTGTGGAGCGGACAGGGGAGTCCCGGAGAGAGTGGTCCCTCTGGAAAGCAGATAAGGGTGGGGAGGGAGAAATGTCTTTGGTGGTGGGGTCGGATTGCAGATGGCGGAAGTGTTGGAGGATGATGCGTTGGATCTGGAGGTTGGTGGGGTGGTACATGAGGACGAGGGGGATTCTGTTTTGGTTGTTATTGCAGGGAGGGGGTGTGAGGGATGAGTTGCGGGAAATGCAGGAGACACGGTTGAGGGCATTCTCGACCACTGAGGGGAGGAAGTTGCAGTCCTTGAAAAATGAGGACATCTGAGATGTTCTCCCAAACACCCCACCACGTACCACCCCACCAACCTCCGGATTGAACGCATCATCCTCCAACACTTCTGCCATCTGCAATCCGACCCCACCACCAAAGACATTTTTCCCTCCCTACCCTTATCTGCTTTCCAGAGGGACCACTCTCTCTGGCACTCCCTTGTCCGCTCCACACTCCCCTCCACCTCCACCACATCCAGGACTTTTCCTTGCAACCGCAGAAAGTGCTACACCTGCCCCATACCTCCCCACTCACCCCCATCACAGGCCCCAAGAAGACTCTCCACATCAAGCAAATGTTCACCTGCACATCTGCTAATATGGTATACTGCATCTGCTGTTCCCGTTGTGGCCTCCTCTACATCAGGGAAACCAAGCAGAGGCTTGGGGACCCCTTTGCGGAACACCTACGCCTGGTTCGCACTAAACAATTGCACCTCCCAGTCGCGAACCATTTCAACTCCCCCTCCCGTTCCTCAGATGACATGTCCATCCTGGGCCTCCTGCAGTGCCACAATGATGCCACCCGAAGGTTGCAGGAACAGCAACTCATATTCCGCTTGGGAACCCTGCAGCCCAATGGTAACAATGTGGACTTCACAAGCTTCAAAATCTCCCTTTCCCCAACTGCATCCCAAAACCAGCCCAGCTCGTCCCCGCCTCCCTAACCTGTCCTTCTTCCCACCTATCCCTTCTTCCCACCTCAAGCCCCACCCCCATCTCCTACCTATTAGCCTCATCCCGCCCCCTTGCCCTGTCTGTCCCCCCTGGACTGACCTATCTCCTCCCTAACTCCCCACCTACACTCACCTTTACTGGCTCCATCCCCGCCCTCTTTGACCTGACTGTCTCCTCTCCACCTAACTTCTCCTTTATCCATCTTCTATCCGCCTCCCCTTCTCTTCCTATTTATTTCAGAACCCCCTTCCCCTCCCCCATTTCTGAAGAAGGGTCTCGGCCCGAAACGTCAGCTTTCCTGCTCCTCTAACGCTGCTTGGCCTGCTGTGTTCATCCAGCTCTACATGATGTGTAAAACCGATAGTTTCTCAGAATTAGAGGATACTTGGGGTGTAATATTCCTTAGCTAAGTCTGTGAACTCCTGAAAGGATTTAGTACCTGGTGCCTCAGGCAATGTCAGGCTCCTAATAACCAAAAAAGCTACACATCCACAAGCTGTCAGGAGAATTACTCATTGCTCTTCATCTGCCCCAATGTCATTTTCCTGGAAAAGATAATGCATTTTCATATACAGGGCCTAGTCTTCAACAGCGGACTGAACGAGTGAAGCTTCCCAATTAGCAGCCAGAAATGCTTACCTCAATTCAAAGACGACTGTTGTGAGCAAATCTCTTCAGGAGCGTGCTTTTCTCTTGTCGCCACTGAAATAACTCCATGAAGGCCAGTACCCTGTCACCAAGTTACTCTTTATTTACTTGTGCATAGTACATAGAAGCAGTACCAGATAACTCCTAGAGTGAACAGAACCTCTGACACTCCTGTTTATACCTGTCAGCCAGGGCTTCCTATTGGACCCGTTTAACAGCTCCAATCAGCGAACTTATATTCTATGACGTCCACCTGGCTGACCTTGTTCCAATCACTACATAACGTATTTTCTGAACTGAACTCCAGATTCTTCTGAACTGAAGTCTAAACAAAACTAATTGTCTTAATGTAATTACACTGCATGTAATACACCCGACAATATAAACACTGTATCCATTAAAGCCACAGGGATCCTCGGCACTTGACTACAGAAGCATGTGTTCTTAGAACTGATTTATTTCAGTTGCTTTTTCATAATGACCCTGACATTTCACAAATATTTCACAGAACTGACCTACATTTATATTCTTCCGTTTTAAATGCAAAACCTAAAAAATATATTATATTAAAAGCCACCCCCCAACCTTTCACCGTACAATAAAGAGGTGAATATAGTTTAAGCTTTTAAAAAGATAATTTTTCAATTCAATATCATTGTGCTTCTACTGAATCCAATTTACATAGGAACAAGACTAGGCCATTCAACCCCTTGAGCTGTTCCATCATTCTACTCCATCATAGTTGATTTGTATCTCAACTCCATTTACCAGCTTTTGTTCCACACTGCCTGAGACTCTATGTCAACAGTTGACCCTTTGGTCCAACATGTCCACACCGATCATGTTTCCAAATGAAACCAGCCCCACCTGCCTGCACTTAGTCCATATACCTCCAAACCTTTTCTATTCGTGAACTTACACAAATGTATTTTAAATGTGTAACTGTACCTGCATCCACCACTTTCTCTGGCAGTTCATTCCACACATGAGCCACTCTCTATGTAAAAATGTTGCCTCCCATGTCCTCTTTAAATCTTTCTCCTCTCACCTTAAAAAGTATGCCCCCTAGTTTTGAATCAACCTACCCTGGGGAAAAGACCCTTGTCATTCACTTTATCTGTGCCCTTCATGATTTTATAAACGTCAATCAGGTCACCCCTCAACCTCCTATGCTCCAGTGAAAAAAGTCCTAGCCTTTCCTGTCTATTTTTATATCTCAAACTCTCCATTCCTGAAAACATCCTGGTAAATGTTTTCTGAACCTTCTCCAGTTTAATAATATCCTTCCTCTAACAGGATGACCAGAACTGTACACGGTACTCTAGAAGAGGTCTCACCAACATCCTGTACAATCCCAACATGATGTTCCAACTCCTAAACTCAATGATTTGAGCAACAAAGGCAAGCATGCTAAACACCTTCTTAACCACTCGGTCTACCTGTGATGCAAATTTCGAAGAATTATGTATAATTTATAATTGTAACTTATATTAGTCATCAGGTTGTGCCTAGGCAATGAGTGCTAACTCCAGGAGGAAAGAAAACTACCTTTAAAGTCTAAGCATTGATTTAACAAAAAAGGCTCAAGTTAACATATGAGTAGCACTCAATACTAAAAAACTAGAAGAAATAAGAACAGGGGTTAGGGAGGCTGTTTGTCTCCTTGGCCCAGCTTCACCATTCAATAGGATCATGGCTGATCCAACATTCCTCATATTCAGTTTACTGCATTTTCCACATAACTCTTGATTCCCTTATTGATTAAGAATCTATCTATCTCAGCCTTAAATATACATAAAGACTTTGCCCCAACAGCTGTCTGTGTCAAGGAGTTCCAAAGAGATTCAACCGTCAAAGAAGAAATTCCTCTTCATCTCAATCTTAAATTGGGGACCCTTTATTCTGAGACTATGTCCTCTTTTCCATGAGGAGAGATAATCCTCAGAATTTACCCTGTCAAGCCCCTTAAGAATCCTATATAACTCAACAAGATCATAGAGTCATACAGCACAGAAACAGGCCTTTCAGCCTATCTTACCTAAGCCAAGCAACAAACACCGAACTATACTGATCCCATTTACCTGCATCCGGTTCAGATCCTACTATGCTCGGCATTTTAAGTGCTTGTTTAGATGCTTCTCAAACACTTGCCTCCACTATCCTCTCAGACAGCACATTCTATATTTCAACCACCCTCTGGATGAGAGATCTTTTTCCTCAGATTCCCTCTAAACCACTTGTGCCTCATCTTAAACCTATGGCCTCTGGCCTTAGACATTTCTGTCACTGGGGAAAAGATTCTCACGATCTACCTTACATATGCCTCTCATAATTTTGTATATCTCAATCTGATCCTCCCTCAACCTCATCTGCTCCAGAGAAAACAAACCCAGCCTATCCAGTCTTTCCTCAAAGCTGAGACTTTCCATCACAGACGCCATTCTGGTGAATCTTCTCTAAGCCCTCTCCAATCTGATCATGCCTTTCTGAAAGTGTGGTGACCAGAACTGCACGCAGTATTCCATCTACGGCCTAATCAATATTTTATAAAGCTGCAACAAGACTTATTCCTATATTCCACTAATGGCTAAGTGCAAGCATTCCATAGCCATCTTCATCATCCTGTCTACCTGTACTGACACCTTCAGGCAACTATAGACTTGTACATCATGTCCCTTTCTTACTCAGTGTGCCCTAGGGGGCCTACCATTCATTGTATAAATCCTTCCCCTATTAGACCTCCCAAAATGCATCACCTCACACTTTTCTGGATTAAATTCTATCTGCCACTGCCCACTTTACCAACTGCTCAATAACAGAGATCATCCTTACTATGACCAACACCATCAATTTTTGCATCATCTGAAAAATTACGAATTATATCTTCTATATTCACATTCAAGTCATTAATGTACATAACAACAGCAAGGTCCCAGCAGCAATCCCTGTGGTACGTTGCTGGTCACAGATTTCCAATCACAAAAGCAACCCTGAGGAACGGTCACCGGACTCGAAACGTTAACTCTGATTTTTTCTTCACAGATGCTGCCAGACCTGCTGAGCTTTTCCAGCAACTTTGTTTTTGATTTACAGCATCTGCAGTTCTTTCTGTTTTTACAAAAACAATCCTTCTGCCATCATGCTTTGTCTCCTATTTGCAAGTCACTACCCTTATCAATATATTTAGTCACCTTTTCAAAATGCTCAATGAAATTAGTCACATGGGATCTTCCTCCAACAAATCCATGCTGACTGTCCCTAATCAATCCCTGCCTTTCCATGCGTTGATTCATCCTGTCCATCAGAAACTTTTCCAATAATTTCCTGACCACTGACATCAGACTAACTAGTCTGTGGCCTATCCCTGCTGCCTTTATTGAATGAAGGAACCATATTAGCTATCCTCCAGTTTTCTGGCACTTCACCTGTGGCCAGCGAAGTATCATTCTCATTCTTTTAACTCCTGTGAGTAGAATCCTAACTTGTTTATCCTTTGCGTATTACATACATTTAAAGTGCATGGGATTGGGGGAAGTCTATTGAGATGGATAGGAAACTGGTTCGTAGAGAGGAAAGAAAGAGTAGGAATTAATGGGTCCTTTTCAAATTGGCAGGCAGTAACTAATGGGGTGCCACAGGGATTGGTGCTGGGACCCCAGCTATTCACAAAATATATTAATGATTTGGATGAGGGAACAAAATGTAACATCTCCAAGTTTTCGGATGATACCAAGTTGGATGGGAGGGTGAACTGTGACAAGTATAATATTCAGCATGATCACGTCAAGTTGGGTGATAGGCAAATCAATGGCAGAGGCAGGGTAGTTTGGATAAACGTGAGGTTATTCACCTTGGAAGCAAAAACAAGGAGGCAGATTACTATCTGAATGGCTGTAAATTGGGAGAGGGGAGTGTGCAGCGGGACCTGGGTGTCCCCGTGCACCAGTCACTGAAGGCAAGTATGGAGGTGCGGCAGGCAGTAAAGAAGGTAAATGGTATGTTGGCCTTCATTTTGAGAGGTTGAGTACAGGAGAAGGGATGTGTTGTTGCAGTTATACAGGGCTTGGTGAGGCCACACCTGGAATTTTGTTACAGTTTCAGTCCCCTTTTCTGAGGAAGGATGCTCTTGCTCTCGAGGGAGTGCAGCGAAGGTTTACCAGGCTGATTCTAGGGATGGCGGGTCTGACATATAAGGAGAGATTGACTAGGTTAGGATTGTTTTTGCTGGAGTTCAGACGAATGAGGGGGATCTTGTAGAGGCTTATAAAATTCTAACAGGACTGGACAGGGTAGATACAGGGAGGATGTTCCTGATGGTGGGTGTGTCCAGAACCAGGGGTCACACTGTGAGGATTCGAGGTAGATGATTTAGGACGGAGATGAGGAGATATTTCTTCACCTAAAGAGTGGTGAGCCTGTGGAATTCATTACCACAGGAAGTAGTTGATCCCAAAACATTGAATGTATTCAAGAGGTGACTAGATATAACACTTGGGGCGAATGGGATCAAAGGTTATGGGGAGAAAGCAGAATTAGGCTGTTGAGTTGGATGATCAGCCATGATCATAAACAATGGTGGAGCAGGCTAAAAGGGCCGAATGGCCTCCTCCTGCTCCTACCTTCTTATGTTTCTACGACACCTCCATACCGGGGATCATCCTTCTGATCATCTCCAAACTGCCTCCAGTAAAATGATATATTTCCTTAAATAAGGAGACCACAACTGCTCAGAGTACTCAAGATGTGGTCTCACCTTGTATAGTTACAGTAGGACCTCCCTACTCTTATGCGCCAACACCCTTGAAGTAAGGGCCAACATTCCATTAGCCTTCCTGATTATCTGTTGCACGTGTGCTACCTTGTTGTGTTTTGTGAACAAGTATCCCCATGTGCCTTTTTGCGTTTTTCTCCATTCAAATTATATTCTGTTCTTCTGTTCTCCCTTCCAAAATGAACAACTTCACACTTTCCCACATTATACTCCATTTGTCAACTTTTTGCCTCATTATGGTTTAAGTGTTCTGCCGTTTCCTTGTTGCCCATAACTGACTCCCCAGATTCATTTTCTAACGGGCCGATGTTACCTTTGACCTCTCTCTTCCTTTTTATATATTTAAAGATGCTCTTATTGTCAGTTTTTATATTCTTTGCCAGCTTGCTTTTGTAATTTATTTTCTCTGTCTTTCTTTTCTTTTCAGTTCTTCTTTGCTGAATGTAGCTTTAACGTTTTCAATCACAGCAAGAGATACCATCCTTCATGCTTACGACTCTCCAAACATTTGCTGCATAAAGTATTTATCTAATTCACTTTGAAAGTTGCCTATTGGATCTGCTTCCATGATTCTTTCAAGCAGAATAATCAAGATCAGACCGTGGCATGAAACAAAATTATCTCCTAATCTGCCCAGGTTCTTTGCCAGTTATTTTAAGTCCATGTCCTGTGATTAGTGATCTTCTTGTTAGTAGAAATACTGTCTCCTGGTCTAGTCTATCAAAATTTCTCATAATTTTGTCATCTCTATTAAATTTCCATTTAACCTTCTCTCTGCTAAAGAGAATACCCCTGTTCTCCCTGGAGCCCCTGCTGAAATTCCTCATCCCTTTTTTCATGGGATATAGGTATAACTGCCTAGGCCCATGTTAGCAGCCATCCCTCAGTGTCTAAAGGGCAGCTAAGAGTCAACCACATTGTAATGGGTCTGGAGTCACATGGACACCAGACCAATTAAGAATACCTTCTTTCCTTCCCTGTAGGACATTAGTGAAACAGGTAGGTGTTTATGAGAATCAACAGTAGTAACACAACCTTCATTAGGCTAACTTTTAATTACAGGTTTCTACTGAATTCAAATTTCACCATCTGCCATGGTGGGAGTTGAACCCATGCCCTCAGAAAATGTTCTGGGATTCTGAAGTGCTAGTTCAGTGAAATTACCACTGTCCTTTGCACCTATAATTCTAAAGAAATGAAACAATATTCTGACAGCCCTCCTTTGCCATTTTCTGTTATTTGCAGATTTGATTTTCTGGCTACCTTTTTGATTGCCAGAAAATTACAGATTGAATTGCTTAAGGAATAAATCGCAAATCCACAAGAGGAAACCTTAAGAGAGACTGTTACAGTTCAGGTATTATGCTTGCTACAACACATCATGTTAGTCTTAGTTCATTTTCACATTTGTGTCGCAAAGTTAAGGCCCCATGGCCGACTCCAGAGATTTACACCAAATTCATAAAAGGTGCTACGTAGATGTAAGTCCTTTCTTTTTTAATGCTCCTATCGTTAATTTTATGTGAACGATGCCTTGGGATAACTAGGGGTTAAACATAAAGTGATACTAAACAATAATGTTTCATGCAAATTTCGATTAGATTAAATATTCAGAATTATAAAATTCTCAATACTTGAAGGAAATGATATGGCAAACTGTGGCAACATTGTTGCATTTAATAACACAAAACGTAGTTCTGTACTTACACATTTTCTGGACAGAGATATGACCATTCCTAAAAGGTGGTGATTGTTGTGAATTGTGCCCTTTTTCTTCCTGAGGTTTACCTGACAATTAAACAAAAAAAAACAAACAACTAATTCCTCACACAAAGCTCATAAGTTCTATAAATAGCAACTGCTACGTTGCAATTATTAATGTCTTCACTCAAGTACATACTAATTTATGTATGGCATAAAATCAATGTGCCTGCTTGTAATTATTAATTGTTTAATTTTTAGGACTCCATTCATTCTCCTGTTGGAAAGAGGATAATACTTTAACGAGATTCAATCTGTCCTTTTTAATCCTTCTTCCCATTCCAAGCATAAACAAACCTTATTAAGATGATATTGTTGAAAGCAAATTACCATAAATTTGCTTTAACACTGAGTGTTGCTTCACTGCCCTTGTGCAGGAACTTCTGCTGTTGAATGTTTGGCTGCTTTTTCTGGAAATACCATTCAGGACACTGCCACTGAGATTCTTCCTCCAGACTAGCTCGATGGTGAAGGCAGCCACTTCTTGCTTCCATGTCTTGTCAACATTGTCTCCACTCTGACATCGCCAGCGAAGGAGCAATAACAGGGTTTTACGTATCCTGTAACTACAAATATAAATACAGTACTAACGCTTTTAGGAACACTACAAACTATATTACCATATGGCTAGTCCCAAAAACAAGTATCCTATTTCCCACTCCCTCCAATAAACATCTACTTCTAAAACAAGTCACTCGGAGATAGCAAGAACTGCAGATGCTAGAGTCTTGACGAAGGGTCCAGGCCTGAAATGTCGACTTTTCTGCTCCTCTAATTCTGCCTGACCTGCTGTGTTCCTCCAGTTCCACCAATATATTGACCCCAATTCTAAAACAAACACAGAGAGTACTGTAGAAACTCAGCAGGTCTGGAAGCATCTGTGGAGAGAAATCGAGTTAACATTTTGTGTGTGGTGGGGCTATTTCATTCTGCCTTGTTTTCTTTCACACTTTTTTACTCCATTGGTAGCTCATTCTATGTATTCACCACTCTGCATATAAAGTAGGTAAAGATAAATAGCCTATACATCTCCTCTAATCTAAATAGTGTAATGAGAATTAAATAAGATTTTATAAAAAGGGTGACAACAGGAGTTAGACGACACCTTACAAGTTCACATTGTAAGCTACATTTTAGCAGCATGAATCTTGTCAATGCTCAGGGTTCACACTAACAGAAATGACAGGAGAGGAATCTTGTACAGCCCAAGGTCTGTATCAGCCTTGAGAGTAAACAAGAGAGCATAAACAGATTCCCATGATAACAGAAAGGCCTTAGACTGAAGATTTCTGTTTAATGTACAAGAATGAAATATAAACAACATTTGCAATAGCATAAAGATTGATGGTTGTTGTTTGCATGGGACAGAGATTGAGCAGGGGTGGGACAGATCTGGAAAGAGCCAGACAGAATATCAGATGGAGTTTTGTTCAAAGGCTTAAGACAGAGTATCCCTCTGGGTTATCTGAACAAACACAAAGTTAATCTGCATTCCTGAGTCCTCCCTAGGTTTGTGTAGGAGATTAAAATCAACAATGGTGTCATGAACAGGAGAGTCGTACCAGGTCGTTGGGTTAGCCCTGAAAAGGGGCGAGTACATTTTATTTACCAGCCACAGTTCATCGTGCAGGAAGCCTAACTGAGAAGAGTCAACTATCTAAAGAAGCTGAAAGGAGGCCTCAGGATAGAAGGTGCTGAGTAGAGGAGGCAAAGCCATGCTGGTGGGCTGTTATATGATTGCAGACAGTAGCTGAAGCTGCACAGGTTAGGATAGACCACTCATCAGTAAAAATGTTGCTGAAGTGTATCAGGGGAAAGTTACCTGAGAAGATGATAAATGGGACAATCCCACAGGAGTCGAGTTTTAATTGGTTTTGAACTCAAGAAACAACAGTCTTTGTTTCAAGTTATGATGGTATTGGGAATATTTAATATGCAACTGATAGATAGCTTAATGGAAAAGTTAGGATCGTTGGTAGTGAATATAGAATATCCTTTATTGTCACTTGTACTACAATACAGAAGCATAGGAGTTCAGGGAAAGTTTTTACAATGGCTGTCTTTCAATGGTGCCATCTTAGGTACAAGTACCGAGATACAAATCCTACAGAGTAAAAAAAAATTGTGGTCTTACACAAAGAGGTTTAAAGGAAACCGTAAGCATTACTTACAGAGGTAGTTACAACACAGTAAAAAAGTTTTAGTGGAAACAGTACTGGAAATCGTAGAATTTTGAATGTGTCATTGACAGTCTTTTAAAAGAGGTTATGAAAGGAATAAAAGACCGAGAAAAAGACCAGAATAAGCTAGCCTACATGCACATTTGTGTGCTTTACAGATGGATAAAGAAAATAAAGAGCAGGAATTGGTTAAAAAAGCTGCAGGATATAAATCATGACTGCATGAAAACAGTGTTCCATACAATGCAATGCATTACACAAGTAATAAACTGTGGGCAGACCCCACACTGCAGCTGGATATTAATTTACAGACTTCTCCCCTGATTTAGCTCAGATCAAATGTGTCAAGACCAGACAGCAGAGAGGGGTGAACATATCGAATGAGCTACCAATGGAGTAAAAAAAGAGTGAAAGAAAACAAAACAGAACAAAATAGCCATACCACACACAAAATGTGAATTTGATTTCTCTCCACAGATGCTTCCAGACCTGGTGAGTTTCTCCAGTGTTCTCTGTGTTTGTTTTAGAATTAGATGTTTATTGGAGGGAGTGCAAAGCGAGGTAGGTAATCTTGAAAACATAGTTGAGAGTATGTTCCCATGAAAGGGTAGTCCTCAAGCATCACTGATTCAAAATGGGCTGGATCAAAATAGTGAATTTCTCAGTGAAATCAAAAAGAGAATTTCTTGTTGTGAAGAAGTTCAACACATTCCAAAACAAAATTCCAAACAGATAAGTTTGGCAGACAATCAATTTGAACATACATGTATTTGTTCTAGTTTGCAGAAGAAAAAAATGTAAACAAGAGATATGAGTGAGAAAAATCTAAACTGAAGCATGTAATATTACAACATGTTGTCGCTGGGTGAATATTTTGTCCCGTCGCTTCTCAGAGCAGCAGAGAATTAACCCTTTCTGTTGACAGCTTTTGAAAATTCTTAGCTCATACCTTCTACGTGTTTAATATTGGACAGGACTGGGTTTTGTTTTTTGAATGTACATAAATAATCAGATGTTACTAACTCTTTGGGCTTGAAACCAAAGCCACAGCGATTTTATTTTTGTGTTTCCAATAGGTCTCAAGAATCATCTGATGACACAGCAAGACACCTAGGAGCCTTGCAGATTTAGGAATTTACCTATAAATCTCAAAAGTTAAAGATTTTCACAGAGTTGGCCTTTACCAGTCAGGTCATTTGCTTTCTTCAGAGAAAATGACCAAGCCTGGGCATAAGTACATTATATGTGATGTCTACTGATTCCTTTAGCCCTAAGAATTATATCTAAATCCTTCTTATTTAACGTTCAACATTTTGGCCTCAATTGCTTTTTGTGACAGAGAATTCCACAGACTCTCCACTCTCTGGGCGAAGAAATTTCTCATCTCAGTCCTAAATGTCCTACTCTATAAACTTACATTGTGACCCCTGGCTCTGAACTCCCTGGTCATCGGAAACTTCCTTTCAGTGTTTACCCTGTCTGGACCTGTTAGAATTAAGATGTTTTTGAGCTGCCCTTCATTCTTCCAAATTCCAGTGAAACAGTCCTAACCAATCCAACACCTTTTCATACATGAGTTCTACCATCCCAGGAATCAATCTGATAAACCTTTGGTATATTCCCACCGTGGCCAGAACATCCTTCCTCAGATAAGGAGACTAAAACTGCACACAATACCACCATTAAGGCCCTATATGATTGCAGCAAGATATCCCTACTCCTGTATTTGAATTCTCTCGCTATGAAGTTCAATATACCATTTGCCTTCTTCACCACCTGCTGCACTCATATGCTTACTTTCCGCGACAGGTGTACAAGGACACCCAGGTCTTGTTGCACCAACCCTTCTCCCAATCAATCACAATTCAGATAATAATCAGTCTTCGTTTTTGCTACCAAAGTGTATAATCTCACATTGATCCATATTATACTTCATCTGCTTTGCATTTGCCCACTCATTTAACTTGTCCAACTGTATTGAAGCATCTGTGCATCTGTCTCACAGAACAGCCTCCCACCCAGCTTTTTGTCATCTGCAAATGTGGATATATTACATTTATCTAAATCATTAATATATGTTGTGAACAGCTGGCGTCCAAGCACTGATTCCTGTGAAAACCTGTCAATCACTGCCTGTCACTCAGTAAAAGACCTGTTTATTCCTACAGTTTAGGAATTAGTTCTCGGTCCATGTCCATTTGTTACCCCAATTGTTAGCTGGTGTATTGACTTCTACCTAGCAGAGACTGAATGCCAACTTTCCAATACTAGCTTGTATCTCCCCGTGGACCATGACTTCATTAATGAAGATCAAGCCATTGTGTTGCTGGCCTCATTTCCACAGCAGCTTCTACAGTTTCCACCCTCATTTTCCTTTTACCCTGAAGAAACCAAACTTACCTCTGTTCCAAATTCCATAAGCAAGATTGCCCTTTCAGCCTCTTCCTGCCATATTCAATCTATTTCTTCCTAACTTGACTCCATTGTTTCTCCTTTTTTACTGACTCCTCCTTCCCATTCCCAAAACTCTTCTGATGGCTTACATTATTTCAACAGTTTTCCGTTTCCTTGCCCTAACCATTTCCTCTTCATTTGAACATCCAAATCCCTCTACACCTCCATTTTTAACCATGACTGACACAAGGTTCTTGGCTTCTTTCTAAAACAGATGCCCAATCAGCCCCCATCCACCATCACACTTCTTAGCCTAGCTGAACATGTATTCACTCTGAACAACTTTTCCTTCGACTCAATTTATGTTTCCCAAATAAAAGGTGATCCTTTGGGAACTCACATGAGTCCGAGCTATGCTTGCTTTTTTTGAATGGTATGTGTAACATTCACTATTCCTGTCCTAGTTGGGACTCCTCCTGCATTATCTCTCTTACCAGAACACTGGCGATTGTAGGGTACTACCTCCTGCTCCTGCCTTGAAAATTCTGTTGACTTTGTTTCCAATTTCCATCTTTTGCTCACCAGCAGCCAGTCCATCTTCAACTTTTCTGTCTTTATTTCTGGAGGTAGGCTACCACATAATTTCACTACAAACTCATGGACTCCAACATGTAACTTGCTTGAGTATACTTCCTCACATCTTGCATGTTAAGGACACCATTCCATTTTCCCAGCTTTTCCATGTGTTTTGAAGAAACTGTTCTCCACATCAGTGCTTTTGATAGGTCTTCCCTTTTCCTCAGACAAGGATTCCCACCCATCGTAGTTTATAGGTCCCTCCACAATGTCCAATCCACACTCACATAATTCTGTCCTCATCCCTTCCAATTCCTCCAAAATGACAATTGGGTTCCCCTCATGTTCACCTTCAATTCCATTAACCTTCACATTCAACAGATCATCCTCACCGTTTTCATCAACTCTAGCACCAAACACATCTTCCTCTGCTCGTCCTTTCAGTGTCCTGAAGGAACCTTTCCTTCCACTTTTCTGTATCTCATAAAATTCCTTCCTTTCTCCAAGGCACTTACAATGGGACAGCAAGACATCATTTTCCCTTTCTCACCAACCAAGGCCCAAACACCAATTTACTTATACTGCTTATAATGTGGCATACTGTATTCATTTTGCACAATGTGGTTTCTTCTACACTGGGGAGGCAAAGCGTGACTGTTTTGTGTAACAACTCCATTCAGACCCCAAGTATAACCCAAGGTTTCCTGTCACTTGTTATTTTAATTCTGTACTCTGGCCTTTCTATCTATGGCCTGCTAAAATTGTTTCATACAAGACCAATGAACAGCATGTTATCTTCTGTCTGGGCACTCAATGTTGAGTTCAACAACTTTAGATCAAGGGAATACATGATGAATGGCAGCACCCTGGGAAGCACTGAGAAAAACAGAGACTGTGGTGTGCATTTTCACCGGTCCCTGAACGAAATGGCACTGGCCGATAAAGTGGCTAAGAAGACATATAGAATACTTGCCTTTATTAGCTGAGGTAAAGCAAGAAGGCAATGTTGGAATGGTATAAAAACATTGGTTATGCCACAGCGAGAGTACTGTGCATAGTTCTGGAATCCATATTTTAGGAAGGATGTGATTACATTGGAGGGGGTGCAGAGGAGATGCCAGTGCTGGAGTTTTAGTTATAAAGAGTGATTGGATCGACTGAGATTGTTTTTCTTTGAGTAGAGAAGATTAAGGGGAACATGATCAAGATGTATAAAATTATGAGGAACATAGACAATATGGATGGAAATAAACTTCTGCCCATCGTAGAGGGACCAATGACGGGGGTGAGGGGGCATAAATATAAGGTAAGAGGCAGAAGATAGAAATCTTCATTACATTTAAAAATTACTTATACGTATATTTACGATATCAAGACATACAAATACAAGGTTATAGGTCAAGTGCTGGAAAATGGGATGAAAATAGACGGTTGTTTTTGACAGGCACAGACTTAATGGGCCACTGGGCCTTTTAATGTGCTGTAGACCTTTATGACTCTGCCTCCATCTTGTCCTGTGTGGTTTTTCTGGGATTTTTCCTACTGGCTTGTTTCTTATGCTCAACTGACTGTTATACAGTTATGCACAAAACATTTGGACACAAACTTTGCCTATTTATTACTCCCTTTATTTCACTCTTTGGCTTTTGTGTCATGAAATCTTTTAATAGTTAATTCTCCTGTCCTTCAAGCTATCACAGGCTCCCTTTGGTTCTCCTGTTCCGTCACCCATTCTACTGGTTAAAACTTTTACATTGCTTCTGTGCCGAATACCTCTATGACTCTATGATGAAAGGTCATCAACCGGAAACGTTAACTCTGTTTTTTCAGCTGATTATTTCTGGCTTTTTAAAATTTCAGTAATTGAGCTCTTGTCAAAATTAGACAATAAACACTTTGTTCCATAACTGCTCCCTTTAAAAGAAAGTAACTGCTTGCAGAACTTGTATAGAGTTTAAAAGTGTGTGCTTCTTTTTTTTCTTGACCATTGCAATTATAATAGGCTGCATTTCAAGTAAAAATTCATCATGGTTAGAAGTCATCACATTTCAGAAAGTATTATTACCACATAAGATTATTTTGTATCTTTAATATAAGACTATATTGTATCACTGCCGATCTTGTAGGCCAGGAAAAATATTGTAGAAAAGAAATCAGCACAGAAAGGATTTAAACTAAAATTGATATCCTTGATATGAAGTAACCATAGGAGCATTACAGAAGCTAAATGAGCTACAATCTGGACACAGCTTTTGCTGTATAAAACACGCTTAAGAGTTTTAGGCCAACGAAGATCAAACAGTAAATGACAGGATCTCCCTGGAGCTGCCCTATGTGGAATAAATATGCATTGAATCATTTCCCTTGTGTTGCTTGTTACTATTTTAAAAATGTAAATTGAAAAGCACAGCTGTTCTGTTGCAATTTGAAAAGAATTCCTAGAAACCTCTGCAGACATTTATCAATGGGTAATAATGAATGCTGTTTCATACGTCCGGGTACAATATGCGAACTGAAAAGCTGACATCCTCAGCCTAGTGTTCTACTTTGCTATGTCTTAGCTTTGGCATAAATTTGTAATTAATAAAAACTTAACTTAGATATAGAGTTATAATATCCAATGAGGAACAGAATTGCTCCAACTTTGGTGATATGAAAGTAAAATAGATTTTGAGAGTTTGGACATGTGTACTACATTTAGCTGTAAAAGAAGTAGCAACTTAGATAAGAAATTGCTGGAAAAGCTCAGCAGACTGGCAGCATCTGTGGAGAGAAATGAGAGTTAACATTTCAGGTCCAGTGACCCATCCTCAGAACTTCTCAGACCCTTCTGAAGGAAGGGTCACTGGACCCGAAACGTTAACTCTGATTTCTCTCCACAGATGCTGCCAGACGTGCTGAGCTTTTCCAGTAATTTCTCTTTTTGTTCTGCATCTCCAGTTCTTTTGGTTTTTATTTACCAACTTAGATTGTTTAACTATGGTCCAACTTTAACTCCGGTTACACGTAAATTTTGCGATTTAACCTCAACAGGTTTCTTCATTAAAAAGTTATTTTAAAAAGTATATTCTGCATTATTGTTGTAATTTATGTACTGAGTGTCATTTGTACATATTACACAAGTTTACTTCTGAAAGGTTAGAGTGGCAAAGTGATCGAAACCAGCCTAAAATTTGCTAATTAGTTGCACCTAATAAAAGAAATCCTTGGGGGGAGCAGGTTTATATGTCTCAGACATGGTTACTGGAAGTCACATTTTAGACAACCACAGGATGACAACAGAAGGAAAACTGAAGTAGTACATCTTCCATGGGAATTTCTTATAAAAATTAATAACAAGCTTATGTTAGATAATTGCAAAAGAGTTAACATAAAACATACAGTAACTCATGCCTTTATGCAGCATTTTAGCAGACCAAAATATTCCAAAGGACTTCACAGAAGTGTAATGAAACAAAATTTAGCACCAAGCCACATAAACGAATATTAGGGTCAATATTTAAAAGTTTCATCAAAGACTTAGGTTCTGAGAATCACTTTAAAAGAGAAGAGAATTGTAGACAGGCAGAGAGATTTCTGGAGGGAATTCCAGAGGCTAGAACCTGCATAGCTGAAGGCCTGGTCACCAATGGTGGAGCAATTACAATTGAAGCTGTCCATATATTTTGGTGGGTTGTAGAGCTGGTGGAGGTTACAGTCCATGGAAGAATTGCAAAATAGAAGAATTTTAAAAATGAGGCATTCACATCCAGCAGTTAGATCAGTGGGCACAGGGCTGGACAGATAGCAAGAACTGCAGATGCTGGAGTTACAGTCAACACAGTGTGGAGCTGGAGGAACACAGCAGGTCAGGCAGCATTAGAGGAGCAGGAAAGTCAACGTTTCAGGTCGGGACCCTTCTTCAGAACTGAGCAGTTCTGGGCTTCAGGGCTGGGCAGAACTTGATTTGTGCTAGGATATGGGGAGCAGACGTTTGGATAAACCCAAAGAATAGCCATGACTGCTTTGGGAAAGCCAGATCCCAAAATAACAGGAGTGCGTATAAGAGTTTCAACTGCAGATGAGCTGCAGTCAAGCAGAATCAAATGCTGGTTCCAGAGATTTAAGTAGCTGATCAGATGGTGCAGATGTATGGTTAGGGCACCTTGGGGTTCAGCCCCTGACAGTTGCCAAAGGGAGGGGCAGAATTGGTGGCTTGGGAATTAAATTAGTGGTAATAATAAAAGATAAAGGCTTCAGTCCTCCTGAATGTTTGTTGAAGGAAATGTCTACTCATCTAGTACTGAATGTCAAACAAGAAATGCGTCTAGATACAGTGAAGGTGTCATAAGAAATTGCAGAAAGGTAGAACTGGGTACAATGCAGAACAAAACATAAAACGGATCTTTGAAAATATTATGCACATATGGACATAACAGCTATTAGATACAAAGCATCACTTCATGCATCGTATGTCTAAACGTATCAACTGATAGCAGAAATATCTTAGGATTTTTGCTCATCTGAGCTAGGCCAGTAGATCTCATCAAGATTGGAAACAGGGGCATTACAATTACCTTCAGTACTAATGAAGAGATAAAAAAAATTGGTACAGTTCCCACTTGAAAAAAATTATCTAATAACACGTAAAATTATACGTGTGGGTATCAACGAGGAAAGGATTATAGGTTCAGCTGTGACACTTCAGTAGTTGAATATCATAGAAACATTCACAACGCAAACACTCATATATAAAGGTTTTGTAGATGAGGCTTTGGAGGGCTGCTGGCATATGTGCAACATAACCCGGCAAGAATCAGTGCCATCAGCACAAGAAAAGAATGAACCAATGACCTCAAGACAAACACACCACGTTAAATCTTAGCTTCCAATTCAGTTTCAAGTTTAATGAACAGATCATGAATGAATCAAGATTGAAATGCCTTGCAAGTTTGTCACAAATCAGTGAAAATATTCTGAAATGTTTACAAACGATCAAGCTAGCTTAAATGAGAACACTGTGACATTGGCACAATTATTTTGCAGAAGGGGTTGCCGAACCTAGTAATCTGTTTCTAACTATTTAACGAGGCTTCCCACAGTAATAGAAAAATAGAAATATTCTTCCAATAAGCAAATTAAAAGAAAAAAGCAATTGTTGGAAAAGAAAACTCTAAAACATGAAGCTCAAGCTTTGGTTCTTTGTCTCTATCAGCAACTTTGAATATTGTTTCCCACAACATCAAAGTAAACACTAAGAAGTGAAGCAATTGAAGAAGTTGTCGAAAAGCTCAAACGAAATAATCTCCCTGCTCCGAGCATGGCAAGACAGGTAATAGATGGACCTGTTAATGCGCTTTTTTATACATATGTGTAGGTCTTTGAGATCTGAGAGCTGAACATTTAGTAATATATTTGCATTCTTTTTGTTGTAAAACTCTTTCATTGAACATGGTGACAGTAAAGTGCCAGTAAAGGCTCAAAACTAGAAAATTAATCTCACTGTTCTAATCATCATGACTCAAGCTGTCCATCTTCTTTGAAGTGGAAAGATACTGGCAAATTTAAACTCAAAATTACTGACTGAATTGTACAACAAACAAGTATAAATGACTTCAGGTGAACTCATAAAGAATGAACACCATCCTTACTGTACTTCTCAAATTGACAAAAAGGAACTGCTTTATTTGGGAACTTTGAACCACCCAGTTCAAATATTCAATCGTGAAGTTATGGTAATTTGAAACAAGCTCCTCATATAAACAGCACTAGATCATAGAATCCCTACAGTGTGGAAGGAGGCTATTCAGTCCAGCGAGTCTGCACTGACCCTCCAACAAATTAGGCCTGTTTTCTTTAGAATTTAGAAGGTTAAGGGTGATTTGATTGAAGTCTTCAGGTTAAAACAGGAAAGACAGGGTAGGTAAAGAAAAACTAATTCCACTGGTTGGAGATTCTTAAACTAGGGACATTGTCTATAAATTAGGGGAAACGACTGCAAGTGAGAATTTACTGTATGTGCAGCCACATTGTCCATCTGCACATATTTTCGGCAGAAACTCAGAAGCGTTCAATTCATGACGTCAACAACAACTGAAAATATAAGTTGCTACTCATAAGTATGGGAAACATGAGAAAGTGGTACAAGTTTTTATACCTTGTGATGTGATTTAATAAGATAAACTTATCAGCATAACATTTTGACAACACTAGTGTGCACATTGAAATTGAAGTACAAAATTTTCTTTTTCCTCTACTCCGATGAACAGTAGCTGCAGCTTCATCAGAGATAGAGACAGTTTGCTTGGATTGGTGAGATGCTTTTGCCTAATCATAGTTTGAATTTTTGGTCATTGAGAAAGGAGACATAATTGTATTGTATTAGTTATAGGGTGGATGCTCAATGAATAAGATAGGGAGTATTTTGAGTGGAGATTCCAGTTTTATGTTCCTTTTCATGATCATTCCTTGCCTTGGCCAACATATGCTCCTATCTAATGAGTGAATTAAACAACAAATGTGTAGCTTCCTCTCTGTTAGAAAGCAGCTTATCAGAGATCAGCCACACATTGATAGGCCTTTGGTAAAATGTATAGGTACTTGTCATTCTGTTAAAGGAGGCAGACAAGATGTTCATACGTAGCAAGTTTAAACTTTACTTTGGAAAATGGCAAGGTAAAGATTTTTTAGTTTTTTAGACTTCAGGATTTTTTTCTTACATTTGTTACAACACAGTGACAGGCACCCAAACCAAATCAGCCTTTCCAATACCATAAAATTGAAACTTTAAAGACCCTCAAAAACTGACCCCAACCAGATGTTTTCAACAGTCAATCCCAGGCTTTGCAATTCTCAACACCAGTTTGTAGCTTAAACAAAAGACTTAGTTATTTATTTACAATACTATAACTTTCAAGGAACAAAACTTAATAAAGTAATCTAATTAGTCTACATATAAACACAAAAATCTTCATTTTCAGACTCATTCACTCAAAATATAGACAGTCAAATAAACACAGTTATGAGATAAATAAAAGAACAAAACTGGCCAGATTACTTAAGTGGTTTTTACTACACATTGTTCCACAGACAGAGACGATTGATTTTCTGAGATGTTGAACTGGCTCACCTTTGCTGCTCACTCAGGTTAAAGCAGTAACACTTGTAACTTTGTTTTCTATTCTCTGAATCTCAAACAGCTGATAAGGAGTATAGGCAGGGAGCATTCAAATCTTCATGTTGTAACATCAACATCCAAATTCCTTCCCATAGAACACTCCCAAACCCAATTCAAACTGTGACCCTCCCTGACAGATTGACAATCTGCTCCACAAGGTCCCAGTTACTATTCAAAATCTGAGCATAACATCTTTTCCAGACTTGATGGAACCAATTCTCAGGTACTGACCTTGCCAACAGCCAGTTTCTGCTGTCTATTTAAACATAATGATGAAGCATCCAAAGAACCTCTTGCTCAGGAACCAACCTGCACTTAACTTCTAGGCCTAACCTTACAAATAAACAAAAGCTTGTTAGGTCTGTTTTCCTTTTAACATAAGCTATTACCCACAGTCCAAAAGTTATCTTTAGCTTACAGTTCCCAGGTCACAGCTTGAACCTAAAACTGATCAAAATCATTGAGCGCTCTAACAGATTTTAATAGCATCAATGAGTATGGGGAGAAAGTGGGATTAAGACCTTGAGCTAGAGGTTCAGATAAGATCATATTCAATGATGAACAGACTCAAATGGCCAAATGACTAGTTAAACAGCTTTAGTAATTAATAAAATCTTAGACAACAATGCTTGCAGGTTATTGAAAAGAGGAAAGACTTGATTTAAACTATGTTATACACATTGTGCACTCTTTGTCTGCACAGCACAGAATATATAAATTAACCTATATCAACAACAGCTTGGGGCAGCAAAGGAAAGGCAAGCACAAAAGGATTTTAAAGATATACTTTATTTTCTTTTTCTTTATTCATTAACGGGACTTTATGGCTAGTTAGCATTTATTGTCCATCCCTAATTGCCCAGAGGGCAGTTCACAGTCAACCACATTGTTGTAGGTCTGCAGTCACATGTAGGCCAGACCGGGCAGTTTCCTTCCCTGAAGGACATTAGTGAACCAGGTGGGTTTTTCCGACAATTGACAATGGATTCATGGTCACCATTAGATTCTTAATTCCAGATATTTTATTGAGTTCAAATTCCACCATCTGCCGTGACTCAAACCCTAGTCCCCAGAATGTTATCCGGGTCTCTGGATTAAAAGTCCAGTGATAATACAACTAAGCCATTGCCTCCCCTTAAGCATACCTGTGCTCTCATCAATCTCTAGATTAGTGCCAGTGAAAAAGCAACATGAAACAACAACCATTCACCAAACTTCACTGCTGAGGAAACGACAACACCTAAATAGTTGGGACTCATATCATTCTCACAAGTGAAGGACTCTGAGAACTTTAAACTATAACTTCCTTTACCTTCCTGTCTGTACAGACACTTTCCTTTCCTCTTAACAAGGTGATCACTTTTTTTGTGTGTGTGATTGATGCAGCTTTTTCAATACTTTGTCAGAGTAGCAGGTAATAACATTTTGCTTTAATTGTGGAAAACCTTGTCATTTTCCTTTTGATCTAGTTAATTTTATTTTAATTGAAGTGCAGTAGCTACACACTGAAAGAGAAATAAGAACATTTATTGTGATCAATAAATGTTTAATGTCTCCATGTTACAAATGGGTGAGGTGGGAGAATCAATTTTAGAATGTAGCCACCACACATCATTTCAAATGAAAATAACTAGACCCTCATTTTTAACTCATCTCAATTAATATTACAAAAACAGAATTTCTGGGTATTATCACATTGCTGTTTATGGATATTTTCACTCCTATCTTACAACATTGATTATGCTTCAAAAGTATTTCACTAGTTATAGACGTTCTGCAATTGCGAAAGATGCTGCATAAATGCTAGTTATTTTTCTCTTTTTAATGGATCATGTAAAGTTTTTGTACAATGTTTTAGAGTTTTTGTTCTTATCACCTTATATGCCCTTCAGGATCTGCTTTTCACCATCAAGACCTTTCTGCTGCCTCTTGTTGTCTTTTAAGATGCTTTACTCCCAACACAGATTCAGTTTTTAAGGCTTCTCAACTGCTTTTGGTAACCTACCAGATATTCCCTCTTTTAAGTGTCAATGCTGCAAATTATTCTCACCATCTCTTTCTCCTCCATTGGGCTTAGTTCCATCCTTTTGGGCTTCTTGCTGGCCGAATGCCTATTAAAATGCTTTTTCTGCCATAATTATCTTTTATTAATTTTTTTCCTGATTGAAATTGTTTAAAAGCAGTTTGTTTTTTCCTACAGAGATCGATAATTCAGGTTATTTTGCCACTCCTCCCATCACACAACACACAGCTTTCATCCTTAGGGCTCCCTGCTTCCCCTAAGTGGCTTTCACTATGATTTTCCTGCCACAATTTCCTATTTTAAAACTTCCAGAAATGCTTTTGGCAGCCTGCTTTTTTTTCTTTTTATAGATCAATTCCATCAGTTGTTCCTAACACCTCTCTTCACACCTGCAACACTTTGACTACTCAACAGAAGTTCAGAAACTGAAACCCTCTATATTTTGTACCCCAACACCACTATTAGATAGAGGGATGTTCACTTTGTCTTAATTTACCACAAGGAATAGAGCAAGAGACCTAGTAGTAAATTTTAAAGTTCAAGTAATACAAATTGCTACAGATAAAGGAAAATAATTAGCCTAAAGTTCTGTAAAAATGCTCTGGTTCTAATGCCAGAAAATTTTATTTTCATTTATACTTGTTGGCATACTTACATTTCCAAATTCCACTTCAGTTTCATAATCAGGATACCCACTCTTTTTAAGTCAAAAGAAGTCAAGTTTCTGTCCATAGAAAGTGCATGCAATCATGTGTAAAGACAACTTTCATGTAATATGATGACATGTCAAATGTACTTAGGTGAGGGAATAAAATTTATGAATGTAATACTGGCAGAGGAGAAAGGCAAGGATTCTTCAAATTAGTAGGAATTAGATTCAGATTCTGATTGTTAATTTTCAGTTTGATTACACTTGTGAAAGGATTATTCTTAAGATTAGCAGACTGCAAAAATAAGATCACAGATGGTTTTCAGTGAGATAATGCACTCAAAATCAGACTAGAAAAGTCACCTAACAATCTTAATGAAAAATCTGTTAAAGTATTTTAAAGCCACTTAGATAATAAGGGATTTCTGAATGCTATGCCAGATGTGACCAATATAGCTTAGACATCCAGCATGCCCATTAACTGCTAACAAATCAACTCAGCATTACATAAAATTTGTGGAAAATCTTATTAAATCGTATTGAATTACTGAAATGACAGATGACAAATTAGCATTTATAACATAGAAACAGAACTCAGCATAACCATTTGAATACACAAAATATGCTGATATAATTTTTCCATGGAATTTTCTTTTATTTCTCCTCGTTCTATTATTAACTTTCCTGATGTCATCTCTTCATCATTAATATCTTTCTCCAATGAGTTCTAAAGTGCACACAGTGTAACTAAGATTAACAATCTCACAAAATCCCACTTGGTTTGTGAAAGTTTCTTTTTCTCTACCCAAAAATGCTTCTTGAGATTGGAAGAGATCATCATTCAGTCTCTTTCACTGTAAATCAACTTGAAATATCTATCAAAGAGAGAAAAAAAATCTTCAAAGACAGGATTAGATCTTA
Organism: Ginglymostoma cirratum; assembly: GCA_024137785.1. Taxonomy (NCBI): domain Eukaryota; kingdom Metazoa; phylum Chordata; class Chondrichthyes; order Orectolobiformes; family Ginglymostomatidae; genus Ginglymostoma; species Ginglymostoma cirratum. The sequence goes on from JAHRHZ010000013.1 coordinate 43,079,425, forward strand.
GGCACCAACCACAGACGTTATTAATGACAAAGTCAAGGATTCATAAGCAATCAATTTTTATTTCAAATAGACTATGGGAGAGATTTGCTTTATTTACCACTTTTAATTCAAAAGTGAGCACAAATATAATGATGAAATTTAAAGATGAATTACTAACAGAGTCATTGTAAACTTGACCAAATAATCCAAGAGACCAGAGAAATCAATCTCAACCGTTACAAGGTTGGAAAATACAGTTGCTCCTTGCCAGCCAGCTTGATTTCGCCTCCTGATTTTTATTCTTAATGTCTTTGCTTTCCAGATCAATCACACTGGGCATCATCCATACTTGCATAATTCAAAAACAAATCTTTTCAACATTCTTTTTCTTATGTCAAGCTTATCTGCTCTTGCACAATGCTATTTCTTTCTGCTGTAATTGCTGACATAGTATCTGTGAAGCCAGAAAAGTCCCAGGCACCACAATTGAGCAGTGCATACATCATCAGTGTAGATTTTTTTTTCAGTATTGAAATTCCTGTCATCAGGACCAAAAATAGTAGTTGATCACACCTCCCAGACATGCACGCCAAATCTGAGGTCAGATAGCCCGGCAGTGCTACTGCAATCTGGAAGACAGAAAATCAGGAAAGGGAGAGGAAAATGGGTGAAGTGAAGACAAGAGCCAAGAAGATTGTTTGGAGACAGCAGCAGAAGTTCGGAGCATTGCAAAAACAGAGGAAGGGAAGAAAATATGACTAAGGGCTAAGGACCAATTGGGAGAGGAAAAACAAAACTTAGGTGTTCATGAGAGTAAGAATATGATAATGATAAAATGACAGATCCTTTTTTCCCCTTTGTGTCAGACCTGGATCAGCTTCTTCCTCCATTCTTCTTCTCCGCCACACTCATGACAGGTTCTCCCCATTTTTCCAGCCTTAGACCTGGATCATGCACTTGTTTATAAACAGGTATAAACTGATTGCTCGCAATTCCTGCCGCATTTACAGCAAATAACGTTGTTGGACTGAATGAAATCCAGAATTTGTGACAACCCTTATTCACGTTGCAACGTGGAAAGTGACTATCACCACCCATCTTTGTTAACAAACTGTGAACCTAGCATAATGCTATTTTAATAACTGCATCAGTTTGCACATTCTCCCCATGTCCGCGTGGGTTTCCTCCGGGTGCTCCGGTTTCCTCTCACAATCCTAAGACTTGCAGTTTAGGTGGGTTGGCCTTCTAAATTGCCCATAGTGTCCAGGGATGTTTTGGTTAGGTGGGTTATACATGGGAAATGTGGGGTTGGGGAATGGGTCTGGGTGGGATGCTCTTCAGGGGGGGAAGTGTGGACTTGTTGGGTTGAATGGCCTGTTTCTACACTGTAGGGATTCTATGATTTCTATGAATGTGTAATCTTACGGTTTAGCTATTCTACTGTTTACCAGTACAACCAAACCAGAGGTTCACCCTGGCTGAACAGGAGAAGTACAGAAGCACACACTGGGAGCAGCACTAGGCATAAATAAATGAGGTGTCATCCTTAAGATACAACAAGATATTGTGCATACTAAATTTTCTTTGTATCATAAACAAAAACAGAAATTGCTGGAAAAGCTCAGCAGGGCTGTCAGCATCTGTGGAGAAATATCAGAGTTAACATTTCGAGTTGAGTGACCTTTACTAATGTCCAACTCACTGCTTCCTTCCAATTTTGTGCCTCAGGGATGCTGCCTGCTTGAAAACTTTGCATGCAGAAGGAGATGAAAATTTGCCACCCAAAAGCAGAGTGGCTGTCAAAGTCCTGGACTTTCTGAAGCACATGTTGAGTGAGGGTCCTTTCGAGATTCCAAGTAAAGATTTACATTTGCAGAGTTATCCAGCCGCTGGTGAATAAATACTGACCTTTATTTAAACATGCCAGAAATTCTGTCCTACCTCTATTATTAAACCACGGCGCCCTAAAAGGATTTAAAAACATTACCCCTAAAATATATACATTGTTTTGAGAATAAGTGAGAGTTGAAGGAACAGGAGAACTGGAGAAAAACTATTCAAACCAAAGTTTTTTTAAATCTTGCCAATGTATGTAATGCTCAACTATGCTTTTACTGCTATATTCTCTTTATTTGAAAGCCTACTTACATCCAGATCAGTCACATTGATCCAATTGTCTCAGCCCATCTGCTACTGAAAATCTCACTCATATCTTTGTCATTTCTAGACCCTCCGATTCCAATGTTCATCTGTCCCCCCATGATCCATCCTCTACACACCATCCAAAATTAGGCTCGATGCATTGTATCCTGAACGAAATCCTGCCGAATTATCACTCCTGTGTTAGCTGATAAAGATTGGCTCCCAATCCTATTGTGTCTCCAATTTACAATTTTCATCCTCAGTTGTAAATTCTTCCATCCAATTCTTCACCTCTCCCCATCCCAGTGATGTTCGTCAGTCCAACTGTCTCTTTTCCATGAATTCTATTCCTATGACTTGGCCTTTTGTACATCCACTCTTTCCTTTGCCTCCTGATTGGTAGCTGATTGGCTGCCAAGGCACCACAGCCAGGAATTCTTTCTCCAAACATTCGGGCCTTTCATCTCCCATCTTTGTTAAGACCCTCCTCAAGACCTACTTCTTTAACAAATCCTTTGATTACTATGTGAAAAATTACGTGAACGACACTATATGAATGCGTGGTTCACGGAACAGATAGAAGCACTGCGACATAGCACTTTGATATTAAAAAAGGATCCTACCTTTTCCATGCCCTCTGAATAACTGCTGCTGCCTTATTCTTCTTTCGAAACAGCTCCTTTCGCAATCTCTCCTTTTCCACTATTTGTACTCGGATTTCCAAAGGGATAAGTTGGATATCAGAGCTCCTATCGTTCAAAGTGGTAAATGAACCTTTATCAGTGCTAGGAGATTGAGAAGAACCAGTCCTGTCCCGAGGTGCATTTTCAATTGCATAATTATACATTCCACTGATACTTCTAGGTTTCGGACAGGCTCGAGGATGCAAAACAGAAGTGATGGTATCAGAGCACTGGGTGCTAGTTTGCATGGCATTGCCAACATTATCTGTACTGTTTACAATCACAGATTTGGCGCTTCCAGGCCGACTTGAACCAGCAGGTGAGAATCGACTGCACTTTGCCCAAGGCATTTCATATTCTTGGGAAGATTCAGATGTTATTTTATGATGTCTACCACAAATTAATGGAGGTGGATTTTGTTGTTTCACCGATTTTTTTGTTGCACTGGCTGATCTGAAGCCAGCAGGTTTTGACTTACAGCCATTGGATCTGCGGGCACTTTCAGGGATCCTTCCATCATTCTCAGTGTTAGCATCTCCTTTTTCTGAAGGAGTGAGCTGTCTACAAGACTGTAGCTCATTAGGAATGCTTCCTTCATTGTACGGATGATGATCATTGACACGATTACCCTTTGAGCTTTTTCTGGTAAGTTCTAGAATGATGAAACAAATCACACATGAGTAAAAGTAACCAATAATTTATAATAAACACATCTTGTGTTGTGACAATTGAGTTTGCACCTACATACACGGAAAGCTCTATTCTCGGGAGTGTCAACAAGAATTCATAACTATCTGCAAAATTCTAAAATTGAGCAATTTATTCTGGAAAATTTCAAGTTTATCTAGGTGACAGGTTTTAGTGTTGGAAAATAGAGCACTTTTCCACTTTTACACCGATCATTAATTAGCATCGAACTCTTGAAGGTCAAGGAATATACTTTCCTTGCGTAGTGTCGAAGCAATATATCTCACTTAACCCAAAGCAGCTAACTTCCCTAACACCTTTTATTTCACATCTTACATCTTAGAACAGCTGTCATTACACTGCTGCGTAAATACTGCTAATGGGGTTCTTTGACTCCCACTTTCAGCTGCATTCAACTATCACTGGCTCCTAAGGCTTTCATGAGCCCTAACCCCAACACTTACAATAGAATAGAATGTCCTTTATTGTCATGAGTACTCCAGTACAGAACTACAGGAGTTTAGAGAAAAGTTTTTACAATGATTGCCTTCAATGGCACCATCTTAGGTACAAAAGAGGGATAAAATGAGAAGTGGCAGCATTTCTTACAGTGTCTAAAAAAAAGTTAGAAATAAGATAGCTATAACATAGTTCAAGGATTGACATCACAGTCTGGTAAAGAATTTCAAATAGCAACAGCTCAGCATGTGGTCTGACTGCCCCCGCTTGGCCCCAGTCCAACAACTGTCCCGCTCTGCTCCAAGCCTCCAGTCTGCTCTGCACTGGTACTCCAATGCACCAAGATAAGTTGCATTGCTCCAGGTCCCATTCCCCTTGCGCTGTTCTGGGACTCGTTTCGCCTTGTGCTGTTCCAGGTCTGCTTCTCCTCGTGTTGCCCTTGGACTCGTTTTCCCTCACACTGCTCAGGGACTCATTTTCCCTCACACTGCTCAGGGACTGCTTCCAGACACGCTGCTCCGGGACTCACTTCCCCTTGCGCTGCTCCGGGACTCGTTACATCTCATGCTGCTTCAGGACTCACCTCACCTCGCGCTAGTGGCGGAGCAGGCTTGAAGGGCTGGAAGGCCTACTCCTGCTCCTAGTTCTTATGTTCTTATGTACTCTCTGACTCATCCCCCCTCGCGCTCCTCAGGAACTGCTTCTCCGCATGCTGCTCCAGGACTGCTAAAAAGAGAGAGAAAAAAAGCAAAGAAAAATAGAGAACAGGCGGAGCAGAGGAGCTCCATGTGCAGTGTCCTACTCTGCTGCCAGACAAATACAACCCATCATGATGTTTCCATGTTTTTGCAAAAGATGCAGATACTGGAGATCTGAAATAAAAGAAGTGAATGCTGGAAACACTCAGCAGGTCTAGCAGCATCTGTGGAGAGAGAAACAGAGTTCATAAATGTTGTCAGTGACTCTTCAACTGAACAGGCAGCACTTAGCTGGTGCCGAACTTAGCTGCATTCATTGGTTTCCAGGACTTCTGAAAGCCCTCAACGCATTGAGCTGTCAGCAGCTCCTCGGACTTCTTCTTTAGCAATGGCTACATATAGCCAATGACTTTCCACCACCTTCTCAGTACCATGGACCAGACTAAACCCTCTCAAAATGTATTAAGAAGATAGCCTAAACCTCAACAATTTCTTATTTTTAAAGGCAAGTGTAAGGCGTTGTGTTCTGGAGGCAATTCAATTGGTCAAACCATCAGGATTGAAGCAAAATACACTTTGTTCTTACACAAATACAAACAAAATAAAGAAGAATTGGAATAACTTAACACTATTGGAAAATTTATCAGAATAACATTGTTTTAACTACTAAACAGCAAATGTTCCACTATAGTAACATCACATAAACGGGCTTGGCAAAGGTAAATTCAGTAAAATAGATTGTCTCACATACAATTCTCCAGTCCAGGAACAAAGAAATTCAAGAGAAAACTCAGAGAGAGACAGAACTCAAGCGTTTTGCTATAGCAGAGAGAGATGTACAGCAGCTTCCAAAAGTTAAGCTAATATCCTGATTCTGTGGGAGCTTGATTCCACCCCTTCATGCTGCTTCTATTGTTCCAACTTTTAAAAAAACCTAAGGCCTTACAACAAGCTGTTTACTTTATTGGCTGGAAACAGACCGCTTGATACCTCTGTCTCAACCTCTCTTCATAAGAAAAACCTGGTCAAAATACACCTCTTATAGTCACAGTATTATCAATAACATCACAGCTAATAGCATTCTGAATGGTGCTCGTTCCTTTCCTCTTGACTCCCAATTTGACTATCTACTAACCGACCAAAACAGTCTTTGATCATTAAACTGTTTTGTGTGACTGTTCTCAGTTGAAAACCTCACAATAAGCCCCAGCCCTGTTCTTAGGCAGGATTGAATAAAGCAACCATTGAGAGAATTATAGCAACCAGTGGAACATCCTGTTCCCTGAATTTTACAATATTGACTGACTGCTGGCTTATACAGTACAAATAGATATAAAAAATGTATTTCATCCAAATGCACAAGAAACAAATCTCAAAAACATCATGTGATGCAATCTTCTTAAATTCAGAAAATACATTAATACTTTACTATGGTGCACACTGGACTGGAGACTTTTTAATGGTGCTGAACACAGCAAGTGGAAAAGGTTGTAAAATTAGATTAAGTTCGATATTATAAAAACAATTAGATTTGTCATCCTTGAAATGCATCTCTGTGGTTGATATTTAATTCTTACATGTTCAATATGGATTTCTGGCGTTGTTCATAAGAATTTGGAGAATGAGGATAGATAGTATTGTATTGGTATATTACAGGTCTCGACATTGACCAGGGCTACTTTTACATATACTCAAGTCAGTAGACACCAAAGTCTGACACAGGTCATTCAAGAAGTTGCACTCCATCCTTGTAGATAGACCAACATTTACTGTATTTCCCTAACTGCCTTTGAGAAGATAGTGGTTCTTATAGAAGGCAATAGACCTGAGGTTGCATAGACTTGCTTGGAGATTGCATGGGCTCTACCCAAATTGATGATGTCATGCAGACTTGGTTGGGGAAAGAGAAGTCTACCTCTACATCGCAATGGGGATCAACTGTGTTAATTCTGGCTCCTGATAGATACAGTTACTCTTGCTCCTCTGCAATATTTTATTCCCACTTCTGGTCTTGCTCTAAACCACTGCTCAAGAGCTGTGTTCTCATTGCCTCTCTGCTACTTTTAGTGATCTAGGAAACACTTCAGTGTCTTTTAATTTTCTAATGAGGAATGCACAAGTCAGCTTTGTTATTTCCTCCTTTGTTTTCTTGATCTGTAACAACATTTTTTTGAGATCTAACTAAAAGGAAAAATGGAGGAGGAGTGTTCCTCTCTTGATGCAGATTATACTTCACCACCTACTCTGAGCACAGTGCTTGATCTGCATGCATAGGCCTTGAGCTGAGTCATGTACCTGCTGTTTTGATCCCACCTAGTTTTAGGCAGAGGTCCCGCACAAGCTATTGAGGCCTTCCTAAACATTTCCTCTATAGCTTGTAGCAGAATTAAAGTCAGAAGTTTAATTAAAAACCGAAAGAACTGTGGATGCTGTGAATCAGAAACAAAAGAGAAGTTGCTGGAAAAGCTTAGTAGGTCTGGCAGCATCTGTGAAGACAAATCAGAGTTAACGTTTCGGGTCCAGTGACCCTTCCTCAGAACTGATGGTAGCTAGGAAAATGTCGGTTTATATGCAGAAGATAGGGCAGGGTTAAGGCGTAAGGAGTAAATGATAGGTGGGGATACTGCCCAAAGAGGGAGAAGAACAGTTGATTTGTCTGTCCAACTGTTCTTTTCTCTCTTTGGGCTCTATCCCCAACTATCATTTACTCCTTGCCCCCTCCCCCCATCCTATCTTCTGCATATAAACTGACATCTTCCTAGCTACCATCAGCTCTGAGGAAGGGTCACTGGACCCGAAACGTTAACTCTGATTTGTCTTCACAGCTGCTGCCAGACCTACTGAGCTTTTCCAGCAACTTCTCTTTTTGTGTCACTAGTTTAATTGATACTTGGGTTTCCTTACCATTTGACATGTTTGGTATAATTTGTTCACATCTTTATGCAGTTCTGGCCATTAAAAATATTTTAGTATTTTAGCTTCTGTTTTGCTAAAATTACATGCCAATGCCATTTCATGATCGACACGTAAAATTTTATTATGATATTCAGGTAGAACTACCACCTTAGGGGCAATTGCCCATTCTTCATTGGCTCAAATTTGAGGTGATCAACATTCCCTCATGAACACTTTGTCTCTCAAATAATAACACTCAGGTGTAGGCTCTAACTCAACTTCTCAGTGGGCTGTTTGGTATAACACTCTTAATTCGGGATTCACCCGCTGCATTGTTTTAAAGAAGATGGGCTAAACTGGATCCCATCTTCCATTTCTTTATTCCTTTTATTCTATTTTTTGAAATTTGTGTCAGATAATTGCATTTCTATGTCAGTTCCCTATTTCATAGCATCCTTGTCTTCCTATCCAATTCTATTGACTTGAGATTGCGTTACAACATAACTGTAAAAGATTCCAGGACGTTGCTCATGAGCATCTCAGTTTCTTTCATTTCTACTGGTTGCTCCATCATCCTCAGTGAGGCAAATATTTTTGAACTAGTCAGGTAATTTCACAAGATAAAATCAATTCCTTCTGTAGGAGTTTATTTCACAACTGCAATTACAATTCCACATTTATTAGGTCACTCTCCAAACCAACTGTGTATATTGGCACTGGTTTGTAACATCCATGTACACTTCCAATTAATGTTTTTTTTCTTTCTTTAACTCATTTGAAAGACAAATAGTATAATTAGCCAATGTCAAGTGACTGAGTTGCTCCAGTGGCTCTCAATATTTTTTAACGGTTTATCTACATTTAAAGTAGCGTATTCAGAAACTCCAGACATCTGATTCTCTTTATCAGCATTGAAGGAGGAATTTTTGTGACTGTCCGGAGTCATAAACCTTCCTAATGAATCTAAGGAAGCAACATCTTGTCACGCTACAGCTACAGTTTTAATAACCAATTTCTTTATAATGCCCCCTTTTCTGAGGATTCCTTAGGCATTCCCACCACTGCAATTCTCCCACTTAACCTCTAACAATTAGCTTTGGTACATCCAGACTTAATGCAATGGAAACATATTATTTTCTCGACATGACAGTTAGGTTGTAGCATTTCTCCCTTATTGCTTAGGCGTCCTTCTGTTTGTTCCCTAAAACTAGGGCCTTTTCCAGCCCAACCTTCCTGTTCATCCAGTTTTCTTGTAGATTCCCATATGACCATCTCCATACTTCTAATTTTGCGAGATATCATAAGTACCTGCCGAAATGGCTGCATTTCAGATTTTTGAAACTTGATGCACATTTATATTAGCTTTAAGGTTTACTGGAATACTATTTTTGAAATCTTCCGTAATCATGACTTTCCTCAGGTTTTAAATATTTTTCTCCAAATTCAGCGATCATACCACTGATCCAGCACTGATTCTTTTTTCTTGCAAATTCTACAGATGTTAGGTTAGGTTTATTACTACTGGTCCTAAACTTTAGTCGATAAGCTTCAGAGACACGCTCATAAACTTGGATTATTGCTTTCTTAGCAGTTTCATTGTCTGCAGATTGCGCTTTTGACAAACTGACATTTACATTCATAACTGTATTTGTCAAAACAACCTGTAGTATTATTTTGGCCTCTATGTCTGACCTGCTATCTTTTCAAATGAGGTTTAATATCTTTCAACTCCATCCTCTGCAAATTTAGACACAAAGTGTAGATTTCCTATTAAATCAAATCCATTATTGGTATCAGAAACATCTCCTGAAATATTAACTCTTTTTTTCCTCACTTACATCAAGCTTTTTCTCTAGCCAAATCACATTGCCTGATTTGCACGTCTCCTTGGAGTTCAAGATTTTTAAATTTCACTTCCATTTCTTTTTCATTCTCCTCTTGATTTTTCTCTCTACTTATACTTCAATCCAAGCTTTCTTATTATTGATTCTCTTTTATTTTCTTTCCCTTCTCTTTCCATTTTTCTTGCAATTCAAGTCTTCTTATTTCAACATAATCTTAAGTAATTCCAGCGATGATATATCAAGTTTAGAGTTCCCTCCTTTTAACTTCGAATGTTATGTAATTAGTTTAAGCATCTCATCCTTACAAGATTCTGCTTTTATTTCTACCCTCATCTGCTAACTCTCTTGGCTGAGGCTTAATCAAAAATTTCAAATAATCCACTATTATATCTTTTACTCCCAGAAAGTCTTAGCAATACTCACTGCTATTTTCAAAGTCCAATCCTTACAATATTCTTCAGTCCAACATTCCTATTTTACGCCTAGTATCTCTATGTACTCACATGTTCAGCAAAGACACAGATCTTACTTGCATTCAGTACATTCTGATCCCACAAGAGCTCTACTTGTTTTATATATTTTTATTTATATATTAAAATAAAGGCCTATGAGGAACTAGAAATATTGAATTGTTTTGATACTCTGCATTGAAAGGGTTAACCAAGCTTTTGAAGGGAGGTTTTTTTTTGGACATGAAAATGCAAGGTGTAATGTGAGCTGTGACAGGTGGTGCAGTACATCTCACAAAGGGGCTGTGCTCCGAAAGCTTGTGAGATTCCAAATAAGCCTGTTGGACTATAACCTAGTGTTGTGTGACTTCCGACTTTGTCCACCCCAGTCCAACATTGGCATCTCGACATTATGGGAGTAGCAAAGTTTTGCTTCAATTATACAGAACCTTGGTTAGACAACATCTGGAATAATGAGTGTAGTTTTGGTCCTTACCTTAGGAACAATATTATTGCAATAAAGCGAGCTTCACTAGACTTGTGCCCAGAATGGTGGGTCTGACCTCCGAAGAGAAACCTGAAAAACTGGGCCTATATTCTCCAGAGTTTCGAAGAATCAGAGGTGATCTGTTTGAAACGTACAAACCACTTGAAGTGATAGGACATATGCAGGTAAGACATTTCCCCTGGGTGGAGAATTGAGAACAAGGGGACACATTTTGAAAATAAAGCAGATACCAATTACAACTAAGATGTAGAGAAATCCTTTTATGTAGGGGGCTGTGAATCTTTGGAATTCTCCATCCTAGACGATGTGGAACCTCAATCATGAAGTATGCTTAGAGATGGCTGATTTCTAAATATCATGGGGGAGGCAATGGGCTAGTTGTATCATCCATAGGCAATTCAGCTAGAAAGCCAGCTAATACTCTGGAGATCTGGGTTCGAAATTCGCCACAGCAGATTGTGGAATTTGAATTCAGTTAAAAAAAATCTGGAGTTAATCTAAATGATGGCCATGAAATCATTGTCGATTGCTGGAAAAACCACCTTGTTCATGCATGTCCTTCCGCGTAGGAAATAACCTGGTCTGGCCTAGGTGTGACTGCACACCCACAGAAATGTCGTTGATTCTCAATTGCCCTCTGAAACGGCCTAGCAAGTCACTCAGTTGTATCAATTAGTACGAAGTCTAAAACAAATGAAACCAGATGTACTACCTGGCATCGACCTAGGCACTGGAAAAGACAATAGCAGAAACAGCCCTGTCGACTGTGCAAAGTCCTCCTTACTAACATCTGGAGGTGAGTGCAAAATTGGGAGAGATGTTTCACAGACTAGTCAAGCAACAGTCTGACATAGTTATACTCACCGAATCCTACCTTACAGATAATGTCGCAGACACTACAATCTCCATTCCTGGATATGTCCTGTCCCATCAGGAGGACAGATCCAGCAGAGGTGGTGACACAGACAAAGTTGTTCTGGGAGTCCTCAACATTGGCCCCAGACCCCATGAAGTCTCATGGCTTCAGGTTAAATGTGGGCAAGGAAACCTCTTGTTAGTCAGTATGCATCATCCTCCCTCCACCAATGAACTGGTACTCCGCCATACTGAACGACATTTGGAGAAAGCACTGAGGGTGGCAAGGGCATCAAGTGTATGGGTGGGGAATTTCAATGTCCACCATTATGAGTGGCTTGGCATCAGTGCTACTGATAGAGCTGGTTGGGGCCTAAAGGACATAACTGCTATGTCTTTGGGAGGTGGTCAGGGGACCAACAAGAGAGAAAAACATATTTGACCTCATCCTCACCAATCTGCACCCGTCAATGACAGTATTGTTAAAAGTGACTACTGCAGAGTCCTTGTGGAGATGAAGTCCCACCTATACACAATGAGAATAGCCTGCAATGCCAGAGGCTGAAAGGTGACCTTATAGAAATGTATCAAATCGTGACAAGCATGGATAGGTCTTTTCTCCGGGGTGGGTGAGTCCAAAACTAGAGAGCATAGGTTTAAGCTGAGAGGGAAAGGATTTAGAAAGGACCTGAGGGGTATCTTTTTCATGCAGAGAGTGGGGTTTGTATGGAACAGAGGAAGTGTTGGAGGTGGATACAATTACAACAGTTAAAATGAATCTGGATGGGTATATGAATAGAAAGGGATTAGAGGGACTTGGGCCAAATGTTGGCAAATGGGACCACGTCAGATCAGGTTGGTGCAGACAAGCTGGACTGAAGGGTCTGTTTTTGTGCTCTATATGTCTCTATAACAGCCTCAATAGTGTTGTGTGGCACAATCACCGTGCTAAATGGCACAAACTTTGAATAGATCCGGAAGCTCAAGACTAGGCATCCATGAAGCACTGTGGGCCATCAACAGCAGAATTATTGTACTCCAGCACAATCTGTAACCTCATCGCCTGGCATATCCTCCACTTAACCATTACCACCAAGACAGGGAATCAACCCTGGTTCAATGCAGCATGCAGGAGGGTATGCCAGGAGCAACACCTTGCACACCTATAAACGAGGAGTTAACCTGGTGAAGATACCAAACAGGAATATTTGCATGGCAAACAGTATACGCAGCAAGTGACAAACAGAACTAAGCGATCACACAACCAATGGATCAGATCTAAGCTCTGCAGTCTTGACACATCTATTTGTGAATGGTGGTGGACAATTAAACAACTTACTAGAGGAGGAGGCTCCACAAGTATCCCCATTCTCAAAGATGGAAGAACCCAGCACATCAGTGCAAAAGATAAGGCTGATGCATTTGCAGCAATCTTCAGCCAGAAGTGCTGAGCAGATGATCCATCTCAGCCTCCTCCAGTGGTCCCCAGCATCACAGATACCAGTCTTCAGCCAATTTGATTCACTCCATGTGATATCAAGAAATGGTTGGAGACACTGGATGCTGTAAAGGCTACGGCCCTGACAACATTCCAGCAATAGAACTGAAGACTTGTGCTGCAGAACGTGCCGCTCCCTTAGCCAAGCTGTTCCAGTACAGTTACAACACTGGTATCTACCTAGTAATGTGGATATGATATGATATGATTTCTACATAAAAAGCAGGACAAATCCAACCCGGTCAATTATTGCCCCATCAGCCTACTGTCGATCATTGGTAAAGCGATGGAAGGTGTCAGCAACAGTGCTATCAAGCAGCACTTGCTCAGCAATAACCAGTTCGGTGATGCCCAGTCTGGGTTCCACCAGGGCCACTCAGCTCCTGACCTCACTTAGTTCAAACATGGACAAAACAGCTGAATTCCAATGGTGAGGTGAGAGCGACGGCTTTGACATCAAGGCTACATTTGACCAAGTGAGACTTCAAGGAGCCCTAGCAACACTGGAATCAATGAGTATTCGGGACAAACTCTCCACTGGTTGGAGTCATACTTGGCAGATAGGAAGATGGTTGTGGCTGTTGAATGTCAGTCATGTCAACTCCAGGACATTTCTGCAGGAGTTCCTCAGGGTAGTATCCTGGGCTCAACCATCTTCAGTTGCTTCATCAAATGACCTTACTTCTGACATTATGATGGATGTATGTTCGCTGATGACTGCACAACGTTCAGCACCACTTACAATTCCTCAGATACTGAAGCAATCCATGTTCAAATGCAACAAGATCTGGACAATATAGAGGCTTAGGCTGACAAGTGGCAAGTAACATTTGTGCCACACAAATGTGAGGCTATGACCATCACCTGCAGGAGACAATCTAACCATCGCCCCTTGACATTAAATGGTGTTACCATCACCGAATGCCCCACTATCAACATCCTTGGGGTTATCATTGACCAGAAACTCAACTGACTTACCACATAAACATAGCGGCTACAAGAGCAGGTCAGAGGCTATGAATACTGCGTCAAGTAACTCACCTCCTGACTCCCCAAAGCCTGTCCATCATCTACAAGGCAAAAGTAAGGAGCATGATGGAATAGTCCCCACTAGCCTGGATGGTGCAGCTCTAAGAACGCTCAAGAAGCTTGATGTCATCCAGGATTGACACCAACTCACCAACATTCACTTCCTCCACTGTTGATGCTCAGTAACAGCAATGTATGCTATCAACAAGATACACTGCAGAAATTCATCAACGATCCTCTGGCAGCACCTTTCAGACTTAAGATCACTTTTATCTAGAAGGACTAGGGCAGCAGATATATGGCAACACCACCACCTGCAAATTCCTCTCCAAGCTACTCATCATCCTGACTTGGAAATATATCGCCATTGCTTCACTATTGCTAGGTCAAAATCCTGGAATTCCCCTCCCTAACTGTATTGTGGGTCAACCCACAGCAAGTGGGCTGCAGCAGTTTGTGGGCTGCAGCAGTTCAAGAAGGAAATTCACCACCACCTTCTCAAGGGCAACTACGAACGGGTAATAAATGCTGGCTAGCCAGTGATGCCTACGTCCAACAAATGAATTTTAAAAAAAAGGATGGTGTTAGTGTGGGAACAAGATTCTCTAAAGCTGCACTGTATGCCTTGGTGCATAGCAGGAGAGATAATGTCTCTCCACAGGAGGCCAGAGGGCTTTCCAGTCAAACATTCAAAAGGCAGTCAGACTGTCAATGACAGGAATTAAGCTCTGAAGAATTGAATGCAGTACGGTAAAAATTTCAATGACCTCCGATGATCCTAACCATAACCTTACTGGCCTAAGGTACCATAGCCTACTAATAAACTCAATTGACTGTGAATTATTTATTTACGTACAGTAGGCAGGCTGCCATTTTTGACATGTGCCCACCATCTGTATTTTGGAGAGTGAGAAGGTGATGGCCTGAGAACTCATCCTATTTCACATGTCCCCTTGCCGAAAACACCCAGTGGGGCCATGTAAATTCCAGCCACTAGTACTGCTACAAATTGCACAACTATATCTCCCTGACTGAGCACACTGACAGTTGGTCAACCACGACAACCACATAAACAAGCAGACTGCACACCATTCACAAAACACTTTGTCGCTCTCTTTCAGAAAAAGGTGGCACACAACTCAGGGCAGCAGTGCTAACTACAAAGAACAAAGAAAATTACAGCACAGGAACAGGCCCTTTGGCCCCTCAACCTCCACCTTTCTAATGTGCATTAGAACCAGAGAGAACAGATATGGCCGAATATCCTTACTCCATTAACCCGTATTCAACTGGCAAGTTGTTCCAAAGGTACAAACTATTCTCTGGGAAACAAGGAACTATTAGCAATCCAACCCATTTCTGCTCTTATAAAACTTGCAAATGCGAACTCTGGTCCTTCCTAACACATCCAGATGAAGCAATTGATCTCAACTAGTTTCTTCATTATTTTATAAACATTGTTTAAAGCAGTTCTGAGTTCACTTTTTAAAAAATTATGTCTGCCCAGATCTTTAAGTTTATCAAGAGAGCTAGTGTTTTCAGCTCCTTTGCATCTTTCTCAAACTCTCAATAACCGTCACCTGTGAAAAAATAAAAATTGGATGCAAAATTCTGACTGAGGCTTAAACTAAGAATAGGGTATGCATCAACTCTTGACAGTTGCCTATGAATACAACCTTCTTTGCTTTAGTCATTGTGTCATAGCATTGTTCACAAACAGAGTTTGCATGTAATATTTGCATATCTTTCCTTCCCTACTGCTTCAATTTTGTGCCCAAATAATTTTATGCAATTCTAAGTTAAACATCATTTTGCAAATAAAAACCTAGTTCACCCAAAAGATTTTAATCTGCTTTGAGAAGCTTAGCATTAATTCATCACTGTCTTCGTACTCCCAAATATCTTGGCATCACCACATCAACTTCCATACCAAAGTCATGAGTTAGAGTGGGAAATAACAAAGGTCCTGGTTGTCAAGAAATGAATTATCCACTAACTTGAATTAATCAATGTCTAGTTAGCAGGTGTAGACAGCAAACAGTATGTATATAATTAAGTAAAATGTAAGGAAAAGTATAACATCCACCAAAAACGTCAAATTATCTTTTGAAGTAACCTTTTAATTATCCTGTAATTTAACTAAAACTTTATATTTGTAAGGAGGCTTTAACACTGTAAATTGTCCAAAAGATCAAAGGAACATCATCCAGCAAATCTGACACCAAACCATTCAAAGAGGTGTTAGGGCAAATATCCAAATGTTTGGTGAAATAGGTGAGTTAGGAACATTGGAGAGAGGGTTAGAGAAGTTTAAGAAAGAAATTTCAGAGCTATAGCCTTTATAGCCAAAAGCACAGCAATAGTGATGGAGCAACTAAAATCAAGAATGCTTAGGAGGATAGAATTAAAGGATTGCTAACAGGAACACAAAAACATAGAAAATAGGAGTAGTAGGCCACTCAGCCCTCTAAGCCTGTTCCAGCGTTCAATATGATCATGGCTGCTCATCCAACTCAGTACCCTGCTCCCGCTTTCTTTCTACACCTTTAAATCCATTTGGCTCTAAGAACTATATCCAACTCCTTCTTGAAAATCTTCAATGTTTTAGCCTCAACTGCTTTCTTTGGTAGCGAATTCCACAGGCTCACCACTCTCTGGGTGAAGAAATTTCTCATATCAGTCCTAAACGGCCTACCCTATATCCTTAGACTATGACTCGGGTTCTGAGCTGTGTGATCATTTGGAACATCATTCCTGCATTCACCCTGTCTAGTCCTGTTAGAATTTTATAGGTTTCTATGACATATATCCTCATTCTTGCAATGAATACAGCCCTAACTGATCCAGTCTCTTTTCATATGTCAATTCTGCTATCCCAGGAATTAGTCTGGTAAACCTTCATTGCACTCCATCCATAGCCAGAACATTGTTCCTCAGATAAAGAGACAAAAATTGCAACAATACTCCAGGTGAGGTCTCACCAAGGCCCTGTACAATTGCAGCAAGACATCCTGCTCCTCTACTTGAATCCTTTTGCTATGAAGGCCATCTTCTATTTGCCTTCTTCAACACCTGGCCCACCTGCACGCTTACTTTCAATGGTTGATGCACAAGGTCTCGTTGCACCTCCCCCTTTCCTAATCTATTGCCATTCAGATAATGTTCTCTCTTACTGTTTTTGCTACCAAAGTTCACCCTTCCAACCTGTAAAAAACTATTATTGTAATAATAGTTGTTGCAGAGATAGTAAGGGATTGGGTCATGGAAGGATTTTACACTTTTCTTATTGGTATTCAAGGAAATGTTGCTTAAGTAGGGGCAGTGACGTGTTTTCTTGAAAACCCATCAACCAGTAATTCCAATTTGAAAGGCATAAAGGCTAAGAATATTTTTTTGGTAGGGTCCAGTTAAAATAGATGATGTTGTTTTAATAGAAAAATGGTCAGAATCATGTACATGGTCTCCAAAACACAGGAGCCGTTAAAGCTTAAATCACATAATAAGGACAGAGAACAGCTTATCTGAACTACCCGAAATGAGTGCCTCTGATTATATACATAGTGTTACATACATTTAGATCATAGGTGTTATGCTATCGCTTAGCAATATCATGTGAAATCTACCAGCAATTATAAAAATGACTTGCATAACAGTAAATATTCATTTTCTAAGTATTCTTAACTAATGCGTGTAAGCTAATGTACTGAAAGCTATCTTACCTTTTCCATTCTTCATCTCTCTTTTTCCAGTTTCTATAGATGAAGTGTGACTCTGAATAGTGTCTAAACTCCTCCAAGTTTGCAAGAGAGGCCTTATGGTTGCTGTCTTTTCAGGTTTGCTTTTAGAACTCCTTTTAAAATCTTTCCTAGTTCTCAGCTCCAATTGATCATGTTCTGAAATGGTAGGGGAAGTGCTCTCTCCATTTACTGGATAAAGATCTGCAAGTTGGCAATTGATTTCCAGATTTGCTATTCTTTGCTGTACATTTAATTCAGATTCCAATCTCTTCTTTTCCTTTTGAATCTCTGCCTCCTTTCTTTTGTTCTCCTCTTCACGTTTCCTACAATTAAATAAAGACAATAAAATATCAAGCAAGTAGTCTGTGAACAGTGGGAAAAGGTGAATAGATCATTTCATGTTCTATGGAATGCCAGCATGCTTGGCAACGTATCAGTAGTGTTAAAGGAATCAATTACTTTCATACATATGATTAAACAATGATTGGCCCACATTTATAGAACTGCATGCAGTTCTGGTTGCTGTATTATAAAAAATATACAGATACACTGGAGAGAATGCAGAGAAGCCTTTCAAGATTTACGCCAGAAATGCCTGGGTCTATTAGGAAAAGACAAACAGGGTCTTGAAAATGAAGTCTGAAGGGTAACCTAATAAATGTTTTTAAAATTATAAGAAGTTTTACAGAATGTTTTCTCCCAGTGAAGAACATATCTAGAAGTTATCAATATAGATTAATGATCAAATTTTCTCAAAAACTTTAGATTTTTCCATTCATTAGCAGAATGAAAAATTAAAACCTGCAGGCCCGAAAATTCCCAATTAACACCCTTCCTTGTCATGGGAGTTGACAAGGGAAAAGCAGGGCTATCATTTTATATTAAATCAATCTTTTTGTTGAGAGTTACTTAATCCTGCTTGAAAAGATGTTCTGAGGAGGGGTCAACGGACCGGAAATGTTAACTCTGATTTTAATTCACAGATGCTGCTAGATCTGCTGACCTTTTCCAGCAACTTTTGTTTTTGTTCAGGGTTAGGAGTGTTTTGAGTGTCAAGACAGCAGTCTGGCTTGTACTGTGACTTTATCAGAATTCTTTAGAAATTCCAAGTCAATGTCTCACGGCAGAGGTCACATGACTGCAGGAAGCAAGATGAGACATCAAAACAGATTGCATTTCCATCCTAAATGGTAGTTGATCATTTGCAAGAGTTGCCCAAGCACGCACACTGGTTTCAGACAGTAGATGTAAAAATGCTCAGCTCCTGGGTTCACCAATCTTCACCTGGTTGAAATTATTGCGTCTCAGATCAGGTTTCAGAGATCAGCCATAATCTTATTGAATGGTGGAACAGGGGCAAAAGGCCTGGGATATGGTAGGCCTGGAGCGTGGACTCCATGGGTCGTCAGCTGTGGTGGTCATGGTGCTTGGAGCAAGGACTCCTGGTTGCGGTAGGCCTGAAGCATAGATTCAGAGGGTCATTGTTTGTGGTGGTGTCGAGGGCAGGGACTCCTGGTTGTGGTATGCCTGAAGCGTGGACTCTTGGTGGCGTCGTTATTGCTGTACACAGAGCGGGGAATTCTTGAAAACCTGGAGATCTTGCAGAACCCCTAGAGGTGTGTTTGAAGGCCTATTATACAGAAGATGAATTTATGTAATTTCTCCTTATTCTTTTTCTAACTGAAAATGTGCTAGATTGTGGCAATAAAACTCTTCTCACTGTATCTTTCTAGATATATGTGACAATAAATAACACATAATCCTGTTTCTATGTCTCATCAGGCCCTGGAAACTCAGTCAACCACAGTCAAAGAGAAGCGAGGGTTGCGGCATCATTATCATTAAACCTACAAGTGGGTGAGTTAAAGGCAGAAATTTGAATTTTAGGATTGAATTAACCTTTCCTTGGTTAAAATTCTCCCCATTAGATCCTTACTGCCACCCTAGTTGACATCATCTGAAACACCATAGATCAGGGATGACATTTGAAGTACAGTATGGATCAATGTCATGCAATTGGTCAAAGTGTGAGAGTAACCAAAAGTATCCTTCTCTATTGAGGGAGGATTGCCAATTATTCCTTTCTCATTACAAAACACCCAGTCCAGAACAGCCTGTTCTCTAGTTGGTTCCTCCACAAATGAATCCAGAAATCCATCTCGTACGGACTGTAGGAATTTTCCTTTACAATGTTGTCATTGATTTGTTTTGCCCAATTTATATGCAGATTAAAGTCGTCTATAATTACAGCTATGTCTTAATTGCTTGCATCTCTAAGTTCCTGTTTAATGCCTTCCTCAACACTGCCACTACAGTTTTGGGGTTCATATACAACCTCCACTATTGTTTTGTGCATCTTGGTCTTTCTAAGTTCCATCTATACGGATTCCACCTCAGAGCAGCTGATATCCTTCCTCACTATTGAATTAATATCCTCTCTAACCAGCAATGCTACCCTACTTCCTTTTCCTTTTTGTCTATTCTGGACATTCAGCTCCCATCCCTGCTCACCGTGCTGCTACATCTCTGTAATCCCAACCGTATCACTCCCTGAATGTCTGTTTGCAGATTAATTCATCCACTTCATTGCAATTGGGCAACACATTTAGACACAAGGTCTTAAGGCTTGACTTTTTGTTACTTTGTTCTGTGGCTCTGGTTGAATCTTGCCCTTGAATTCTCTGCCTAACACTTTTCTTATTTCCCACCCTGTCTTTGGGTTTTTACCCTCGTTTTTCTCTCTCTTCTACCTCCCTGTATAGGTTCCCATTTCCCTGCCATTTTAGTTTAACCCATTCCCTTAGTCAAGCAACATCCTGACATAGTCATACTTATGGTATCATACCTTACAGATAATGCCCCAGACAACACCAACTATTGGGTATGTCTGTAAAATTGGCAGGACAGACCCAGCAGAGGTGGCAGCAGAGTGGCATTCAGTTGGGAGGGAGGTGTCCTAGTCTTCATCCCTGTGAAGTCTTATAGCATCAAGTGAAACAAAGGCAAAGAAACCTCCTGTTGATTACCACATGCTGCCACGTAAATACAGTGGCTACAAGTGCAAGTCAGAGGCTAGGAATCCTGCAGCAAGTAACTCACCTCCTGATTTCCCTATGTCTTTCCACTATCTACAAATCATATGTCAGGAGTATGATGGAATACTCTTCATCCGCCTGAATGAGCATAGTTCAAATAGCACTCAAGAAACTTTACATGATCTAGGTCAATGCAGCCCACTGATTAGCACCACATCCTCAAACATTCACTCCCTCCACTACCGATGCACAGTAGCAGCAGTGTATAGCACCTGCAAGATGCTTTGTAGAAATTCACAGGGCTCCTTACGCAGCACTTTTGAAATCTGTGACTACTACCATCTAGAAGGACTAGGGCAGCAGAGACATGGGAACAGCACCACCTCCAAGTGCTTCTCTAAGCCACCCAGAATCCTGACTTGGAAATATGTCATTGTTCCTTCACTGATGCTACGTCAAAATTCTGAAATTCCTTTTCTAAATGGACTGAAGGTCTACCTACACCATTTAAGAACAGCAGTTTTGCATTTTTGCAAGGACTATTTGGGATGGGAAATAAATGTTGGCTCACCTCGTAAAGCCCACACCCTGTGAATCAATGGAAAAAAGTGATGATACTTGTGGGACACCAATTGGCATGCAACCACAGCTGACTAGAAATTTGTCCAAATGAGGGAAGGATTAGCAGTATGATTATCAACCTGATTGGCTGCATCATAAACACGCCTTCTGTGGTCCCACAGGTAGGACTGTACACAATGCTTCTGGCTCAGAGGCAGGAGCACACCCAGTGGAACCCTAAGATTTGCCTGGAGTCATTGTATATTATTAGTCTTCTTTGAATTTTTAGGGCTGTGGGAGGAGGTTATGTCATATATATTACCTAAACAGTAAAAACAAACTGTAATAAAACAGGCAGTAATATAGATTATAACTGCAGTTGATGACAACACAAGAGGTTAAATATGCACATATTCTACAGTGCGAATACTGACTTTGCACTTGGGAGAATCCCACTAATCATGCAGTGAGGAATTAAACAAACATCTTGATTATTTGATAACTCATGAACAACATACATATTTCATGCATGTCTCCACTGGTATAAAATCATAATTATCCTCCAAACAAATCAAAGTAATGAACACAATGTTTAGAAATTAGAAGTAATAAGAGCAGAATTTTATGGGTCCCTACTGACAGGTTTGTAGCTGGGAATCTGCTGCCCTGCTGTGTACCTATGATCAGCACATAATTTTACTTATTGTTCACTTGAGGCCCACCTCCAATCCAGTATTAATTCTGAGGTTTTTGGGAGTTCAGGGGTAGAGGGGGAAACCTGGCAGGTAACCCTGCTGAAGCTTTAGGTGGGAAGGGGAATGAGGATCTTTTTCAAGAGTCCAGCTTCACCATTAAAACCTCCAATACCTGCACCCAGATTCATTCCCCACCTTCCCACGTTGAGACCTTGCCCACACTGAACTGGGACTTGGGAAAGTCTGCTTATAATCTCAGTTTGACTGCTGCTGCCACTAGTGCTGTTGGGATTACAGAGCAGCAAGGCAGGACATCCTCCCAAATGATGTGTAGAAACTCCATCTTCAGCACATCAGGGCTCCTACCGCTGCGAAAAGACTTCTGGGATGCATGCAAGCCAATTTTTCAGGTAATCAGGTGCAAACCGACAATATCTAGAAAATCCTGTCGTGCCTATGAAACTAATTGTATCAAGTATTAACTTAAGACAAAATGTTTCGTGTTCTACCATTTAGTACTTTAATTTTTATTCCACCAGTTGTGTCCAATTAACAAAAAAAAGTACAAACATGTGATTCTGCAGCTTCACATCAGAATCAAATAGTATATGAAAAGAAAATCAACAGGACCAAACTGACACAGAAAACAGCTATACTTCATGAATCCTGTATTAATTCTATATATCTCACAACTTGATTTGTGTATACTCAATGGAGCACTCTGCGCAGTGGCAAGATCAGAAACATATTGACAATGCATTTAAAAATAGCGTTCACAACATTATACGAGAATAACTTTAATGTTGCTTTTCTTTGTACTGTGCTGTTACTTGTAAATGTCATATTATTTAGACTTCTTTTCTGGTGGGAAACGATTGATTAATGTTAATACACGATACTGCAACTGTCACTACATTAGTATAAACCACAGCAAATGACAAGCTGCTTATGTATTGTGTCATTGTCATTTGCCAAGATCCATATCAATGACAGTGATGTCTGTTCAGTGCTATCTGTCACGACAGAATCCAAACTATATCTGTCATTGCTATCTGGTTGTACTTGTTCCATTAAGAGAACTGATTATACCTGGTGTTTTGTATCCTGTTAATTGATCTTAACCCTGTGTGCCTGGCAGGTAATGCTGACCAGTAATCCCCGCAGCTCTGATCAGTATGTCCACTGTTGATTATAACCAGTGACATGGTAAAACAGATTGTAATTCTTCCTTCACAGTGATATGGGAATAGATTCAGGAGCTTGATTTTTCTCATCTATCTATAAAATCAATCTCCAGCACTTATAAATGAGTCTTCAATCGTGACAGGAAAGAAACACGAATTCTAGAGCTAAATGGATACCTCGTACAAAGATAGTACATAAATAACAAGGCCACTTATTATCTTTACTTCATAGGAACACGAGCTAAAGATAGTTATGAAAGATAATTATCCATAACTAATGCCCATAGAATGCTGTGTGGTACAAGCCAAACCACAGCAAAGAATTACAATCTATTAACTTTTGATTTCAAGTTCTTTGAAAATTTACTTCCTCAGAACATATAACCAAAGCAAGAGATGCCTCAGCCCCTTTCATATTAAAATCAGTTGCTCAGAGAGGCTCTGTATTGCAGACAATATCAGGAAGATGCAAATGGAAGCTCTGACAATAGCCAAATCTGCCCTCCTCACCCTTACCACCCAAAGGAAATTACAAATAATCTCATCTAGTATTTTGGAGAACAGACTGAGGTTGGAGGAGCACCATAGGATGAAACAACCAAATCAAAAAGGTTCCAGCTGTGCCGTGGTGAAGGTTCATATTTGCACCAGCAAAAACCCACATGATTTGAGCTGAAGCCATTTGGAGAAACAGAGGATGAAATCATCCAGGCCTGGAGGTCGGAAATGAGCCTAATTAGGTGGAATGGTGGAGGACCAGAACCCAGTCACGATTAACCACTGTGGGCAGACTGACAGTTTAGGGATGTGGGTCCCTCAAACTACACTATTCTTGCACAGAAGTGGGACCAGGTCGAGGGCAAGATGGGGTTGACTGCGAACCACCCCCCCACTTACCCAGCCAACCACTTATCAGCCAACCATAAAAACACCCCCAGTCAGCACCTATTTGTCCTGTGGGCAAACCTTAGTTCATGGAATCAAGGAGATGTTGTCTCAGTTGCTATGTTGTGGAGCTGCTGGTTTCTGCTTACTTCTAAGCTGTTTTTTGCTTTTCAGAGTCCTACTTCTATCAGAAAACCCTGTGGCTCCCTGGTTTCCGTAAAATGTGGGGGCTTTCTCTCTTTATCAGGTCATGGATTTCACTTGTAGAAACTCTCATGCTTTGAGAGCTTTTTAAATTCAGACTGAAGCAGTGCTTCATTAGTTCTGGACGTATTACACATGCGTACTGTAAATATGTGACAGTGGATGAGCTCTTACGCCAATTATCTAAGGACCTTCCAATTGTGTTCTCACAGTCCAATGTGAGCGTGGCACCGGTTTCTCAACCGAACTAAGAGAGACTTGAGTCTTTTTCACAAAGAAAGAAATGTTCTTTTAAAAAAAAGTGGTTTTGACGTTTGCAACTGGAATCGGAAGAGAATTTGTTTGTTTGGAGAAAAATGGACAGGGTGGCGTTGTGGGACATGAAGAGAGAGAAAGGCAAAACTTAGTAAAGTTGCAATGTCGTCCCAATAGTCCATCAAATCCTCAAGTGTCGACTTTTCATTCAAGTGCAGCGTTGTCAAGCAGTCTCTCTCTTCCTCGCCCTGTCCTGCTCTGAAGCAGAGGGGGCGAAGAGACAGGTCTGGACAATGCAATGTTGGTGCACAGCTCGCAAAACCTGTGGAATAGATCCGAGTGTCTTCTTCTTAAATTTGACTCTTGAATACCAACAAAAATTCTTTGGACCTACTGACGAAGAATCTGGACTTTTTTGATGTGGATTTTGTAAAGGTTGGCCAACAGGTTTTAACCCTTTTCCCACCCCAACCTGGATTTCGCTGCTTCGAACAATCAAGGCACATAGCTTAGATTTTGTTTATAGTTTGGTTCTGGATGTGCTTAATTCCCAGGTCACCTGTGGCACAGTATTGCCATATTAAAGTGTCTTGGTTATTTTTATTCTTAATTTTTGAACAGCAAGAGTCAGATCTGGATAGTGTCTCAAAGTAATGTGCTGCTTCCATTTCCCACTTTTGGTGCAATGGCAGCAGATTCTGGTATTTATTTTGATTTATCCCAGTGAATATTGTTTCATAGAGCAGCAAAGATCGGCTTGGACTGTGGTTTCTGGCAAGGGGCATGTGGGTCTGGGGGAGGGGTGTGGAGCTCTGTCAGTGGGGGTGTGGTCTCTCTGTTCTGTGTTGGGTATATGTAGGAGGTGTCTGAGAGTGTATAAGGAGGGTACATTTACCTGCGCGTGATTGGTGTATGAGTTGGCAGTGGCTGTAATGGGTTTATGGGGTGTGGGGTGGGGGCGAGGGCGATGGTGCATATATGGGCAGAGGTGGTGTCTATGGTATGTATTCGCTTAACATATGAGGAATGTTTGAGGACTCTGGGACTATACTCATTGGAGTTTAGAAGGATGAGGGGGGATCTAATTGAAACTTACAGAATACTGAATAGCCTGGACAGAGTGGGTGTTGGGAAGCAGAGGTCTCTATCCTTTCCTGCAATTCTGTCACTGCCCGAGGTGGTACAAAAAAAGGGGGAAGCACTGTGGCTCAGTGGTTAGCACTGCTGCCTCACAGTTCCAGGGACCCAGTTTTGATTCCAGCCTCGGGCTACTGTCTGTGTGGAGTTTTCACATTCTCCCTGTGTCTGGATGGGTTTTATCCGGGTGCTCCGGTTTTCTCCCACACTCCAAAGATGTGCAGGATAAGATGGATTGGCTATACTAAATTGCTCGTAGCATCCAGGGGATGTGTAGGCTTGGTGGATTAGCCATGGGAAAAATGCAGGGTTCCAGAGATAGGGTGGGTGTCTGGATGGGCCAAATGACCTGCTTCCACAGTGTAGGGATTCTATGATTCTATAACAGGATGTCTAGCTAGTTATCACCTCCCTTGGGTTAGTTCAGGTCAGATCCTTATAGTAAGGCAGAAACTGAACATCCAGCAGACTATGTGACTGTGATTCATAACATTCTTAAAACACATTTCTAAATAATGCAGGATCATGAATAATAATATGGGTCAAACAAGTACTGAAAACCAATGACACGACAGATGAATAATTGTGAAAATTGATTCTTATTTTTGGTAAATTTAAGAACATTCATAAGGAATTGTATACTGGCAAACTGCACATTCTTAGATTTTGAGAACTCACTAATATTCAATCCCACACCAAGGAGCACAGGCCAAGTGCAGAATGTAGGACTTGCTTCCCTAGCCATTTGCCTTAATCCCAACTGCAGAGGAACTATAATTTGTCCTAGGTGTTGGTTTTGAGGTCTCCAAATAAGAATTTAGAATCCCTATAGTGTGGAAATAGGCCCTTCAGCCCAACAAGTCCACACCGACTCTTGCAGCATCCCACCCAGACCAATCCCCCTATAACCCACACACCCCTGAACACTATGGGCAATTTAGCATGGCCAATCCACCTAGCATGCACATCTCTGGACTGTGGGAGGAAACCCGAGCACCCGGAGGAAACCCACGCAGACACGGGGAGAATGTGCAAACTCCACACAGACAGTCACCCGAGGCTAGAATTGAACCCGGGTCCCTGGTGCTGTGAGGCAGCAGTGCTAACCACTGAGCCACCGTGCCACGCAAAGTGGCAACCTAGTTAGAAATGAGTTAAATTATGGACAATTTGTGGCTGTGCATCTGCAATCATGAGAGATTTACTTGAAATTGTCCTGACATTTTACACAATATGCTTTTTTAATCGGAAAAGACTTCTGTTTTATAAATTTGCAATCGATTCATGCCAGAATGGGGGTTAAAGAACAGTGTGGACTAACCTGCAACACCACCGAGACTCTTATTTTGCTCCTTATAGTAAATAAATAAGTCTAATCTCTCACGATAAATCTCCAAAAACACAGCAAGTAGACATGCATGAAGAAAGATTAAATTAGCTGCTCAGAAAAAGTCAAAACTGGGCGCGGTATTAAACAATCCAAATTATCCAACTTCACACCCAATTTTACTGTCCGTCTGTTCTGATGCTGGGTTTTGCAGTAGCCATTGCTATTATTTGTTGTTTTGTAATTTGTAGGATCTTAAACATTCACATAAATCACCAAGACATTTGCCGTTTATTGACTATTTACTTGTTCAGATAAGGCAAATTTGTCGAGTTTGTGAACAGACTAGAAAATCTACTTGTGGAAAATGGCCACTTGTACTTAAGCTGTACCAACAAATTATATAAAATTGTTAAAACAATAATTAAATTGCACTTTTACCAAAAGACTATTACAACTTCATAAATATATAGGCATAATGAAAATTGAGATCCAGCAGTCATTTAGAAATTGTTGTTGTTAAACAAGGTGGCAGGAAGTGCAACACATAACATCTGGAGTAGTAAAGATAAGTTTGCGACCTGGATTTTCAGCTGATCTCAGCTTTGTGAATGTAAATATTGCATAAATATTCATGCGAAATAAGTAATCAGTTAACACAATGCAAACAAATTTTAGAAGTTAGCATTGTGGTTATGTTGTTGGATTGATACATCATTTAACTAAGGAGAGTCTGGAACTGGAGCAGGCCTGTAAGTAAGCTTTTTTTAATTGATTCACAGGGTGTGGCCTTCGCTGGCTGAGCCAACACATATTACCCATCCCAAGTAGCCCCTGAGAAAGTGCAAAACAGCTTTTCTTAAACTGCTGCGGTCCATTCGGTGTAGGTAGACCTTCAGTGATGTTAGAAAAGGAATTCCAGAATTTTGACCCAGTAACAGTGAAGGAACAATGACATAATTACAAGTCTGATCTCTGGGTGGCTTACAGATGCACTTGGAGGTGGTGCTGTTCCCATGTCTCTGCTGCCTTTGCCATTCTAGATGATAGTAGTCACAGCTTTTGAAGGTGCTGTCTAAGGAGCCCTGATGAATTCTTGCAATGCCTCTTGTAGGTGTTAAACACTGCTTTTACTGTGCATCGGTAGTGGAAGGAGTGAATGTTTCAGGATGTGGTGCCAATTAAATGGGCTACATCGACCTAGATCGCGTAGAGCTTCTTGAGTGTTATTGGAACTACACTCATGCAGGCAATTAGGGAGCATTCCATCACATTCAATGTTTTGTAGATAGTGGAAAGACATAGGGAAATCAGGTGGTGAGTTACTTGCTGCAGGATTCCTAGCCTTTGACTTGCACTTGTAGCCACTGTATTTATGTGGCAGCATGTGGTAATCAACAGGAGGTTTCTTTGCCTATGTTTCACTTGATGCTATAAGACTTCACAGGGATGAAGACTAGGACACCTCCCTTCCAGCTGAATGCCACTCTGCTGCCACCTCTGCTGGGTCTGTCTTGCCAATGGTACAGGATATACCCAATAGTTGGTGCTGTCTGGGGCATTATCTGCAATGTATGAACATAGAACAGTACAGCACAGTACAGGTCCCTAGGCCCACGATGTTGTGCCAATGTATTATCCTACTCTAAGATCAAACTACCCTGCATACCCTTCATTTCACTATTATCCGTGTGCCTATTCAACAGTCGCTTGAGTGTCCCTAATGTATCTGACTCCACTCCCACTGCCGGCAGCACATTCCACGTACCCACCACTCTCTGTGTAAAGAACCTACCTCTGACAGCTCCTCTATACCTTCCTCCAATCACCTTAAAATTATGCCCCCTTGTAATAGTCATTTCCGCCCTGGGAAAAAGTCTCTGGCTATCCACTCTATCCATGCCTCTCATCATCTTGTACACCTCTATCAAGTCACCGCTCATCCTTCTTCGCTCCGATGAGAAAAGCCCTAGCTCCCTCAACCTTTCCTCATAAGACCTGCCCTTCAGTCCAGGCAGCATCCTGGTAAATCTCCTCTGCGCAGTCTCTAAAGTTTCCACATCCTTCCTATAATGAGGTGACCTCAACTGAACACAATATTCCAAGTGCGGTCTAACCAGGGTTTTATAGAGTTGCAGTATAACCTCACGGCTCTTAAACTCAATTCTCCTGCCAATGAAAACCAACACACCATATGCCTTCTTAACAACCCTATTAAATGGGGTAGCAACTTTGAGGGATCTATGGATGTGGACCCCAAGATCCCTCTGTTCCACCACACTGCCGAGCATCCTGCTATTAACCCTGTATTCTACATTCAAATTCGACCTTCCAAAATGAATCACTTCACACTTTATGGTATGATACCATAAGTATGACAATGTCAGGGTATTGCTTGACTAAGGGAAGGATTTAAACTAAAATGGCAGGGAAATGGGAACCTATACAGGGAGAGAGAAGAGAGAGAAAAAGGGTAAAAAAACAGAAGACAGGGTGGGAACTAAGAGAAGTGATAGGCAGAGAATTCAAGGGCAAGATTCAAACACAGCCACAGAACAAAATAACATGAGTGGGGTGAAGAATGTTAAAAAGACAAACCTTAAGGCCTTGTGTGTCTAAATGAACGAATTTGTCATTAAGGGAGTGATACAGTTGGGATTACAGAGATATAGCTGAGGGTGAGTAGGGATGGGAACTGAATGTTCAGGACAGACAAAAAGGAAAAGGATGTGTGTAGCATTTCTGGTTAAAGAGGGTATTAATAAAATAGGGAAGAGGGATATTAGCTTCTGGGTGGTGGAATCTGTATGGATAGAACTTAGACCAAGGAGCACAAAACAAGAGTGGGGGTTGTATACGGATCAATATGTTGAGTAAACAGCTAGAGAGCAGGCCATCCTAGACTCGGTATTGTATAATGAGAAAGGAATAACTCACTACTTGGCTGTGTGAGCCCCCTTGGGGAAGAATGACCATACTATGACAAAATTCTTCATTTAGATGGAGAGTGATGTAATTGATTCTGAGATTTGGGTCCTGAATGGGATGACGATGGATAGGTAATGGCAAACTTTTAAAGAACATGTGGAGGAACTACAACACTTGTTCATTTCTCTCTGGCATAAAATATAAAATGGGAAAGTTGACCCAACCATGGCTAACAGGGGAAATTAGAGATGGTATTAGATCTATGGAAAGGGCATACAAATTGGACAAAAAAAGCAGATCTGAGGATTTGGAGCAGTTTAGATTTCAGCAAAGAAGGACAAAGGGAATGATTAAGGTGCGGGGGGAGAAATAGAGTTCAAAAGCAAGACCATGAGGAACACACAAACTTATTGTAAAAGCTTCTATAGGTCTGTGAAGAGAAAACAAGAAGTAAATACAAGTAGGTCTCTCATAGTCATAAGCAGGGTAAGTTATAATGGGGAACATAGATGATGGATTAATTAAATAAATATTTTGGTTCTGTCTACACATTTAACATCCCAAAAATGTTGGAGAAAGTGGCATCTAAAAAGCGGGAGGAACAGAAGGAAATCAGTATTAGTAGGAAACTGGTGGAATTCAAGGCAAATAAATCCACAGGACCTGATAATCCACTTCCTAGAGTACTTAAGGAAGTGAACCTAGAAATAGATTGATTGGTGGTCATCTTTTGTTTTAGATTCAGGAACAGTTCCTTCACATTGTAGAGCAGCAAATGTAACCTCACTATTTAAAAAAGGAGGCAGAGAGAATACAGGGATTTATAAACTGGTCAGCCTGGCATCGGTGGTGGGGAAAATGCTAGAGTCCATTGTAAGATTTAATAACAAAGCACTTGGAAAACATGGATTGGACAGGGTCAGCATGGATTTATGTATAGGGAGACAATGTTTGACAAAACTCCTGCAACTTTGAGAATTATCTCATAAAGTTCATAAGGGGGCACTGTGGATGTGGATCACTTGGACTTTTAGAAAGCTTTTGACACAAAAGAGATCAGCAGTAAAATTAAAGCTCTTAGGATCGGAGGTAGTGTACTGACATGGATAGAGAACTGGTAGGCAGACAGGAAACAAAGAGTATGAATAAACAGGTCTTTTTTCGAGTGGCAGGCAGGGACTAATGGGGTACCGCAGGGATCGGTGTGAGGACCTCAGCTACGCACAATATACATCAATGATTTAGATGAGGTAACTTTTATGTAATATCTCCATGTTTGCAGACGACAAAAAGCTGGGTGGGAGGGTGAGCTGTGCAGGGGATGCAGAGATGCTTCAGTATGATCTGAATAAGCTGAATGATGGACAAATGCTTGGTAGATGAAGTAGAATGTGGATAAATGTGACGTTATCCACTTTGTTAGCAAAAAGAATTCATATTATTATCTGAAAGGTGATATGTTGGGGAAGGGGAAGGTGCAATGAGACCCAAGTGTCCTTGTACACCAGTCACTGAAAGTAAGCAGGTAGGTGCGGCAGGTGATGAAGAAGGCAAATAGCATTTCGGTCTTCATAGCAAAAGGGTTCGAGTACAGCAGGAGGAATGTTTTGCTGCAGTTGTACAGGAGACAACACTTGGAACTTTGTGCGCAGTTTTAGTCTCTTTATCTATGGAAGGAAGGCAACAAAGGTATACCAGACTGATTCCTGGAATAGCAGGACTAACGTATGAAGACAGAGTGGATCAGTTAGGATTATATTCACTGGAGTTCAGAAGAATGAAGGGAGATCTCATAGAAACCTATATAGTTTGAACAGGTTTAGATAGGGTAAATGCAAGAAGGATGACCATGGAATCTGGAGCAAGGGGTCACTTGTTAAAGGATACATGATAGGCCATTTAGGACTGAGGTAAGGGGAAATATTTTTACCCAGAGAGTGGTGAGTTGGTGTAATTCTTTGCTACAGAAAGCAGTTGACAACATCAAATGTTTTCAAGAAAGTGTTAAATGTAGTTCTTACAGCTAAAGGGATCAAAGGGTAATGGAAGATAGCAGAACCAGAGTATTGAGCTCGTTGCTCAGCCATGATCACATTGAATGGTGGAGGAGGCTTGAAGGGCAGAATGGCCTGCTCCTGCTCCTATTTTCTATGTTTCTAATCTTACACAGCTCTACTAATTTTGGCATTAGCCCCCCATATGTTATTAAGGAGTACTCTGCATGATCCACAGGCTGAGTTTGTTGTTTTGGATTTTGATGCCAGGTGGTCTGTCTGGTTTCATTTCTTTTTTGAGATATTTTAATTGTTAGACACAACTGAGTGGCTTGGCAGGCCTATTCAGAAGCAACCACATTGTTGAGAGTCTGGAGTCTCATGTAGGTCAGGTCACATAACAATAGCAGATTTCCTTCTCTAAAGTACATATCAGGTCTCTTATTTTTCCTCATGGCAATCAACAATAGCGTAATGGTCATCATTAGACTTTTAATGCTGGAATTTTAAACTCAGTCCCTTGATTACTAGCCCAGCAACAGTACCACCACACCATTACTCTCCCTTGTACGTTGAGGAAAGGCACAAAGAACACTGGAAGAGCAATACTGATAAGAGATTCGATGTTGAGAAAGCAGAAGGGTGTTTCTGCGGTTGCAGATATGAGTCCAAGCTAGTATATTGACTCTCTGGTGTGACAGTCAATGATGTCAGGATAGTATGATGCCTCCCCATAGCCAAGAGAGGAATGACATTGGATGACTATGAGTCAAGGGTAAACAGCTAGCAATTTAGTCCACATCAATACCACTGACAGAGGTAGAGAGGAGAATGTGGTCCTGCTGCCAGAATTTTGGAGGCTAGGTATGAAATTAACAAGCAGGATTTCAAAAATTATAATTTCCAGATTACTCCTGATACCACGTGTAAATGAGTATTGAAATAGGAAGACAAAGGAGATAAAGGGCTTGGAGGAGAGGTAACGTAGGCCTACAAAGCAAATGGATATGGCAGCATTACAGGGCGGCTATTTGGATAACAATACGAGTGGGACAAGGGACACAGAGAATACCAACATGAAAAAAAACAGTAAATGGGGTAATAGGGGAAAGTATGGTAAAAAGACAAAATTAATGGCTCTTTACTTGAAAGCATATAGCATTCAGAACAAAATAAATGAATTAACAGCGCAAGTAGAGATTAATAGGTGTGTTCTTACAACGATTATTGGAGACATGGTTACAAAAATGTCAAATTTGGGAACTTTTCTCGGTAGATAGCTGCACTATGAAGGATATTAAGCATGTGAGGTGCCCACTGGACATGACCCAGTCACTGCCGAAAAAGGTGGAGCTGGAAAAGCACAGCAGGTCAGATAGCATCCAAGGAGCAGGAAAGTCATGACATGGTGGCATGAGACAGAACCCTTCTTCAGGAATGTCAGTGTGTTCCTTTGAAAAGACTTGAGTAGTTGTCCCCTCGTGCTTTTGGACCTAGACCTGCAAAGGGTGACCTGCCCTGAAGCAGGCTCATTGTCATCTGCTTGAATTGGTGCAGGTTTTGGATCACAGGGTGGGAGGAATGGCAAAGACAAGCATCGCTGGAATGTCCTGAGAAGTAGTTCTGGCTGCCTGTATTTTGTTCCTGTTTCCAATGGATGCCAGCTGTTTGTGCCATCTCCTTGTCAAAGGGGCACTTGAGAGAGACTAAGGTGCCTCGTTCCCTCTCTCACTTTGCTATCGACATTGAGCACCCATGCCTAAAGTGATGGAATGCAGGTCTCAATACATATCCCTCAGTCATCAAGTGTTTTACTGGATACGGGTCTTCACAGTGGCCATCAAGCTTTTTAGCATGGAGATGGCCAGGCACTCACACGCCTGAGCCACGCCGGCAAATAAAGCATTAGAAGGCTCCTTCTTCCTTCTTTCCAGATTTCTGTGCCTCTGGGACACCTGCCTAATGCTCCTGCTGCTGTCTCTGTAGGTTGACCAAGTCTTTTGCCTGAGTTAGAACCTTTGCTGAATTTTTATTAGTCTTATTTTATTTGTTTATCAGTTTCGGTTTGGATCTGTGACCTATGAGCTGAGATTGCCTTTGGACTGTGGGCAGCAGCTGTGTTAAATAAAAGAACAAACAAACTGATGTGAGGTCAGGTCTGAAATTAATTTGTAGGTTTGTTGTTGTTGTTCAAAGTGTTCCACAGATGCTTCAATCTTGGGAAAAACAGCATGTTTAACCAGATAGTTGATGGTTGGTCATAAACGAGGTTAGTACTTAGAAATTGGTGCCATCATGTCTAGGAGGGATCATGATAGTCAAACAGATGGAGAGGCTGGAGAGTTTGAACTAGTTCTTGCACTGTTTTCAACTGGGAGCTTCTGACTGGAGAGGTTTACCTGTTGATGCTACAGCATGAAGATATGAAAGCTCCCTGCCTAACCTCCCATTGTCAGCTATCGGGAATTCAGAGAATAGAAACTAAGTTAGACATATTACTGAATTTTCATCAGAGCAAACAGACAAGGTGGTACTGATCCGTGTCTTCAGAAAATCAAACAGGACACATTCATATATGTCTGTGAAACAATACATTATGAAAATTGCATAAGTAATCTGGCCGGTTTTTTTTTTGACTTCTTACTTTTTTAATTTAATTTATCCCTTCATGTGTTTGTTTGTGTGACTTTCTTTTGTGTGAATGGGCTGAAAAATAATGTTGTTGGGTTTAAATTCAGCAGGCTTGGTGGACTTTCTGCCTGAAGTGGCAGTCCCTCAGTGGCCCAGCCTGGCAGTCCCTCAGCGGCCCAGTGTGGTGGTCTCTCAGCAGCCCAGCCTGGCGGTCCATCAGTGGCCCAGCCTGGCCACAATGTGGAATTCTGGTTTTAAGGTGATTCCTTGAAATGCAGTCCCACCGTGGCTAAGCACTTAAGAAAGACCGTAATGTTTGAACTTCCAGTTTTATTTCTTTATGTTCTACTTAAAACTAAGAAGGTGTCACTGTATTATAATTATAGTTGGTTCTACTATAACATGATAGTTGTGTTCCTGCGCAACATCATGTTACAGAAAATTGCGCTATAGAAATAAGAGGGCCTATGGGAAAAGCAGGGTTAGGGGAAGAACACCAAAAAAAATCACTCAAAATTGCTCAAAAATCACTCAAAAGCCTAACACAAAGGATAGCACAGTTTGAATAATTGTTAAATTCATATCTAATAATGAAATAAAATTAAACTTAAAACCTTACCTTGAAAAAATGTGAAGATGACATGATGGGAGAGGTGGTTTTGAGGTTACAAGCATGGGGCTGGATGAACACAGCAGGTCAAGCAGCATCATAGGAGCAGGAAAACTTGACGTTTCGGGCCTAAACCCTTCATCAGAAATGGGGGAGGGGAAGAGGGTTCTGAAATAAATAGGGAGAGAGGGGGAGGCGGATAGAGGATGGATAGAGGAGAGGATAGGTGGAGAGGAGGCAGACAAGTCGAAGAGGCGGGGATGGAGCCAGTAAAGGTGAGTGTAGATAGGGGGTAGGGAGGAGATAGGTCAGTCCAGGGAGGACGGACAGGTCAAGGGGGCGGGATGATGTCAGTAGATAGGAGATGGGGGTGTGGCTTGAGGTGAGAGGAAAAACAGGTTAGGGAGGTGGAGATGAGCTGGGCTGGTTTTGGGATGCGGTTGGGGGAGGGGAGATTTTGAAGCTTGTGAAATCCACATTGATGCCATTGGGCTGCAGGGTTCCCAGGCTGAATATGATTTGCTGTTCCTGCAGCCTTCGGGTGTCATCACTGTGGCATTGCAGGAGGCCAAGGATGGACATGTCATCTGAGGAATGGGAGGGGGAGTTGAAATGGTTCGCGACTGGGAGGTGCAGTTGTTTGTTGAGGTTGCTCTGTTGTTAATGCAGGGGCTGATGGTCATCATCATCATCACCATCACCTTCAGGTGCATTTATGGTTACAGGTTTAGGTCAAAAAATAATTAATCCAGAAGTGGATGGCTGTGGTTCATTGTCTTCTGACTGCTTTCTTGGGGGTTGGCTTAAAAAAAGCACCCAGTTTTTGCTGCTTTGCCCTTTCTCTTCTTTCATGAAAAAGCTGTTCATAGGGTGCCAAGTAAGATCTTATTCCACAAACTGCTACCCTGCTGCATTCTGCAATGTAATTATTGTCCTCCAACAGCTGCAACTGCTCCTCAATTTCCCACAAGATAGAAGTCAAAACAGAAGTGGAAAGCTCTTGTGGTGCTGCATCCTGGACTTCAACTTCTTCATCCCCAGCTTCCACTTCCCCCTCAGCGACAAGTTGTAAATCAGCTGTAGAGAGGTCTTCACAGTGGGACTCAAGCAGCTCTTCAACATCCTCACTCTCTACTTCTTCAAATCCAACTTGCTTTGCAAGATCAGTATAATGTTCGTTGATTCTTGGGAGCTCCTCCGACGGATGAAAGACTTTAAAATCTTGAAAAAAACCTGGGAGACGCTTCCGCCAAACTGCATGCAAGCAGTCCTTACTGACATCACCCCAGGCCTCCACGATAATGTCAATTACATTCTTCATGTTAAAGCTCTTCCAAAATTGAAGAACACTGTCCTTATCCCCCTCAGGTTGCAATCAGCCTCTTAAATGTGCTCCTTAAATAATAAGGTTTAAAAGCTGCTATTGCACCTTGATCCATGGTTTGAAGGAGAGAGGTTGTGTTTGGGGGTAGAAATAGCATTTTAATGTTTTCAGTAAGCTCACCAATGGTGGGAGGATAGCTTGGCACATTATCCAAGATGAGGAGAATCTTGAAAACCACATTTTTTTTCCTGCAGTACTTTCTAAAAACATCTTCCAAAACACCAACAAAAAGGTAAAAAAAAACTGTCCCATCATCCAACCTCTTTTGCTTGATTTAAAGTAGATGCCTAAAGTAGACTTAAGGTAACCTTTCAAGGTTCGCGGGTTGGCAGAGTGGTACACAACCACAGGCTGAAGCCAAAATTGCACATGCTCAGGACAAAGCCCGCAAAACGATCATGTGACGTTGACGCATACTCCACCGCGGACCGATTGAATTGCGTTATAGCCAACATGAGTTTGCATTTTAGAAATAGCGTTCCCCTATTCATCAGTCGCATAATAGCCAATTTGCATTGCCAGAATATGCATTATAGCAGAACCGACTGTACTGTAATGTTTAACTCTTAACTTTGCTCTTCTTTCTAGCTTGTTCTTGATTCCATACCAATGCATTGGTACCTAAGTTGGCGTCTTGTGTGGCACCATTTTATAGACTTCACTCTACTCCTGCACTTGAGTATAGGTGACATTAAAATCAAAATCAAATCAAATCAAAATTATAGACTTCAGTCAGATTAATTTTGCTCTGCTAAAGTTAGTGCATTGTTAATAAATTGTTAAGTTTTTTGTCTAACTATAAAACTGATGTCTAGAATCGCTTATTCACAAAGTCTGGATTAAGCATTCAAAAGGTCTGGTTAGAAACCACTGGGGTTGATTTTGACAGTCCTTGAGGGTTTTAGTTCTACTGTGTTGTGAACACAGAGATTGGGAGGCTGATTTGATTCAGCTGTCCTCTCTATAACAGCTGGAATTGAGTAGGTGCCTGCTTTCTGGAAGCTCTCTCAGTACTAGGAACCTTCATTATTAATTTGGCAACTTGTCAGTGACATGCTCACCAAACTGTACTCCTGAGTCTAATTTGGTTAGAGTATCCACAGGGATAAAGTTTCTGAGTTGGTGGAGAATGCAGGTAAACACCTTGTTGGTGTATCCTCTGAGGCGTCACTGGCTTCCCCCTCAGAGATGAAGGTGGAGCTTGGATTTTCCCTGGCTGCTGGTACTGCCTGCAAAGGGGGCAGGATTAGTTGGAGAAGATGGCTTAGAAGGATATGGACTGAAAGCAGGCAAATGGGACTAGTTCTGTTTAAGAAACCTGGTCGGCATGGACGCGTTAGGCCGAAGGGCCTGTTTCCGTGCTGTATATCTCTATGACTCCAGTTAGAATGAGTTAACATTGATGGTAATGGGACAACAGCACAGCACGATGGAGCTTAGTGAGTTAGTTGTCCATTGGTGGATCCCCGTTAGCATATTAGCAGTTTTGTTCTTCCCTTGCTAGCTTCGCTATCTTCCCTTTGTATGGAGTGAGGAGGTTGATGTACACAACTATCCCCCCATCTGTTTTGGGCTTCTTAGCCTGGGTGCAGGTCAGTTTCTCCTGCAGTAAGACAAAGAGACGGAATGAGTATGACGGAAGTGGATGCAAGAGCAGTTACTGGTAACATTTAAGCAGGAAAGGTGCTGAGGTGTACTGAGTGAATGAGTAGGACAGGAAAGGTTTGTAGTTGCTGAAAATGAGGTGGATGTGAGCCTTTGTGTGAACATGATGAATAAAATACTGAGGGTTGTAGTCCACCAGTTTTGTGGAGGCATTTGCACATGACAGAGTTAATGACCCTTCAAATGTTAGGTAGCATAGGAAATCATTGAAGTTCTTGTGGCACTGCTAGGCATTCCTTTTAACGCTGGAGACAGCACTGACTTGTGTGGTTATCTCTGTCTAGGTTGGCTGGGCCTGGTGGCATGGCTTCTTTCTGCAGTCAGTGACAAAAAGTACCACTTTTCTCTTCACCACCCTTTCTATTAGAAGCTGTCTTTCAGAATCAAGGAGTAAGCTCGAGTTTTCTTCTGTGTCATGTCTTCTTGGTTTAGAAACAAGATTCACAGTGTAAACTGGCTGTTTACAGTTTGCATCATCAGAAATGGTATCCAGC
The DNA here is from genome assembly GCA_024137785.1 of Ginglymostoma cirratum. NCBI lineage: Eukaryota > Metazoa > Chordata > Chondrichthyes > Orectolobiformes > Ginglymostomatidae > Ginglymostoma > Ginglymostoma cirratum. The sequence goes on from JAHRHZ010000013.1 coordinate 43,117,877, forward strand.
TGGGATTCAAATATTGCAATAGAGGCATGGAAGGCTCCGGAAGTGGAAGGTACTTTTGTCTCACTTGCCATAAGGTTCAGTGATGAACACACCCAACATCTTTCTCACATAATTAATAAAGTGAGAACAGGAAAACTGTAAGATGACTCGACTTTGACCATGGCAGATCTGATGCCATGAAACACCACCACATTTTAACTGCAAGTGGGAAAATTCAGTGTCGTGTATTCCAGTGAGGATTCTTCAATCTGATTAGTTGAAGAGCGTCCTGCTGCTTTCCCTGGTCACAGAATTCACAGCTTTACAGAAGGCAGCACAACACTAGATTAGACACCAGATAAAAGAAAATCTCCACTAACAGGACTACAAGAAGTCAATCAGCAAATGTACACAAGGTCAACAGCAAAAGTTTGTTCCTTCAACATTTATAATAAAACCGAGGCCAATGTTCAAGGAATACAAAGTGTTTTTAAAACTGACTGGCATATAAGTCGACTGAATTTGAGTTTATTATTCAGGATTAATACTCACTTGGCTGCATCTTTCCGTAGTTGTTCATGCTTCATGAGAAGATTTTTTCTCTCCTGGAAAGCCTTGCGGACCATATAACCCTTGTAAACAGCCTGGACTTTGGAAGCAGCAATGTCTTGAATTGCAGCAATTGATAGTGCTCCGTGCTCCAGCATGTACTGAATAACCTCCTGATGTTCTCCAAGCAAGGCATAATCAAGTGGAGTGAACCTGAAACACCACAGAGGAAATATTCAAATACAGAGTAAGATTTGTGTCTTGAACTTACAATTCCTTGTAATCAAAGACTGAATGAAGAAGGAATAACTTAACTAGCTTTAAAACATTATATGCAGCCATATTCAATACACAAACATTTGCTTTCAAATTACACTTTGCATCATGGCTAAAACAGATTATCTCAAAGTAGGCTGCTTAAAATTACGTCAGAATTAATTAAGGAAATGTCTCTAAATAGTACATTCAAACCAACCTAAAATAAATATATTTATTGAGATGTCAGGCCCTTTCCAGCATTTGAAGAACTTGCCTCAACCTCTGTTTGCATCACTGATCTATCTGACTAGATATTAAAAGAGTACTGTCATCTGCACCTTCAAATTTTATCAGGAAATATTTGCTTAAGAAAGAAGCTTGTCTCAAAAGATTTGACACAGAAGGGGAGCAGAGGCATATGGAAAGAAGTGAAGGAGATACATGTAACAGGCAGTGAGGAAAGAGATAGAAGGGAACACGCAATGACTGACAGGCAGAAGAGTTAAAAGACATGTTGAAGGAAACGTGGGAGAGGTAATGAATAAAAGCCATGAAAGGCAGAGATGTAAGGGAAAAAAAGTACATGGGAGGGAAGACTAAAGAAATACAGAAGCAAAGAAGAGAAACACTTTTATAAAAAGCAGTATTTGTAAAGTTGGTCACAAGGATGTGAAAAATTGCAAATTTTGTTTCTACAGTTAGCTCTAAAAGACTTGGAAATCTTTGGCATTTGCTTATCTTTATTTTCAAATATAGTGGAGGTGACTTTCAATTTAACTACTATAAGAGTGCCCATTTTCCATAGTATATATATTTGGTAACACACTATAGGAGCAAGAACAGATCTTTGAGCCCACTGAGCCTGTTCCCCCCATTCAATATATCCATCACAGCATTAAATATACTCAACAATGAGGTATCCACAACTACCAAAGATTCACAACCTTTTAAGTGAAATAATTTCTCCATAACTCAGTCTTAAATAATCAGCTTTTTTTATCTTGAGACTGTGCCATGTTTTAGATTCTTCAACCAGCGAAACAATCTTCAGTGTCTACTCTATCAATATCCTTCAGAATCTATTCCCTTCAAATCCACATTTGTTGTGGAGGATGGAAATGGCTCAGAATGTACTCTGGCTGGGGAATTTCAACGTCTACGCTAAGAATGACTTAGCAGCAGCACTACTGATCGAAGTGGTTAAATTCTAAAGGACATAGCTGCTAAATTGCGTCTGTAGCAGGTGGTGAAGGAACCAACTCCAGGGAAAAACACACCTGCTCTTATGCTTTGAGGTGACTGTCTGAGGTCAAATCCTTATGTTTATGAATGTCATTTCTGTGCTTATATCATTCTTTATTGTCAGGGCCATCCCTCTTTGTTTGCCAATCTGTCTGCATTTTTGAAATATCGTGTACCTTGGAATACTTACTGATGACTTTTCATCTATGTCTGCTGGGATGCCAATTAGATCCAAACCATATACCCCTTTTGTGCCACTAGTTCGTCTAACTTTTTTCTTGTAGATGCTTTTTACATTCAGATGAGAAATCTTTAATTTCATCCTTTTTTTACTATTTTGTTAAATGATCTGTGTCTTCCTGTCCCACTGTCTCATCATTATATACATTACACTGTTCCATTGCTTCAACCTTTGTCTTTGTAAATCTCCTTTCACTTGAATTCCTGTATTAGTTTAAAATCCTGTCCACAACCCTAGTTATAACATTGGCCAGAATATGAGTCCTGGCCCAATATAAGTAGAGCTATTCCAACTAAATATCTCTCTCTTCCCTGAGTACTGATGCCAATGCTCCATGAATTGAAACCAGTTCTTCCCACACCACTCTTTGAGCCACACATTTAATTCTGTAATCTGCTTGACCCCATGTCAATTGTAATATGGTTCAGGTAATATTCCACGGATGATCACCTTTGAAGTTTTGTGTTTTAATGTGTATCCACCTAGAAGATGGTAGCATAATGGTAACATAAGGGCTAATAAACTAAATTTCAGGCTAATGCTCAGGGGCCATTGATTCAAATCCTACTGTGACAGTTGGTGGAAACTGAACTCAATTAATAAAACCTGGAATTGAAAGCAAGTCTCAATCATTGTGCCACAAAATCTGGGTCATTGATCGTCATAAAAACCCTTCTAGTTCACTAATTCCCTTTAGGGAAGGAAATTTTCCACCTAGATCTGGTTTGATCCACATGTAACTCCTGACCTGTACCGTAAATGCTCTCTGAAATGGGTTAATAAGTCACTCAGTTTAAGGTTAATTAGGGATGGGCAACAAATGCTGGAATCCCATCCCATTCCATTCCGCACGGGCTCCCTTTGGCTGAAGAACTATACCATTTCCACTCCGTCTCCCTCACTAGTAACCCAGTTCAAATTAGAAACTCATTATATGGAAGATGACAAAGATAAACCCATGAGGTTTTGGCTGATGAGGTACAGTAAAAATAACATGGTCCCAGAGTTAGCTGTTCCATTGATTGTTATGCATTGTTTGAATCCAGCTTAGCACTTATGATGGAGAATTTAGACCACATGTTTAAGTCATCAAAATTAGTTAAGAACACCTGTCTCTGTTGTGTACTCCTTGTAAAAATATTTTCTTTTTCCCAAAGGTATACTTATAGGAGGCAGAACAGTAAGTTTTCATGAGATTAGTCCCTGGAATGAGAGGGTTGTCTTATGATGAGAAGCTGAGTCAATTAAGTCTACATGTTCTGGAATATAGAATGACAGGTCATTACATTGAAACATACAAGGTCCTAAAGCGACTGATAAGGCGCTTAGCGGACTTGGCTTATCATTTCAGGACAAAGGGCTGATTATTTTGGATGCAGTTGAGGAAAGATTTCTTTAGAGGGGTGCAAATGTTCATAAAATCCCTACAGTGTGGAAACAGACCATTCGGCCCATAAGTCCTACTGACCCTCCAAAGGACATCCCACCCAGACCCATCACTCTACCTTTTCTCTGTAACTCGACATTTCCCATGGCTAATGCACCTAACCTACACATCGTTAAGCACTATGGGCAATGTAGCATGGCCAATCCACCTAACTTGCACATCTTTGGAAAATGCAAACTCCACACAGACAGTCACCCAAGGATGGAACCAAGGATGAACCCGGGTCCCTGGCGCTGTGAGGCAGCAGTGCTAACCACTGAGCCACCATGCCGCCCTTAAGTGTGGCATGTTTATAAGTGTCTACCCCAGAGGGGTTTGTCTGCCACATGTATTGAGAATATTTGCAGATTTTTGTGATCTTGGGAAATCAAGAATATAAGGAATGATCAGGAGAGTGGAAAGCAGAAGACAAACTATGATTGAATTGAATGGTAAAGCAGACTCAAGATGCCGTATGATCTACACCTTCTATTTCTTATGAACACACGAATGAATGAAGCAATTTAGAATACAACTAGCAGGATTTTGGATGAGTTAATATATGTGGAGGGTGAAGAGGTCTGGAAGTAGGAATAGCATGGATGAGAATTCCAGCAGTAGAAAAACTGAGGTGCATCAGAGGCAGGAAATATTACGGAAGTGGAGTGGAATAGAGTGAGAAACTCATCATAAGGGTAAAAAGGACATGGTAGCATCAAAAACATCCTTCTGGCTAGCTGCATCAGGATGCTTGATTAACATTCACAGCTTAGTATTTCCTGCAGATGACACACTAAGGCTCAATTTGAATTGAGCCGCAGGCTGATGCTTTTGGACATCCATTTACCATTTTTTTGCTAGTTACGTTTTGACTTTAGCTATAAGTGAACTTATTTCATCTTGCCAAACTGCCTGTAAAATTTACACAATTCCATTGAATATTTCCCATGTTCATCACCATGCTGTAGCACATGGCAATATAAGCACTTTCCCATAAAGCAGGATATCAAAGTCCTGTTTACAACTATTCCACTAACAAGAACAAAACATTTCTACATCTGTAAGTAGCAATGTCTGCCAAAGTCACTCAGCTTTTGGTTGGACAGCTATCTACTGAGTGTTTCTTAATTAATATAAATAACAGGATGGGCAGGGGGCCAGATTTTAATGTGTGCAGAATAAAACACATTAAATAAAACACATTTACTTGCAATAAAGAATCAGTAGAATTAATTAACTTGCTAGTCATCAGATTTTATGTATCAGAGATCTTGCAGAGTAACACAATTTTATCTATTCTTTTTATAATCTTAAAACTTCAAACCTGACAGGTACATTTATTGTTGTGATATATGCATTGCAAGATTTACAACTTGTAGTAGCAGTCAGACAGGGATCAGTTCATCACATCAAATGACATAATCAAACTACAGGTCTCAGCTTTGTTTCCATAGCAGCACTCTTGCATCTAAGTCAGAAGCCCTAGAGACCTGAACAAATAACTTTGGCTCCAGTGCAGTGCAGCACTGAGGGAGCACTGCATTGTCAGAGATTCTGTTTCTGAGATGGGACATTAAATTCAAGGCCTCATCTACTCTCTCAGATGTTACTAATATACTCAGTGGCATTATCTGAAAAGTAACATTGGAGTTAGAATCATGGAAACACAGTCATTCAGCTGGTGAATGTATTAATAACTAAATGTCATCGAAATAAAGAAAAACTGCATAGATCTGGGGGAACAATGAGGAGAAACCTTGTTATTCAAATAGGTTTTCAAACAGTGAAGTTCAACAGGTTCTTGAGGATAACAAACTTGCAACGTTATAGACAAAAAAAAGGAATGTTAGATTAAGCATGACTGCCGTTTCGAAGAGCTAGCACAGTGACAATTGGCCCAATAGCTTTTTGGCCAATATTTATCCCTCAATCAGCCAGAACTAAAATAGATTAGCAAATCATTATCTCTTTGCTGTTTGTGTGATTTGCTGCACACAAATTAGCTAAAGTTAATGCAACATTAACTTTAAAGGTAAATTGTGAAGTGTTTTGGGATTTTTCTTTTCTGAGGTTATAAAAGGTGCAATGTAAATTTCTTCTCATGTTCCAAGATGCTGTTCTGTTTTCTGGTATAAAAGATAAACAAGACAGTTATTCAATTGCTCACCTTGTTACTTAAAAAAAGGTCACTCTTCATCAGTAATTGTTTCAAGAGTTTACTGAAGCTTACTTACACTCCCTACAAGCGCTAGTTTGGCGAGGGTCAAGGGAAGAAAAACATGACAATATAAATCACAATAAACCATTTATTTATTTATTAGATCATCATGGACTCCTAGTTTGTAGTAGACATACCTTTATAATTTTTTAAGTTTTATTTTGTTCCCTACATTCTTTAATCTTGGTCCTATAGTCCATTTGCAAGATGTCACATTCATTATCTGAATAACATTTTCTGAAGTAAATAATTGGAAGTGTATAAATGATGCGCAAGTTTTATCTAAAACTACAATTATCACAATTTTATTAGGTACAGTGAGAAAATTTGCATTTCAAACTCACAGCTTCTTCTTCTATGTTCTTCTTCTTAGATAGTCCCTTTGAATGGAGGATGAATTGCTTCCACACTGTTCAATGGGTTCTGGGATGGATGATAACGTGTAATCTGCAGACACTGTCACACGTGAGGCACTTGTCTGAAGTTTCTGTACTATTGACACCGCCTTAACTTAGCATCTGCATGTTCACAGAATGTCTCTAGTTGCATTTGAACATACGACAAAAAACAAGAGAAGACCACTTGGCCCTTCGAACCTTCTCCGCTGCTGAATAAGACCATGGCTGATCTGATTTTAATTTCAATTCTACAATCTTGCCTATCTCGATAATGTTTCATTCCCTTCATAATCAAAGGTTGTCTACCTGTGACTTTAAAACATTTAAAGATTCTGCATCCACTGCCTTTTGAGCAAGGGAATTCCAAAGACTCACAAGCCTATGAGTGAAAAACATGTTTCTTTATCGCTGTCTTAAATGGATGACCCCTTGTTTTAAACTATAACTCCCAGGTCTATATTCTTCCACAGGAGGAAATATCCTTTCAACATTTACCTAGTCCCCTCAGGTTCTTGAATGTTTCATATAAGTCACCTCTGACTCTTCTAAACCCTACAGGAAATAGGCCAAGCCTCTCTAGTCTTTCCTCAATAGGCAATTTGCTCATTTCAGTTATTAGAATTAGAAGCAGAATTAGATTTTATTGCCGTGTGCACTCAAGTTCAGAAGTACAGGAGGACAATGAAAAGTGGAAAATGTTGCCATTCCCTGTGCCATCTTAGGTACAAAGGTACCTAGGTACAAAATCTTAGATACAAAGTAGAAAAATAAAGGAACAAAGTTAGAAGTTAAACATTACCATCCTTCTTCGTATTAAGTAGAAAAATAAAGAAATAAAGTGAAAAGTTCTTAAGTGCTTAGCCGTGCTGGGCTTGCACTCCCTACAAGGGCTTGATCTCCTCTGCTTTGATCCTGCTGAACGGGAGATCTCAGGCTGTTTGCTCTCACCACAGATGTCAGAGAATCTCCCTCACTGCCACACTGCATGCTCTCTGCCTGCATTGGGCTCAACCTCCGACTGTTAAAGTCCTGAACCAGGGCCCCGCTGCTGCCACGCTCCAGGCCCAACAAAGTCGCAATGCCGTCACTGTTGCTGTCTCCACGACTGACCTCTCTCCAGAAGGTAAGTAAATAGAAAAAAAAAACAAACTAAAGAAAAGAATAACAAGAAAAGACGACGAAAAATAAAAATAAAAGTGGGCCGAGTGGACGGGCCTAATCCACTGTTGCCATCTTTCATATTGGTCTAGTAAACGTCAGTAAACTGCTTCCAATGCATTAACAGCCTTCCATAAGTATGGTAACTAGTATTGTACATAGTACCCCAGCTGCAAATCTTCAGTTTGGTATCTTTCTTATTTTGGTCAGTCAAAAGCCAGGGACTCCCAAGGGTCGACAATTGCTTTGAGGGCACCTTTAAAGGGTTTTCTTGTCCTCTTGGAAATCTTCTGAAGCAATTGAGTTCTGTTTAGATCAGCTGCTTTGGGAGTCTGGGATCAGGCGTACAAATGACATGTCCTGCTTAATGGATCTGCTTTTTGAGCGAGAAGTGCCTTGATGCTGTTGGAACTAGTTAGACAAGGATCTTAGTTCTCTTGGTTTAGTGAAGGGTATATCTTCTTTTTAGCTGTGGAGAAGGAATTAACACTGACTTACAGACCAAGTAAGTGCACAAATAAACACTATCTGCATACTGAAACTCCATGACTAACATTGCAATGATACTGGTTTTGGATTGAAGGTGGTGTAGGTTGAACAGTTTCCCTTCTATTCAGGAAATTATCGCCATGCTTGTTGGTAATTTTTTGGAGGGAGGTGCAGTATTGCTGACTGAAAGATGGAGAAGAAGGCTGGTGCAACACACAGACTAGTTTGACTTAGACTTCACTGAGTCGGACTCTGTGGTGGTTCCATTGGTGAAGATCACAGTTGGAATGCCAGTGTGGAGTAGGTAGAAGGCAGTGGAAAATTTCAGAGGGAAGCCAAATTGGAGGAAGACACTTTACCAACTTTCTAAATTGACAGAATCAAAAGCTTAAGTGAGGATGAAAACGCCGTAGGCTGTGGTTAGCACTATTCCTTGCATTTTGAATTTATCACTTGGTAAAGATTATATCTGTTGTGTCTCTTGATGGCTGAAAACCACACTGTGACCCTGGAAGGAATTCTTCAGCCAATGGGAGAAGGCATGAGTTATTTTTAATTGAAGCAGATATCAGGGAGAGTATTCTGTATTTACTGCAATCAAATTTATTTCTCTTCTTGAGTGCAGTCACAGTTAGATTCATAGAGTCATAGAGATACACAGCATGAAAACAGACACTTCAGCCCAACTTGTCCACGCCGGCCAGATATCCTAAATAAATGTAGTCCCATTTGCGAACGTTTAGCCCATATCCCTCTAAACGCTTTCTATTCATATACCCATCAGATGCCTTTTAAATGTTATAATTGTACCAGCCTCCCCCACTTCCTCTGGCAGCTCGTTCCAATCATGCACCACCCTATGTATGAAAAAGTTACCCCATAGGTCCTTTGTAAATCTTTCCCCTCTCACCTCAATCTATGCCCTCTAGTTTTGGACTCCCCCAACCTGGGGCAAAGACCATATCTATTTACCCTATCCATGCCCTTTATGATTTTAAAAACCTCCAACGGTCCAGGGAAAATAGCTCCAGTATAATCAGCCTTTCCTTATAGCTCAAACCCTGGCAACATCCTTGTAAATCTTTTCTGAGCCCTTTCGAGTTTCACAACATCCTTCCTGTAGCAGGGAGACCTGAATCGCACGCAGTATTCCAATAGTAGCCTAACCAATGACCTGCATGGCCACAACATGGCCTCCCAACACCTACACTCAATGCACTGACAAATAAAGGCAAGCAAACCAAATGTCTTCTTCACTATCCTATCTACCTGTGACTCCACTTTCGAGGAACGATGAACCTGCACTTTTTATTCAGCAACACTCCCTAGGACTTTACCATTAAGTGTATAAGTCCTGCCCTGATATGCCTTGCCAAAATGCAGCACCTCACTTTTATTTAAATTAAACCCCATTTGCCACTCCTCAGACCATTAGCCCATCTGATCAAGGTCCTGTTGTATTCTGAGGTAACCTTCTTCACTATGCACTATACCTCCAATTTTGGTGTTATGTGCAAACTTACTAACCACATCTTCAATGTTTATGTCCATATCATTTATATAAATACCAAAAAAAAGCAGTGGACCAAGCACTGATCCTTGTGGCATATCACTGGTGACAGCCATAAAAAGTCGGTAAAGAAACCCTCCAACACCAACTTTGAGCCACAAGTAGCTAATTCTCCCTCTATTCTGTGCAATCTAACCTTGCTAACCAGTATACTGTGAGAACCGTGTTGAATGCCTTACTGAAGTCCATATAGATAATGTCCACCGCTCTGCCCTCATCAACTCTCTTTGTTACTTTTTCAAAAAACTCAAATAAGTTTGTGAGACACGATTTCCCACATACCAAGCTATGTTGACTATCTCTAATCAGTTCTCGCCTTTCCAAATACATGTAAATCCTGTCGCTCAAGATTCCCTTCAACAACTTGCCCACTTCCGATGTCAGGCCTACAGGTCTATAGTTCCATTTTTCCTTATCACCTTTCTTAAGTAGAGGCACCACGTTAGCCAACCTCCAGTCTTCCGGCACTTCACCTGTAGTTATAAATGATACAAATATCTCAGCAAGGAGCCCAGCAATCACTTCCCTAGCTCACCACAGTTCTAGTTTACACATGACCAAGTCGTGGGGATTTGTCCACCTTTATGCATTTTAAGACATCTAGCACCTCCTCTTGTGTAATATGGACATTTTTGAAGATGTCCCTATTATTTCGCCACATTCTCTACCTTCAATATCCTTCTCCACAGTAAACACTGATGCAAAATACTCATCTGGTAGTTCCCCCACCTCCTGCGGTTCCACACATGGGTGGCCTTGCTGATCTTTAAGTGGCCATATTCTCTCCCCAGTTACCCTTTTGTCCTTAGTGTATTTGCAGAATCCCTTTGGATTCTCCTTAACTCTTTTCGTCAAAGCTTTCTCACGTCCCCTTTTTGCTCTTTTGATTTCCCTCTTAAGTGTACTCCTACTGCCTTTATACTCTTCTAGGGAATTACTTGACTGCTGCTGTCCTAACATATGCTTCCTTCTTATTCTTGACAAATTTCTCTCATTATCCAGCATTCCCTACACTTACCAGCCTTGCCCTTCATCCTAACAGGAACATACTGTCTCTGGACTCTCATTATCTCATTTTTGAATGCTTCCCATTTTCCAGCAGTCCCTTTAACTGCAAACACTTGCCCCCAATCAACTTTTGAAAGTCCTTGCCTAACACCGCCAAATTGGCCTTCCCCCAGTTTAGAACTTTAACTTTTAGATCCAGACTATCCTTTTCCACCACTATTTTAAAACGAATAGAATAATGGTCACTGGCCCCAAAGTGCTCCCCCAGTGACACCTCAGTCGCCTGCCCTGCCATATTTCCCAAGACTAGGTCAAGTTTTGCAACTTCTCTAGTAGGTACATCCACATACTGAATCAGAAATTTTTCTTGTACACACTTAAGAAATTACTCTCCATCCAAGGCCCAATTCCATCAGCTCTGAGATTTCCTGGCATGTACTCCTTCCCAACTGGAGGATGTGAAGTTGTGCTTGGTGCATACCTCTGCTCAATTTCAGAATTTCGGCAGGAACTCCATTTGCTAGAGAAGCTTTATAATTTTTCTCCTGTTAAATGTATTTCAACTTTGCTCTAGACTGAGGTAATATTGAGACTGAAGATATATTTTATATTGAGGAGTTCTGCAACATAGACTCTTCTGCGAGCATGACCACTTCAGGATTGTTGGGAGTTCCCCTCTATTATTGATTCTCCATGCTGGGCCCTCGAGTGCCAACAATGTTATATTATAAAATTGGGGTATTAATCAGTTCTGGTAGGCTCCTATTAAGGAAATGTTTCCTTTGCCTGTCAATTGCAATTTTCTTCTTATATTTATTAATTTTGTTGATAAGAAAACCATTTTTGCATTTTTTTTTAACTGACCAATACTTTCACTTTATTACATTTATGGGGCAATTTAAATCACACTGTTCAAAGCGATAAAGAAAATGATTTTTTTGAAGTCACAAACATGCTTCACAATTCAGATGAGAAAGAGTTTCCTGAAAAGCCAACCAAATCAATAACACCAAAACCATTTTGACTACACTTACATCTACCTTTGCATTTGCATTTTTGCAAGGATACTGAATGCTGGACTATTGCTCAGGAGACAAATCCAACATCGATAACACAGCTTCTGACCCCATTGAAAGATGCCCCCAGTACAGAGAAGTGCCTCAGGTTAGAAACCTAAGTTGTACATCAGCCACCTTCACTCACAAGCCTATCAATGGTACAATGAAAGATTGTGTGCAGAAGGTCAATGATTTGTACAGAGTTTAGAATGCTACCTCCCAATGTTTGTGCTATGTTTTGCAATTCTCACAGGAAATGTGAGAAAGAAGTGGGTAACACATTAAATATCTTCTCCATTTTTGGATACATTAATACAAGTATGCAATCGCATGGATAAGGAACACTGGTTTAGAAAAAGGAAAGTTCAGGAACTGCAAAGATAACCAGGTCCCCGTATACGATGCACCAAACATAGGTTGCTTGCCATATAATGAAGTGAAAATTACACAAATAATGGAAACCTAAACCCAGTGCATTCATTCTGGAAACAGGCTTCAATGAAATTAGCTTTGACTTCTCAAAACTGGCTGATGCATTGCTCTATTATGTTCTCTTGGATGTCTTTCTGCATCAATGTCCTGAACCTCATCTTCATCTTCATCTTCATCCTCAGATCAGTAATGGCCATTTGGTTGAAGCATATGCAATATGCCTGGCATGTAACCTGCTGGCTAGTGCTGTTGCTGTGACATTGAAATAGCATGGTGCTGTATAATGACATGTCCACCCCTTTGTTCAGTGCTCCGAACTGTGACAAACTGCATGTCTCTCCATTTGCATTAAAAGGCAATACAAACCACAGAGGCTGTCAGAATGTGACCCAGCAGTGAAGAGCCTATATGCTGAAAAGCAATGTAAGCCACTAAAGCTTGTGCAAGTAAGCGCAAAGCGAGTGAGCGCTAAAGAAATGAAGCTAAGAACCATAAGATGCATGCTGTGTAGGTGCACGGGTTGCCCATGTGTCCCCGTGTGCTGAACAACATGGCAGAAGAATGCAAGTCATATGCTTCCCTGTATTCCAAAACCAAGTCCTGAAATGGTTTGAAAGCAGGCATATAGATGTTGGTGTGTTCGCCGAGCTGGGAGGTTTGATAGCAGACGTTCGTCCTCTTACTAGGTGACATCTTCAGTTTTTGCTGCTTCCAGTAGGTGCCAGTTCTGGTTGTGCGTTGTAATGGTCAATATATCAGGTCTAATTCAATGTGTTTGTCGAAAGAGTCCGCAGATGAATGCCAAGTCTCCAAGAATTCCCTGCTGTCCTCTGTTTGGCTTGTCCTATGATAGTAGTGCTGTCCCAGTTGAAAGTGTGGTTTTTCTCATCTGTGTGTATTGAAACCAAGGACATCTGGTCGTGTCGTTTAGTTGCCAGCTGGTGTTCGTGGATGCGGGTTGCTAATTGTCTGCCTGTTTGTCCCAAGTAGCGTTTTGTGCAATCTCCTCATGGTATCTTGTAAACCACAAGAACACAAAAATAGACAAAGAAGTAGTGATGGTCTCGTTTGATGTAACAGCATTGTTTACATCAATCGACAGAAACCTAGCCAAAGAAACCATGTTCAACCTACTAAATGCACTCACCAGTCGATAGAATGAGGAACAGATCAACAAACACTTCATACTCAAACTACTGGACTTATGATTAACAACCCACTTTATATTCAACGGCAAGATATATGAGCAGATCAACAGGATCCCCATGGACTCACCCATCTCCGGACTGATAGCTGAGGCAGTCATGCAAAGACTGGAAAAAACAGCCCTCCCAAAGATCCAACCCAAGCTCTGGATCAGATAGGTGGACGACACTTTTATAACTATAACAAGAAAAGAAATTAAGAACACTCACCAACTCATCAACAGATATTCAGATCAAATTTACAAGAGAGGAGGACAACAAGAAGTCTCCCTTTCCTGGACGTGATGGTGGAAAGAAAAAGAGAACGGTGACTTCACTCCAAAAGTATACAGGAAATCCACACATACTGACCAAGTCTTAAACTATCACAGCAACCACCCCAACTCACACAAGAGGAGCTGTATTAGGACCCTGTTCAAAAGGGCCGCTACAGACTGCAGCACACCCGATCTCCAGAAGGAAGAAGAAGAACCCCTCTACAAGGTCTTTACCAGACATGGATACCTCTGCAGCTTCACGCACAGATGCCTAGCCAACAGAGAACACAACCAGGACACACCGAAATCCGAAACAATAATCACCATACCATACATAAAAAATGCCTTGGAACTGACAGCCAGACTTCTCAGACCGCTAGGAATCGTGACAGTGCACAAACTGGCAGCCACACTAAGACAGCAACTGACCAGGGTTAAAGACCCAATAGATACCATGGACAGGACAGATGTGGTTTACAAGATACCATGCGGAGATTGCACAAAACACTATGTGGGACAAATAGGCAGACAACTAGCAACCCGCATCCACGCACACCAGCTAGCAACTAAACAACACGACCAGATGTCCTTGGTTTCAATACACACAGATGAGAAAAACCACACTTTCAACTGGGACAACACTATTATCATAGGACAAGCCAAACAGAAGACAGCCAGGGAATTCTTGGAGGCTTGACATTCATCCGTGGACTCTTTCAACAAACACATTGAATTAGACCTGATACATGAACCATTACATCGCACAACTAGAACTGGCACCTACCGGAAAGAGCAAAAGCCAGACCATGTAAATTTGAACTGGGACAAGACAACAGTGCTTCACAGGAGGCTCCACAGCACTGAGGATGTCACCTAGCAAGGGGACGAAATATCTGCTATCAAACTTCCAGCTCGGCGAACACACCAACATCTATAACCAGCACCCAAGCTACAAATCTTCACTCAAACGCTGAAAGTAGGCATGTTGAAATGGTGAGGCTGGTTTTTGCTGATGCTGACTCAAGTGAACAAAGGATGGAGGAGGATGGTGCCCGAGGACATGCAGGGACAAAGTGACACAGACAAAGTCAGTTGAAGGCCTGGAGAAGCAAATGGCTAGCTGCTACCACAAGGTAACTGCTCTGACTTACATATTGGGAACTGGTGTCATCTAGTTTCATAGGGAAGGAGATAAAAATGAAGTACAGGAAAATAAGGTAGTCACTACTAATTCGTGAGATTCTGCAGCAAGTAAGGATTTTCGTTTTCTTGATATCAAGATTATAATTTTCTCACATTTCCCTCCATTGTCTATGCTGCTTAAGGGACCAGAAAATTCTGGGATTGTTCAGGTAAAGTTTCTTTAGTTGTTAAATAGTACAGAAATTGAGTACTGCTGAAAAATGATACATTTTGTCAAAGCTTTTAATCTTGCACTCCTCAGGACCTTTCACAAGAATACAAATTGAAAGGGAAAATCAAACTATATTTTGATTTAGAAGGCTTGCCAAATCATTCATGACACTAAAGTAGTACAGATGAATTGAGGTAGATTTTCCTATACCCGTGAAGTCTGTTCCAATCCTCTGCAATCAATCCATGTGGCCAGAAATCTCTGTTGGCAACCTCCGAAATAGACCCAAAAGACTGACAACAATATAATCTGAACGCTCTGCTAAAGCTGTTCTTGAATCACCAATTGAAAGCTGCAACATGGGGAGCAAGTATTGTTACACACCTAAAGTTAAACTGCACTTGATGCACCCCATTTACGTCTCGCTTTAAGAGGAAACCATGTTTTTCTTTTAGTGTTGTTAAGTTTTTTTTAATGTTGTTAAACTGGTTGCAATAATTAAGAACATATTTACTGGAATTAGAAAGCTTGAATACTGCCACAGCTGTCATCAATTCAGTACATGTGCCACAAACCTGTTTTCAGACTTGGAGTCTTTGTCAGTTTTTTCTCATTATATTTTTGTTTATTTCATGTGTTTCTTTAAAGTTGTGAGGTATTTGGGTCCACCCATCCACAACGATGGCAAACACAAACCTGTTTTAAGTCAGTCATTACACAGTAATAGGAAGAATTGTCCAAATAATTTATACTTAATTGTCACAACTCAAAAACAGTCCTTGTCCCAAACTGGTTTGCAGACTGCTTTGAAAGTGGCTTAATTTTGTGTAGTCTTGAAGGCAGTATAAGTACTAAAAGTAAGGGTGCATCTTCTGAAAATCTATCAGCTAAAAATATATCCTTTTTAAACAAATGTAGAGTCTTCACTTTAAAGTTACTGTAAACTATAAGGTTTTCTGCTGATTTTGCCATAAAAGAGTAGTGCTGTAAAAATAAGACAACATAAGAAACAGGAGTAGGAGTAGACCATTTGGCCCCTTGAGCCTTCTCCACCACTCAATACAATCATGACCAAACTTCATTGGCTCTCAGGTGACCAATATCTCAATTTTTAATTTATCTGCATGTTGAAATTCCTTCGTGTCCTTTCTGACTCCCTATCTTTGTAATCTCTTCCATTTCTGCAATCCTCTAAGAATGCTGTGTTCCTGTAACTCTGTCCTGTTGCCCATCCTGACCACTCTCTTCATTCTGCCACAGGAAGTCATGCATTCAGTCATCCAGGGTTTGGAATTCACTTCTTAAACCTCTCCACTTATTTTTCTCTGCTGCTTTAGGGCAATCCTTAAACTGTATTGATTTGATCACGCTTTTATTTAGACCTTATCCTATTCTCACCTTCCTTGTCTTGATGTATATTTTTGTCTTATTATTGTGCTCCTATTAAGCAACTTGAAAAGTTTTCCTATGCCAAATGCACTATATACATGCAAGCTATTGTTGTGATTGAGAAAATTGTTTACAAAACAATTGCTTAGTTGCAAATAGCAACCTTTTATTGATTTCCTTCCAAGGATATAGATAGAAATATGGATATTACTAAAAAATTACAGAGATATCAAAGCTAACAAAGACACTCCTAAAAGTATTGGAACCAAAATTCATTATGAGAATAAGTCACCAGCAGCCCCTTTATCCTTCCCAAATAACGCATTCTAATTCTAATATTCAAATGTACCTTGACTTGCCCAGTGTAACATCCCCATTTCTTATGCACAGAATCTTTGAAATGGTGTCAAAGAACACAAGTTAGGAATACCTTAATTCTGTAGACTAACAGTGACTAAAAACTTGGTTAAAAATGCTTCAAATGACGTTGACAACCCTATAGTTTGCCAGTCTGAGTTAGATTTAAATACTTATTGATGGACAGTCTGCTGAACTAATGCACCCTTTTGCATCCCAAAGGAAAATGAGTGTCCACTTAACTCTCAGTTCAAAATGCCAACTCAAAAGCTTCAAATGAATGTTATTTTATGAGGGTGAACTTTTAAAAATTATTGATTCATTCTGTGATGTACGTTGGTTGAATTATTTACATTTGATATCATTTAATTTTTGAGTTTGGATCTTTAAAGTTAAACAAGCGACAAATGGGCTGTGTGTCTGAAGGTGTTTAACAATTAACTTGTATGAATTACTATAGCCAGGGTGACTTTTGAAACAGTGGAAAGAAAGACATCTTTGAGATTAATGGGATTTTTATTTATATCGTGAGAGTTTACGAGTGAACAAAGTAAACTGTGCAGCACATTAAAGTTTCAGATAGAAAATCCTGCTTTTTTTTTTGGTTCGGGTAAACACCAATAGCTTGAAATAAAAGAGGTGTTTTTAGTTTCGGTTCAGGCAATTCTGTTGAGATCCTAGCCGAAGGTGGATGAGTAAAGCAGTTATTCCTGAGAAAAGGTGAAGATAGTTTAGAATTTTAACAATTTGTTGGGTCAGTGTAAGGGGTTTACTTAAAATTCTAGACCAGAAGTGCTTGGTTAAAACTCTGGAAGGGCAATTTCAAACAGAGATAACAAACTAGATTATATGATAAATTAAGGAAGTTTCTCAAGGCTGAGAATTGCTAAGTCAAATCCTGTACGGCATAGAGTAGAGAATTGAAGCTTCTATCTGTTGAGATTAATGGGATTGTATTTTTATTTTGTGTTTTTAAAAATCTTTACATGTCTGTTCTATTTTATCTTCATTTCTTGTGGAATAAACTTTTATTTTTAGAACGCATCTGCAACATTGTATGCTTATGCTTCAGTGAGAGGCTATCTCATTAAAATCTAAAACAAAATCTATCCAGCTGAGTTTCAGCCTGGGATCTGACTTGTCCAATAATAACATTAGCAGTGATCACAACAATTAACTGAATCAGATCCAATAATATGAAAAACAAGTTGAGTGAGAGCATTCATGCATTACCTCTCTTCATTGATCTCCATATGATTAGGAAAAGCACTATAGCCCAACAGAAGCTTAACAGCCTCCAGGTAACCATTGTTGCAAGACCAATGGAGTGCTGTCCGTCCCTGAAAGACAAGACCATTTGTATAGAGTAATCACTGATTTGTACTTGAGAATATAAATCAACTTGCTTCTCAAACATATAGTAAACAATTTTATTGTTTCAGTCTTCTTCATGGTGACCACTTGGTAATTCTGAATTTTTAATTATCTAATTAGATATAATCTTTCCTTTGTTACATCCAAATGATGTTCATTTTCCAGTGACAGAGTAGAGAAAAAACAAGTGCCAAACAATTCTGAGTATCTCTGCTCTGATAACATTGCTCAGGGACCTGTGGGATGGTTTCGTTCCTCAAAATTATATAACTAAGCCTCCACTAGGACCATTCTCAACAGGATCATTGTAAAGAGTTCACTAATGTTCTTTAGGGACAGAAATTGGCTGTTCTTTGTTGGTCTGGCCTACATGTATCTCCAGTCCTAAGCTGTATGGTCGCCTCTTATCTGCTGCATTAAATGGCTTCGCAAGCCATTCAATTCAAAGGCAATTAGTGACAGGCAACAGATGAAGACCTTGCTTGCAATGCTGTGAAAAACAACAGGAAAGGAAGTTCTCGGCCTCCGTCTCAGTTTCAAATCTCTGTACACGTGAACTGCCAGGATTGAAAGAAAGTTCTGTGGATGCTGGGCTTATATTGGACTTGAAATGTTAACTCGGTTTCTTTTTCCACAGATACTGCTGAACCTGCAGAGTTTATACAGAATGGAGATTGGCAAAGTCATCTGGAAAATGCACTGATGAACTCCTTTCTTAACAGTTTCCTGGAACAAAATATTGTGGAATACTTGCTGTTATGTATGTTAATGATTCACATGTGAATATAGAAAGTATAATCAGTAAGTCTGCAGGTGACACAAAAATTAGTGGTGTTGTTGACAGTGAGGAGGATGGTCTCAGGCTAGAGTCTGATATTGATCAGCGGGTAAATTAGGTAGAGCAACTGAAGATGGAATTCATTCCTGATAAGTGCAAGTCGATGCATTTTGGAAGGTCTAATTAAGGAAGGATATACACAATGAGTGTTAGGTTCCTTGGAAGTACTGAGGAACGGAGGGACCTCGGTGTACAAGTCAATAGATTCCTGAAGATGTCAGCACAGACAGAAAGGGTAGTGAAGAAGGCAAACAGTAGTTAGCTTGACATGAGCCAAATGTGCAGTTTCCGCTACAGAAAAACATTCACTAGAGAATCCAAGATAACAAGGTGTAGAGCTGGATGAGCACAGCAGGCCAAGCAGCATCACAGGAGCAGGAAGGCTGATGTTTCCGGCCTAGAAGGGTCTAGGCCCGCGTCAGCCTTCCTGCTCCTCTGATACTGCTTGGTCTGCTGTGTTCATCCAGCTCTACACCTTGTTATCTCAGATTCTCCAGCATCTGTAGTTCCTACTATCTCTGAAACTAAAGAATCCAAGTTCTGACAGGTAGTGAATCACACTTAATGTTCAAAATCAAATTATTATTTAATAGAGGTATATTCTATTATAATCTTAATAAACTAACAGACGCAAAAAGCGATTTGTAAATAACTGGACTGTTTACATGATTGAAATCCATTCTACCAAAGGAATCTGAGAATTGAGAAACTACACAGAATTTTAAAAAAAGGCATTATCTGCACAGCAACAACATTCTCTTCAACAACATATTTGACAGACTACCTCTTTGTCTTGTATATTGGGATCCGCTTTGTTTTCCATGAGTACCGCCATGCAATTAATGTAACCTCCATATGCAGCACACTGCAAAGGTGTTCTTCCAGCATAATCCTGCACATTGGGATTGATCAGATTCTGAATCAGGATCTGACAGACATCTGCATTCCCACCAAGGGCGGCCCAGTGCAAAGGACTATGACCATCTTGGTCAAGCAAATCAACTCTTGCACCACCTGTAAAATTACAATCAAGGGAACAGAGAAATTCTTCAATGTTCAATACCTTTTCAATGATTTAAGAAATTTTGACCTTTACCTCAACTATTAGATCATGGGGGTTGGGTCCATTGTGACCTGTTAATTCTTTGAAAAATCCATTTATTTAATCTGACAAAATGCTTCTTTGCACAAAACACAGCAACTTTCTCCTTTTTAAATATATTTTGAATTTTACTACTAAATGTATTTCACCATCTTTTTAAAGTATTGTTTTCTGGATCGTAATAACGTACCTAAAGCAAAATCCTAATTTTTCAATGGTGGATTAAATATATGCTGTTCCTAATAAGTACATGGTCTCTTTGTCACAGCTTGATGCTGATTTATAGTAGTGAAGTGAAAAATGTGAATATTGGTTACACAATTTCTTGCACACATTTTAGTCACAATGTAAGTCTTTCTAAGGAGAGAGGAAATTCTTCTTTCAGAGGGTCATTACTGTTTAGAATGTTCCTCTCTCATCAAGCAGCGGAAGCTGGGCTACTGAATATATTTGAGGCTGAGAGACAGATTTTCGACTGAAAGGGACTCCAGGGTTCTGCGGGGAGAAGGATCAGGTTGAAAAATAATGTTAAGGTCACAATTAGATAAGCTACCAACTTCTTGAATGGCAAATTAGGTTCAAGGGGCTGAATAATCCACTCTTGTTCCTATTCCTTATGTAAACTATTTAATTTGATTATAGCTTTTAATTTGAGGAAGCGCGTTAGTATGGGGGCAACATGGTAATGCAGCGCATTGGAGCATAATTTCCTGTACCACAGATTCTAGAGAATAAAATGCCGCAAAGGGTTATTATTTCAGTCGAGTCCGGCATTTCTTTCTAAAAAAAAAAGGACATCTGAAATCCCAGTGTTTTATTTCAAGGATGAAGCCTCAATTTACTGCAGTTTGAAATGGAAGATTTTTTTTTACCATTCTGGAATCAAACAAGGCAAACACTAAATGCCAATTTAGGGTATCCAGAATCAACACAACTTAAACATGAATTAACAGGCAAATTGCAGTTAATTATAAGCTATGAATTACACTTCTAGTGGCACATAAATCTAAGATAGATCTTATGAACTTGCTCAGCAATCCATTGATCACATGTATTGTCAATCTTATAAACTCCGTCTTCTTCGCAAAGAATATTCACAATACATATTAACAATTCAGACAAGGGAACAAATATAACATCTCCAAGTTTGCAGATGATACCAAGTTGGGTGGGACGATGAACTGTGATGAGGATGCAGAGATCCTTTAGCATGATCTTGACAGTTGGGCAAATGAATGGCAGATACAGTACAATTTGGATAAACGTGAGGTTATTCACTTTGAAAGCAAAAACAAGATGGCAGATTACTATCAAAATGGCTCTAAATTGGGAGAGGGGAGTGGGCAGCAGGACCTGAGTGTCCTTGTGCACCAGTTGCTGAAGGTAAGCATGCAGGTGCAGCAGGTGGTAAAGAAGGCAAATGGTATGTTGGCCTTCATTGTGAGAGGTTTCGAGTACAGGAGCAGGGAAGCGTTGTTACAGTTATATAGGGCCTTGGTGAGGCCACACCTCGAATAGTGTGTGCAATTTTGGTCTCCTTTTCTGAGGAAGAATGCTTTTGCTCCCAAGGGAATGCAGAGAAGGTTTGCCAGGCTGATTCCAGGGATGGCGGGTCTGACATACGAGGAGAGATTGACTAGGTTAGGATTGTTTTCGCTGGAGTTCAGACGAATGAGGGGGGATCTCATAGAGACTTATAAAATTCTAAGAGGACCAGACAGAGTAAGTGCAGGGAGGACACTCCGATGGTGGGTGTGTCCAGAACCAAGGGGTCACAGTCTGAGGATTCAGCATATACCATTTAGGGCGGAGATGAGGAGTCATTTCTTCAGCCATAGAATGGTGAGCTTGTGGAATTTGTTACCACAGAAAGTAGTTGATGCCAAAATATTGAATGTATTCAAGAGGTGGCTAGACATAGCACTTGGGGTGAATGGGATCAAAGGTTATGGAGAAAGCAGGAGGCTATTGAGTTGGACGATCAGCCATGGTTGTGATGAATGGCGGAGCAGGCTCTAAGGGCCAAACTGCTTTCTCCTATTCCTATCCCCTCTGTTTCTAATTAGAGTTCCTTTCCTCCTAGTATCTACCCTGAACCTTAACCAAAAACAGCCTACAAGCAACTGCAATTCCATGGGCACAGTCCTCACCAAAAATGGCATACATCTGCAGAAATTCCTCAATTTTGCTTACAAAGGTCTGGATGCAGTGGATCCACCAATGTTATCTTTACGCAACAGAAACAGCTGCAGCAATTGTATATTTGTCTTTTCTCAGCTTTTGGATCCAGCCTCCATCTCCTTCATCGTACTTATACTATACCACTGGGATCAGCATCTGAGCCCTAATGGCTTTCAGTCCTATTGGGTGATTTCAGCAATTTTCAGTTTCCCCAGATATTTCGGTTTTCAATCTCAGTTTCAGCCTTAGTTTCTTTAGAAACTATAAGTGTCAGTTCTCAAGCTCACCTTTCCCTTACACTTTCCCTTTCCATTTGGGTCTGTTTTTAAAAAATGCAAGCTTTGAACCCATGGATTTAATCAAGATTATAAATTTTCAATCTTAAACATGGGAATACAGTAAATGGTAAATAATGGCAAAATGTCTTTTCACGGTGTGGGAGGGTAAATAAGAAGATCCAGTGACCTTCAGGTTGCTCTCATAAATCTCTTAGAGGCTGGCACAAAGTCACAGTAGCAGAAACCTGGAGGTCTATGTCATGCCAGTGACAAGTTCAAGTTGGAGTTGCGAAGAGGAGAACTGTGACTAAATGTGGAAGTTATTTAAGTAAATGCTGCAATTGTAGAAATTATGGAGATTAAAACTACAATTATCAAATTAACAGAAGATAAATCACTTAGATTGAATAGCATTTGGGATTTTCAATCCACACAGAAATATTCCTACCAGAAATACAAAAGGAATCAATAGTGTCTCAACAAATCTTTTCTGAATTTCCCCAAATTGTAATGAACATTTTCAACGTTTGGTTACAATTTATTAATTTGCTAGAGTGAACGAATTACTTGGTGGGCTAAATTTTAGTCTTCAAGGTATTAACAGGCAAAGACAGGACAGATAAAGATGAACTATTTCCACTGGATGGAGATTCTAGAACAAGGGGGCATTGTCTAAAAATTAGGGCCAGACCAGTGAGAAGAAATGTTACTTCCCTACTTTTATACTTCATTCCCTTTGAAATAAAGGTCAACATTTGCCTTCCTGATTATTCACTGAACTTGGACGGTAGCTTTTTGTGATTCATGTACAAGGATTTGTAAATCTCTCTGTTCTGTAGCTTTCTGCAGTTTTTCTTGATTTGAAAAGCTCAGCTGCTCTATTCTTCCTGCCAAAGTGTATCCCTCACCTTTTCCCACGTTACATTCCATCTGTCAAACATGTGCCCACTTACTTAATCTGTTTACTTCTCTGAAAATTTCAATCTTTTAGCATTTTGCCTTAACTTGAAAAGTCTTATTATAACTTATTGCCTCAATAGCACTGTCACCACCTTTCCCTAAATTACATTCTATTCTTACTTGATATGGCCTCTAACTCGAAATATCCTAGAACATTAAAGGTGTTATATAAAGGTTAGCTACTTTGTTAAATGTTCAATGTTGTTCTTTAAAACATAGATATTGCAAACAGACTATGAAATCTATTCAACATCATATGTAAAGGATTATAGTATCCTGGCCAATAGGATATATCCTACCATTAACATGGAATGCCATAAGTTACATTTATTATAACTGCCTGGATGGAAACTGAAAAGAGTTCAGAATCCTCAAAAAAATGTAAAAGCAGCTTCAGAAATCTAATTTAGAAGACAACTGCTTCAGCAAAGAAGATATGGAACTGTATGGTCATTTGTACATAGAGAAATAAAGGTTAATGGTAAAAATGAACTACAAAATGCTCTTAGTATTATAACCTACTCTTAATTTAGTCACTTACATCAAATTGTCTGTTAATTTACTTCCTACTTCTCTCTCTTATTATTTACTTAATAAATATGATTAGACAAATCTCATTTTCCAATAGTAAATGACTTTGAAGTATCGAAGAAGATTGTTTAACTTTGAAACAACTTGAAAACAATTGATAATGGAGTCGAAACAATTATATTTATCTAATCACCAGAACAAATCAAAATGTGATTCCTGAAATCCTAGAAATTATCTCAGAAAAGTAAGTTAAAAGTAAAGCATAAATTAGTAGTCCTGGTGATAATTGGAAATAATTTTTCAGTCTTGCAAAAATTGTAATTTGTTTAATTAAAAATACTGTTATGCATTACTCTAAATAACTCTACGTAAGCTTCCATGACAGAAACAAAGTGACAGGTTCTGTATAGATTACTTGTAGATTGAATTGAGAAAGATATTTAAACTTTAGCTATATGATTAACAAGCGCAACTCTCAAAAGAGGTCAAGTGGATATGCTGAAATTTAATTGGGGGAGGAAATCTAAGGGTTTCACAAGCTTTCCATAGCAGAAACTTTTCCATGTCCTGAAAAGCCTTTCACATTTGAGATGTTTAGATTTAGTTTTCACATTCTTCCTTGCATTAAGCCAAACCTATGCATGCAATTCAGAATAGATTAACAAAGAATAGGGGAACCATTTAAAGGGTACTTTTGTCCTAACGGTTCACCAGCATGAAATATTTTTTATAATCTTTTACACGGTTTAAGTGGTAGTAAGATAACATGTTTGACTATTTAGGCTATTATCCATGAACTAAGTAAGGAAAATCTGAGATTTTAAAAATGCTTTTGATGGATTACCAGACTTAAGTGAGGTCAAGAGATTCTACGGCATGTTAGCTTTGGACAGGAGAGGAAAATATTCAAAACAATGTCTGCTGTCAAAGGAACTATTTTGTCTAGTACTTAACTAAATTTAAAGTAAATCTGTAATGACCTATTTGGTTTGGGAAGTCAGACAGGAAGTATTCTAAAAGAGGGTAAATTTTTTTGTGGTTATGCTACCATTAGATTAAAAAAAAGATGTGTGTAACCTGGATCTGACATGGGGACAAACAGCTACAAAGCACAAGGTAAAGAGAAATTTAATTGCAGTGGGGTTGGGTCAACAATGTTTTCTTGTAAGCTCAGGATACAGAACTTGCGTAAGGAGGAAACAAGCAACATTCTCTCTGAATGAAAAAGTTTTTATTGGTTTGACAGATTTTAAAAGGTCCTGATGTTGAAGCAGAAGAAGCAAGTCTTGAGAAGAAAGAGAGAGAGAGGGAGAGAGAGAAAGAGACTGTGTTACTGTGCATTATACAGTTGGAAAGAGCAGAGAGTAGAAGACAGCAAAGACAAAGAATTGTAGTTTGGACAAGACCCAATGCTGCTCTCTTGGTATTGTCAGAGCTCATTACACTATTTAGAAGGGTTAGAGAAGGGAGTCTCTGTGGATTCTTTCCTTCGGGACGATAATGACATGTGTGAAAGAGGATTTGTAGAAATGCACCTTGTCAGTAATAATTCTGCTGTGGGCTTCCAAATCAAATAAGGTTACTGATCATTGTGACTCAGGGGTCAAATGATTGAATGGGATTGAAAAATCCTACAAACATACAAAATATGAAAATAGGAACAGAAGGAAGCCATTTTGCCTCTCAAACCTGTTCTGCCATTCAATATGATCATGGCTAAAAGAAAGAGGACAAATTAGCAAGTCTTTGAGATTGCATGTGGTTGCACAATTATAACGGCAGTAATATAAGTGTTTGTGAGTATGTGAGGCATTTCTTTGCCATAGGAACTATTTAAAAGTGAAACTTGCCTTTTGTATGAAAATGCCTTTCGCATGTTAACGAATGCGTGATTCTAGTTAGCTTTATGTCAAAAATGTTTTAAAAATTTATATCTTGTCTAACAGTTTTCTCTCCTTTGGTGTTGTAGTTACTCCTTTCTTTTAAAAATATTTTTGGTCTCCATGGGGATCAGAACAAAATCTAACCTTCAATGAGTGTATGGATCACTTCTTTATGGCCCATCTCACAAGCCCGGAAAAGTGGTGTGTGCTTCATCACATCCATGGCATCCACTTGTGCCCCATATTTCAACAGAAGCTTCACTGTGCTAACATGACCAGAGAGGACTGCAGCATGTAGAGCTAGATGCACAGAAAGAAGAAATATTGGCATCAAATGGACATTTTGACACAATTTTAATAACACACACAGCACATGCAAATAGACAGAATCACCCCGTTTAATTTCTTAACTTCACGTTAAAGAAAATTTTAATTCATAATGAATAGATATTATCAAATACAGTACTTAAAATGTGTATGCAGACTTTTTCAATGAAAAGTCATGTACAAGAGTAATTAAACTCATTTATATTCTTTCACAGGCATATAGTCTGGTGGTTGTGTTATTGGAACAATAATTCTGAGCTGTGAACTTGATCCAGAGAAAGTTCAAATTCAATCACAGCAGTCTGTGAATCTGAATTCAGCTTCAAAAATCTTAACATCAATTGGTATCAATAAAATATTGCTAAGAAGAGACACAAAGTTGAATCATTTCATCTTGCATTCAGCAGAACTGAAATTCAAGGAAACCAGTTTAAGAAAGGAAACAACAATTTACGCAGCAAGAGAAGTAGTGTTTGTTGGTTGGATAATGGTTTGCATGAAGATGCGGCATGAACTGTTAACCATCTTATTTAACTGAATAAATGGAAACCAGGAAAGTTGATTTGGTCAGAGCACTGCCATGGGCATGCAGCAGGGATTGGCTGTATTCAAAGTCCTGTCTCAGTGAAAAGGTGCAGGTCATTTTCTTTCTGCCTAAAAAGCACTGGGCCCTGTGTGTAAATGTGACATAGTACTAAGGACGAGTAGTCTTTATAACTAGAACCTTGTAGCTGCAGTTATACTGACAGTTGATCAAACAGATGATATTAAAGTAGCAAAATATTTATGAATGTGAGATTCTACTTCTGATGAAGTGTCCTTTTTGTGATCATTACCCTCCCATAAGACCGTAAGATACCGGAGCAGAATTAGGCCCATCAAGAAGACTCAGCTATTTGATCACAGCTGATATATTTCTCAATCTGATTCTCCTGCCTTCTCTTTTTGATCCAGATAACAATCAAGAACTTATCCATCTCTGTCTTAAATACATTCAATGACTTGGCCTCCACAGCTTTCTGTGGCAATGAGTTCCACAGATTAAGCGTCTTCTGGCTGAAGAAATTTCCTTTCATCTCAGTTCTCAATGGTTGTTGCCTTCAATACGAGTCTGTGCCTTAGGGTCCTAGACTCTTCTCCTAGTGGAAGGATCTTCTATGCTTCCACTCCATCTGGGTTCTCGGTATTCTGTAAGTTTCAATTAGATTCCCCCTTCATCCTTCTAAACTCAATCAAATACAGACTCTGAGTCTCCAGTCACTCCTCGTTGGACAATCCCTTCATCCCAGAATCATTCTTGTAAACCTCCTCTGGACACCCGACAATGACAGAACAATCCTTCCTTAGATATGGAGCCCAAAACTAATCACAATATTCCAAATGCAGTCTGACCATAGCCTTTTACAGCCTGAGCAGTTCATCTCTGCTCTTGTATTCTAGCCTTCTTGACTGCCAACTGAACCTGTGCATTAACCTTAAGAGAATCCTGAACTAGGACTACTAAGTGCCTTTGTGCTTCAGATATCCAGAGCCTCTCTTCATGTAGAAAATAGTCTATACTTCTATTCTTCCTACCAACGTGCACAATCCACACTTTCACACATTGTATTCCATATGCCATTTCTTTGCCTGACTTTCTAGCTATCCAAGTACTCCTGCAGCCTCCCCGAATCCTGAACACACCCTGTTTCTCCTTCTATCTTTGTGTGATCTGCAAACTCAGCAACAATGCCCTTAGATCCTTCAGCCAGCCCCTTAATGTACAATGTATTATGCACAATGCATAATATATAATTGTTGTGGTTCCACCACTGACACCTGTGGAACTCCCACTAGTCATTGGCTGCTATCTTGTAAAAGAATCCTTTATCCCACACTGCCTTCTCCCAGTCAGCCATTCCTCGATCTATGCCAGTACCTTTCCTCTAACACCATGGGCTCTTACCTTATTTAGCAGCCTCCAGCACAGGACCTTTCAAAAGATTCTGCAAATCCAAATAGATCACCTCCACTAGCTCTCCCTTGTCTAACTTGCTTGTTACTTCCTCAAAGAATTCTAACAGATATGTCAGGCATGAACTCCCCTTGATGAAACCATGCTGACTCAGCCCTATTTTACCACACACTTCTAAGTACTTTGCAATCTCATCCATAATAATGGACTCTAAAATCTTATTAACAGATAATGTCAAGCTAACTGGCCTATAACTTCCTGTTTTCTGCCTTATAATTCTATCATAATTCGATCACTGACCCCCAGGATTCTTTCACCTTAAGCTTCCTAAATTTAGATTGCATCCTTAGACCTCACCAAATCCAGTATCGCCTCTTCCTTAGTGGGCTGTACCACAAGTTGCACCAAAAAAAATCATCTTGTGGATATTGCATGAATTTCTTTTCTTGGAACCTGCTACCAACCTGATTTTCCAATCCACCTGCATTTTGAAGTTCCCCATGATTATTATAATTGTGCCTTTCTTACATGCCTTTTCTAGCTCCTGATTAATTTTCTCCCCCACATCTTGACTATGGCAAGGAGGTCTGTATATAGCACCCATAAGGGCCTTTATTCCCTTGCAGTTCCTCAACTCTACTGACACAGATTTTCTTCTGATCCTAGATCACTTCTGGTTATCCATTTAATTTATTCTTGGAATTTGGTTCCCAGCCATTATCCCCTTGCAGACACATCTCTGTGATACACATATTATACCAGAAAATTTCAATCTGCGCCAGAAGCTTTCTACCTTGTTTCATATACTGCACATATTTAAGTACAACACCCTCAGCCCTGCATGACCAAGCACCGTTCTCCTACCGTCTCGCCAACGTTCCCCCCCCACAACCCCGTCACCCCCCACTTCTCATAGTTATTCCCTTATCTGCTGTGTCTGAAGTTAGATTCCTGACCCTATCCATACACTCTGTCCTATTACTTGTTCTGGAAACTTTAACACCTTTTCCTGAGCCATCCTCCCCATTAATGTTTTCCATCATTTTCAATGCAAATGAATCCACACCCAACCTCTACTATTTAATTTCAAGTATAGCCCTAGTTAGGCGATTCACCAGGACTCTGGTCCCAGCATGATTCAGGTGGAGCCTGTCCCATTGGAACAGCTTCCTCCTTCCCCAATACTGGTGCCAATATCCCATGAATTCAAATCCATTTCTTCCACACCAATCTTTGAGTCACGCATTTACCGTTTTAATCTTGTTGACCATTTGCCAATTAGCTCACGTGTCAGGTAGTAACCCAGAGATTACTATCTTTTAGTTTCTGCTTTTTAATTTGGCCCCTAGCTGCTCATATTCCCTGAGCAGAATCTCTTCCCTCTTTCTACCTATATGATTGATACCTGTCTGGACCACAACAACCGGATCTTTTCCCTCCCACTCAAAGTTCCTCTGCAACCCAAATGACACTCCTGAACCCAGGCACCTGACAGGCATCACAGCCTTCGGACTAGCAATCCTGGTCACATCAAACATTGTCTATTCCTTTACTATCCCTAAATACAGCTATATTTCCCTTTTCTTCGCCACCCCCACCCCGAATGGCTCTCTGTATCATAGCACTATGGTCATAGCATTCCTACAGTGTGGAAGCAGGCCATTCAGCCCGCCATGTCCACACCAATCTTCCAAAGAGCATCCCACCCTATCCTTGAAACCCCGAATTTCCCATGGCTAATCCAACTAACCTGCATGTCTTTGGTCAGCTTGCTCATCCTCCATACAGCCTCAATTCTCATCTGCATGGGAGCAAGAATCTCAAACCTGTTAGACAGGTTCAAGGGTTGTGGCTCCTTCAGCATTACCTCCTGGATCCCTCTACCTGCCTCGCTCACAGTCACGTCCTCCTGTTCCTGACCACTGACCGAATTTGATGTAATTAATCGAAGGGGCATGACTGCCTCCTGAAACACAGTGTCCAGGTATCGCTCCCCCTCCCTGATGTGTCACAGTGTTCAGAAGTTCAAACTCCAGCTCATCGACTGTCAGCCGGAGTTCCTCAAGCAACCAACACTTGCTACAGATGCATCACTCTGAACCACAATGGGGTCCACCAGCTCCCACACCATGCACACACAACACATTACCTGGCCCTGTACCTCTATTTTACTTGCTTAGTTCTTAAGTTTTTTTTCCAAAATTTCCTAGTGGTCATTTAGTTTGTAACCTGTAAATGTTTCTTCTACGTACCTTCAATCTGAAAGTAACTTATAATAGATAGTAAAACTATCAGCTATTACCAACCAATGAATGTATGGTTTTCCTGCGATGTCACTCTTTACTTTGTGGTGGGCTCCCAATTCTCAATTACTCCAGATAAAGAAACGTTACAAACTCTGTGCCCAAAAGGCACCTCTTCCACTCTACATGAAATTCCCACACTGACTCCAAAATCCCCGAACCAAACTCAGTCCAGCTTTGCATCACTCCAATGTGATCTCTCCTTCCTGACCATGCGAAGACTACTCCCACAAAGTGTACTGTGAGGGACTATTTGTGGCTGGCAGCAATTGTCTTGGTGCACAGTTAGGCTTTACATATGCTGCCAGTGGAAGAATTCCAAGAAGATTCTGGCAGCGGCACGTACTTTATCCTTTGGTGAGTGCAAGACATGACGAGAGTGGCAACATACAGGGCATGATGCAGACATACTGAGGTGAACAGCAGAATATTGTATGAGATACTCACAAAAGCTCATGAAGAGAAACTCTCCATGACACTCCTGAAATAGACATTTACTTGATTTTTGGTAAAATTCAGCTTTTGGTGACTGTCATTGAGACTAGCTGTCAATTCTGGATCTA
The DNA here is from genome assembly GCA_024137785.1 of Ginglymostoma cirratum. Taxonomy (NCBI): domain Eukaryota; kingdom Metazoa; phylum Chordata; class Chondrichthyes; order Orectolobiformes; family Ginglymostomatidae; genus Ginglymostoma; species Ginglymostoma cirratum. The sequence goes on from JAHRHZ010000013.1 coordinate 43,148,759, forward strand.
TTGAGTTTCAATTCCACCAGCTGAGACTTACCCTCAAAGAATTAGTCTTGCCCTCTGGATCATGGGTCCAGCAACATTCCACAATCTCTTGTCTGCTGTAACACATACTCTTCTGTACTTTTTTTTTTATGTATATGACTGTTATAGGGTCATATAGCATGGAAACAGACCTTTCGGTCCAGCCAGGCCATGTCAATCATGTTACCAAACTAAACTAGTCCCACTTGCTTGGATTTGGCCCATATTCCTCCAAACCTTACTTATTCATGTCTTTTCAATGTTTTAATTGTATCTGCATCCACCGCTATCAACGGCACGGTGGCTCAGTGGTTAGCACTGCTGCCTCACAGTGCCAGGGACCTGGGTTCAATTCCACCCTCCAGTAACTGTCTGTGTGGGGAGTTTGCACAATTTCCCCGTGTCTACATCAGATTCCTCAAGGTGTGCTGGTTTCCTCCCGCAGTCCAAAGACGTGCAGGTTAGATGGATTGGCCATGCTACATTGTCTAATGGACAGGGGTGTGCAGGCTAGGTTGATTAGCTTTGCTAAGTGCTAGAGGGATTGGGCTGGTGGGTGGATCTAGGTGGGATGCTCTATGGAGGGTCAGAGTGGATACAATGGGCCAAATGGCCTGCTTCCACATGTAGGGATTCCATGATTCCTCTGGTAGTTCATTCACACACGAACCACTCTCTATGTAAAAGTGTTGCCCGTCATATCCTTTGTAAAACCTTCTCCTCTCACCTTAAAAATATGCCCCCTAGTTTTGAACTCACCCATCCTAGTGAAAAAAACCTTGCTATTCACATATCGATGCCCCTCAATTTATTGAAACATACTTATTAAAAAGAGGTAGTAAAAACTGCCGATGCTGGAGTCAGAGATAACACAGTGTGGAGCTGGAAGAATGCAGCAGGCCAGGTAGCATCAGAGGAGCAGGAAAGTTGACATTTTGGGTCGGGACCCTTCTTCAGAAATGGGGGATGGGCAAGGGGGCTCAGAGATAAATAGATAGAGGAGGGGTGGGGCTGGGGACGGTAGGTGTGATGGTCTTCCCCAGCCCCACCGCTCCTCCATCTATTTATTTCAGATCTCCCTTCCCCATCTCCCATTTCTGAAGAAGGATCCCGACCCGAAACGTCAGGTTTCCTGCTCCTGTGATGCTGCCTGGCCTGCTGTGCTCCTCCAGATCCACACATACTTATTAAAAACCTTTCTTTAGTTTATAAAGGACAAAGAAAATATGGTTTGGTATGAAATAGGGTGTCTGAGTATATCTGCAAGTAACTCTATAGGTAATTTTTAAAACTTTTTCTTCCCTCTGAGCAATCAGTGTTTTTGTTGTCATGGTAAAGAATAAAACATCACAATAGAGATTCTGGCAATCTGCTGTGGATTTATGTTTAAATGTTCAACATGCTCTGTTGCTATTTAGAAATGAAGTATTAGGCAAGCAATCCCTTGCTGAATAGAAGGTTTGGCGCAATCAGGTATTTTATTGGCAGGTTGTGATCCTTCCTAAACCCGAAATTCAGCCTTTTCCCTCCTCTTATGAAACAGGTGCTGTCATTTGGTTAAACAAATAGCATTTAAAATGCCAATAACTGCAAGACAATAAAGAGCTGCTGTGTCAGCATGCCTTGTTTTTTCCACTATCAGTCATTCTGATGCTGTTTGCTTGTTTCCCACTTCAAGTACACAAGTTGTCTTGTAATCAAGATTTTCAATGATGGAGTCATAGTGATCAAGGGGATTCTCAGGCCAAGCAAATACAAAAAAGGCTTTGTCTGTGCAGCTAGCTCAGCTACCGTCATGTCCAGTAACTGACGACAGTGCTGTGGAGTGGCTTCTGCAAATGTGCTACTTGTTTCCTACACCAGGGAGGAGGAATCTCACTTTCACCATTAACTTAAACAATGAAAAGCTTTCAGCGCTGTCAGTATCTATGGATAGATGGATGGATTGAATTTCTTATGGCACAATATCCATTTGTCACCATGGAGCTAAGCAATGCTGGACAACAGCAGCAATGAACACACCCTATTTTTATCACTGCAGAGTTTTTCTGAGAGAAGCTGAAGACACAGCATGCAGCAGCTGCGGTTTTGCAAGTTACCAAAGGGGGCATCCTAACTCTTCCTCAGTACAAACAATGTAATGTGCAAGTACCTCGAGGTCTAGACTGAGAGAATCTATTGAGAAAAAGGTGATTACACACATCATAAAGTTACTATAGATTACGAATCAAATTGTCCTGCAGTTGCGGGATGATGAGAACAAATATTACACGCTGGAGGCCGGGGTTCGATTTCAGGTCAATGAATATAGGGTGGCACGGTGGCTCGGTGGTGAGCACTGCTGCCTCACAGCACCAGGGCCCCGGTTTCAAATCCACCCTTGGGTGACTGTGTGGAGTTTGCACATTCTCCCTGTGTTTGCGTGGGTTTCCTCCCACTGTCCAGAGATGTGCAGGGTAGGTGGATTGGCCATGCTAAATTGCCTGTCGCGTAGATTAGGTGGGTTGTAGGGTGATGGGTCTGGGTGGAAAGCTCGGAGGAATGGTGTGGACTTGTTGGGCTGAAGGGCCTGTTTCCACACTGTCGGGCTTCTATGATCTATGATCTAACACACCCTGATTTTAGTAAAACTTTTGACAAGGTTCCACATGGCACACGAATTAGTAAAGTGAAGACACAAGGGTTTCAGGGTGAACTTGCCAATTGGATACATAATTGGATTATTGGCAGGAGACAAACAGTGGAGGCGGAGGGTTGCTTTTCAGACTGAAGGCCTGTCACCAGCGGTGTTCTGCAGGGAGTGGTTCTGGGTCCTTTTTTTAAAATCATTTATATAAATGATTTGTACGAGAATATAGAAGGCATGTTTAGTAAGCTTGCGAAAACACCAGAAATGGTGGTATAGTACACAGTGAAGAATGTTTTCTAAGATTACGAAGGGATCTTGGTCAAATGAGTCAATGGGCTGAAAAACGGCAGATGGAGTTCAATCTGGATAAATGTGAGGTATTTTACTTTGGTACAACAAACAAGGGTAGGGCTTATACAATTAATGGTAGGGCCTTGGGTGGTGTTGTAGAACAGAAGGACCTAGGGATACCAGTACATAATTCTTTGAAGTTTACATCAGATGTAGACAGAGTAGTTAAAAAGGCCTTTGGCATGCATGCCTTCGTTGTTTAGTCCTTTGAGTATAGGAGTTGAGAAGTCATGTTGAGATTGTACAGGACATTGGCAAGGCCTCTTCTGGAATACTGTATCTAGTTCTGGTTGCTCAGTTATAGGAAGAATATTACTATGCTGGAGAAGATTCAGAAGAGATTTACCAGGATGTTGCTGGGTATGGAAGATTTGAGTTATAAAGAAAGGTTGGATAGGCTGGGACTTTTTCCACTGGAGCATAGGAGGTTGAGAGGCGACCTGAAAGAAGTTTATAAAATAATGACAGGTATGGAGAGAGTTAATGATAGTCGTCTTTTTCGTAGGACAGGGGATTTCAAGACTAAGGGCACATTTTCGAGGTGAGAGGAGAGAGATTTAAGAAAAGACAAAGGGCAAATTTTTTTATGCAGAGGGTGGTTCGCGTAAGGAATGAACTTCCTGAGGAAGTGGTGGATGTGAGTATAATTACAATGTTTAAAAGACATTTGGATAATTATATGAATAGGAAAGGTTTTGAGGGATATGGGCCAGAAGTAGGCAGGTGGGACTAGTTTAGTTTGGGATTATGATCGGCATGGACTGAAGGGTCTGTTTCTGTGCTGTACGACTCTATGGGAGAAAATTTTGAATTCAACATGTCATTTGTTTCCTCAGTGATCCTATCAGTTGGACAGTTGGGTGGCATGGTGTTGGTTTAGATTCCAATTATTTCTCTGCTTTCCTTTGTGAAGTCATGGTTTTGAATTTTAATTGTTATATGATAACTTCTCATAGTACTGGTTAGACTACTTTTGTGGAATAGAACTATGTTCACCTTAGAGGGTGGGTATACAGGTCTATAACTAATAACAATCCTGACCTGGACAAACAACACCCTGCTACTTTTCCAGGCAATGGGCAGATTTTCTCTTAAATTACCAGTTTATTTGCAATGAAGTCAAGGGGTTTCACTGACTTTCATCTTACCCAAAGAGTAATAGGTATTGTCTCCCTTTAAGGAGCACAGCATTTGAATTTCCATGGAAAATTCTTATTCTTGTCTGCCGTAATACGTGATTACGGATCTGAAGAAGGTTAAGCAAATGAAAGAGTGACAATAGATTTTTTAATTTGTATAGCAACCTTAAGACAAAAATATTCCAATGTGTTTTATGGGAAAAAGTAGGGGGAATTAAAACTAGGTAGAAGAAATAAACAGGGTGAGTTAAGACCATGACCAAATGTTTGGTTGAAAAGATAAGCATAATTAAGGCTTTCAAAAGTGATGCGATAGAGAACTGATGGTATTTAGGCAAGGAATTCTAAAACATAAGATTCTGAAACAACTGGATTGTCACTAATGTTGGGAGGAGTAGAAGAAAAAAAAAATGTACAAAGAACCTGAGTTTGAAGACAAGGTTTCATGAGGGTCATGAGGCTGCAGTTGTAAGGTGCGATGAGAAGGTCTGCAGACAACAGTAAAAAATTTAATTTCAGTGCACTGGCAAGAGATCAAGACAATTCAACAAGCACAGGCATATTGGGGAAGCAAGATATATTATGGACATTGCCTAAGAAATACATAACAATGGATTCTTAACCCCGTTCCTTAAAAGAAAGGATGTAGTAATCAATAACTGTAGTTCGGGATTTGATGATTCACAATTAATTGTAAATCCTCCGGATAAACTAAGTGCATGTAGATATAAGTATCATTGTGGTAGGAAGAGAAAACTTTCGGAAGGTCTGTACATAATGGAGCCAAATACAGTAGTTAAAAAAATGTCTCCTGTGCTTAAAATCAATTACCTCAGATGGAAGCCACTCATCTCTGTACCAGTTCTTTGAAAGCATTGTTTAGTTAGTTCAACAGACCTATGTTTTCCCCATAGCTGTGTAATTTTGTTCTTTTTGAGATGCATTCAAAACTCTTTGTAAGTTACTGGTGAACCTGGTTTCCTTTCAGGTGGTGCATTATAGATCGCAAAACTCAACGCATGTATTAAAAGAAAACTTCCACTCATCACCCTTGCTAATTACTTAAATCCAGCACGACTAAGTAACAAACCCATCAGTCAAAACAATTTCTTTTTATTTAGCCTGATCATCATTCTAATCAACTCTGCTGTAACCATTTCAGCTTTAGGAACAGCATATCCTCATATGAACATAAGATTGAGGAGCAGCAGTAGGCAATTCAGCCCCTTGACCTTGCTCCACCACTTAACACGATCATGTTTGATCTCATCTCAGCCTCAATTTCACTCATTATTGATTAAAAATGTACCTGTCCCCTCAAGTTTATTCAGTGCCACAGTATCTACTACACTCTTGGATAGTGAATTCTATAGATTCACTATGCTTTGAAAGAAGTAGTTCCCCTTTGTCTCTGTTTTAATTCTGACATTCTTTAGCCTTAAACTCTGACCTCTCATTCTAGATTCCGAGGGAAACATCCTTTCTATGTCTAGTATACTGATTCCCTTTAGCATCTTAAGTACCTCAATTAGATCACGTTTCATTCATCTAAACTCTAGCAAGTACAGGCCTTAACTGCTCAAACTCCCCATTAGACAAGTTGTTCATCTCTGGAATTAAGCTGGTGAACCTTCTCTGAACAGCCTCTGATGCAATTACATCTTTCCTCAAGGGGTTCAAAACTGTACACAGTATTCCAGATGCGGTCTCACCAATGTCTTGCACAGTTGCAACATCTCTTCACTCCTTTTATACACCATTCCTTTGGCAATAAATATCAAAATTCTATTTGTCCTCCTTGTTACCTGCTGTGCCTGCATTCTACCTTTCTGCAATTCGTGCACAAGGTCACCTAGATCCCTTTGCATCGAAGCATTTTGAAGTTTCTCATCATTTAGATAGTAAGGTGCCTTTTTATTCTACCAACCAAAATCGATAACCTAACACTAATCCACATTAAACTCCTTCTGCCAAACTTTAGCTCATTCACCTAATTTATCCATATCTATTTGTAAATTTCTTATTTCTTCATTGCAACATACTTTCCAAACTACTTCAGCATCATTTGCAAATTTGGTTATAATACAGTCGCTGCCTGCATCCAAGTCATGAATATAAATTGTAAATAGTTGGGGTTCAAGGACCAAACACTAGTTATAGCTTGACGAACAGTAAAAAGACGCAAAAAATTTATCCTGACTCTATTCTTCCTGTTTATTAGTCAATCTCTATCCAAGTTAATATACCATGTGATCTTACCTTGTGTGGAACCTTATCGAATGCCTTCTGCAAGTCCAAATATACAACATCTACAGGACACACATCATCTACTTTGCTTGCTATATCTTTGATCTCTGGTTCAATTATAGTAAATCTTCTCTCCATCCTTAGAAAGAATGACATTCTTTCTAAACTGTATTGTCTACAAATATTCCAGACAAAGCTTAACAAGTGATTTATAAAAGTGTAGTATAAGCTTTTTTGCTTTAGTACTCTATTCCTCTATGATTAAAATCGAGGGCACCTTATGCATCTTTCGCAATTTTATTTGTTCTGCCACTTTCAAAGATTGGTATATCTTTCAGACTTGCTCCTTAGTCCAAATAGATTGGGCTACAATATTGGAGTCTCAGCTCTTGTGAAAACCTCGTGAATCTGCAATACAGCATTCAGCCAAACAACACTTCATCCAGGGGAATTTTCTTTCAGTTCTCTGTACATGGATAATGTCGTTCCACTCACAAGGAAGGATATTTACTAAAGTCTACATTTTCTTTGCTTATCTTGGAGAGAATTGATTGATTTTGGTTGTGTAATTTCTAATTAGCTTGCATGCATAAGGTAGGGGCAGTTTATGTTAGTCCTTGTGCCCTCAAGACAATCCTTAAATCCACTCTGGGTCCGGAATTACTGATTTGGAATTCCAATGAGTATGAATTTATTCTCTACTCCCCACAACCCCAGTTTCATTGCAGGGGAAGAGAGGAAATGTCACAGCGGCAGTTACCTGTTTATCTTTCATCACTGGTTAAGTATTTTCATTACCCTTTTTTCTCCCATAAGTGCAGGATCTACTTGTCAGCTCAATTCTTATTTGTTGGTGTGATTTTTTAGAACAGCAAAAATGTTGCCTCAGACCTTTTCCTTTGAAAATTCACATTCTGCTTTCTTGACCCCAAACACACTAACCTCTCCCTTTGCAAAAACAGACCTTTGTGCAAACTACCTAAACTGTCACTGGACTATCAAGCACACGGCAAATACTTACAAATTTATTAACTGCCTAATTTTATGGTCAGGGAACCAGACTTTCAGTTCATAACTCAAGTGTGCAATCCACAATAGTACAGCGAAGTGAGACAGCACAAAAATGAAGTAGACAGAAAAAAAGTGTTTCTATTTCACAAAGCCAAAACAAGTAAGTTGAGAAAACGTGGGCAAGAAGAATTAGAATGGGATGAAACTGATGAAAATGGGCTCAAAGAGTAGACAATATTCATGTGCAAAAGAACTTTGCTGATCATAGATACAATATCTAACCGCAAAATCATTATAAAATGTTAGGTTTCGAATTACTTACAAGAAGTTGAAATAGCACCTAAAGTTTACAGTAAGATTTACAGTCAAGATAACTTCAGGTTTGGTCTTACTAAGATGTATTTTCTAGTTTGACAAACTCTGGCTCAAACTTTTAGGAAGCCAGAAGGGCTACATGCATTAGCCAAATGACACCAGACCTGATTTCCAAGTTCTGCCCCGAACCAGGCATCCACTATTTACACTGAATGGGGATTGGGGCATGGTCCTTTCGAAAAGATAAAATGCACTTTTGAAAAGCAAAGGTGGTCTTTAGGAGAGCTAAGTTATGCTATGGAAGAATTAAAGTCCCCTTTGCGATCATTAAGGGTAAACAGGATTGTTGCAAAAGCAGAAAAGATCAGTAGAACTGCCAAGCTGTCAAGTCAAAAGCCGTTAAGTTCAAAAAAGCCTGCTGGGGCGGCTTGTAATTTTGCTGGCCCTCTGCTGACATATGCCTGAGGACTATTATTGGGAATGAGGTGCTGATTGACTGATTCCACAGCCTATTATCATCACAGTGGGGAGCAGTAAGTGCACAATTGACTGACAGGTCCAAGTTATTATAAAGACTTCATGTGTGGCAATGAATAAAATATCTGCTTTCATAAGGAATTAAGTTGAAGAAATTTATTTGCATTGATTGGGCTTTTAAATTAAAATTCCTTTCTTTTAAAAAAGAAGAAAAATCTGCAATAGACATTTAGGACCTTGTTTTATTTCAATTCACCAGGGTTCTTGAGGGCTGTCTGCGGTGGATACTGGATTAATTGAAATGAAGGGTGTAAGAGAAAGGGGTGGTGGGTGGGGTATTGGGTTGGTTTGAGCTGGCAAAAGGTTGGCAGCTGGCAATAAAGGGCAGTTCTATCAACATTAGGATGTTTACAAACGAAGGCTGACTCTAACTGGCATTATAATGGAAAACTTTCAGGCATGTTTACGAGGCATACCAGATTTTTGTGGATTGTACCAATGACTTTGATGAAAAAGATTATCAGATTAGGAAGGAACTCAAAATTGGCCTTCAAGCTTCTGAAGCTTTCAAATAGTGAGTTTGGAAATTTAGCAGGGTGAGTCAGATGCAATTCTACACCAAGAGCCTTACTTGGAAAATATCAATCCTGTTGCAATCTGTGCCAGGTCTGGACGGGAAGAAAAGGCTGCCACCAATAATGAGAAGGAACAGCTGTGGAGTCTCATCAGACAGCTTTACTGATTAGGCACACAGACGTTAACAGATGTAAGTTTTGGTGTGCTGAAACTTATCCTGGCCACAAAAAATCCAAAAGTACAGGACATCTTGAGAGCGAACAGAACTTTTAAAAAATTGAAAATAGAAATTGAAAATGTATACTAAAGTTCCCAACCTTGAGTGATTCCAAAAACATGACATTAATAATTTTTAGAGATGCTTTGCATGCAAATTTTGGTGACAGATTTTACAGTGCAGGAGGATTTGTGAAATTGCTTGTGGGAGAAAATGAGAAAAGTTGCCCATTGGATTAGGAGGCAAAGTAAGTAAGAAGAATGGTAAAGAGCACATTAGCTGCTGAAAATCTGACTCTAGTTGATGATATTGATCTTGGGGGAAATGCTATATATAAAAAGAACTGAAGAACAGCCCCAACAGAATGTAAGGTAATTGGTCGTTATAGGATAATGACTAGTCCACAAACAGTATAAATGAGAAAAGTGAGGCTCAGGATAGATAAGGTCAGCTTAAAGCAGGTATTGGAGTGGAAGGAAATCTCCAAGATTAGGTGGGTAGATGATAGTCATCTGCTATCAGATTGTTTCACAAAGAGGAAGACTGTTACAGAAAAGCTAGTTCAACACACACATCAAGATATTAACTTGTAACCATATATTCCTTCTTACAGACTGCAATTAGGCCATTTGTTCTCTCCAAAACTGCATGGATGATAATCAAGGTGATTACTATACATACATTGTCCAGTGCAGAAATGGCTCAATGGTTTAAACTGGAAAATTTACCTGTTCCCCCATATTTATCGGCCATGTTGATATCGATGTCTGCTTTTACTCTCAACATCGTTTGAAGGACATCATCACTGCCCTTTCCTGCAGCCCACATAAATGCAGTCCGTCCCTCCAGGTCCGGGTCATCTTTCACTGATGGATGATTCAAGAATACTTCAACAGTCTCCTAAGCAAGAAAAGATTTAAATTCATTCCACAGTATTTGCACTCAATTTTATATAATCCGCCTTTCAGCAATCTCTCATGAACACAGCTCCTTTATTGTTGGACACCACCTCCTAATAAAGGGCTGGGTTTCACAGCACTCTGCTGGAGGAGTGGGGAAAACCCCTAAGTAACAAATTACAGGCCACTTAGGTATCTCTTTCTGCTTGTGCCACTGTTTCACCTGCAAGACGGAAAGGTGGAGACAAGGCACTACCACATATTTTTCACTGCACAGACAGGTAACAGGGAAAAGGGGATGACTTCTTTTCAGGGGCCCACCAGAGACAACCTTGAAGATCATAGCTCCTCCTCTAACCTTATTCGTATGCATCCAAAATCTGTTTTAAAAAAGCCATGACCCCTCCTCACCTAGCAATAACAAATTTGGGGATTCGGTCTGTAACACTTAGTTCTCAAGTGAAAGAATTAAAGTAGATAAACAAATTGTTCCTTCAAAAGCTATTAAAGTGAAGAAACTGCAAAAAAATGTTTTCTTGAATCTCTACGACTTAAAGAGTGCCAAGATGTTTACATTCGACATTAATGCTTTAATAGAACAGGACAAAATAACGTGAGAAACTGACAGACTTGCCCTTAGAAATATGAAAAGTAATAGTTAAGAGCTCACAGATGGAGTTCTGCCTGAAAGCCAGGAATATCAGAAATTGTAAAATGAACTAGAAACTAAGGATAATGAAACAGATAAATCAAAATAGTATTAGCTAACACAAGAAATGGAATTTCAGCAAAACAAAACCAAGAAGAAAAGAGGAAAAGGGGTAGAATGTGGAAAATTGAAGAGGCGGAAAAGGGAAGAGGAAAGAATTCCAAGCAACAGAGAAAGAGAATTTAAATTGATGTAGCTCTGGCAGAGAAGGGAGACTAAAATCAATTCAGAATAAAACAAAACTCAGACTTAAGTTTGCCGATTTAATTCCCAAGTCAGGAAAAGACAGGAAAGAAAGGGATAACACAGAACAGTTGACATTGCGGGTCGGGGCCCTACTTCAGAAAGGGTCTCTGAAAGGTTTCTGAAGAAGGGTCCTGACCCGAAATGTCAACTTTCCTGCTCCTCTGATGTTGCCTGGCCTGCCGTGTTCCTCCATCTCCACACTGTGTTATCTCTGACTCCAGCGTCTGCAGTTCTTACTATCTCTGAGGAAAGACAGGGAGGCGGTGTTGCTCTGCTATTTAAGGATGGCATCACGTCAGTAGCAAGAGATGATATAGCTTCTATGGAGAAAAAGGTTGAATCGATGTAGGTGGATATTAGAAATAGTAAGGGGAAAAAGTCAGTAATAGGCTTAGTCTATAGGACACCACATAACAACATCATGGTGGGGCAGGCAATAAACAAAGAAATAACTGATGCATGTAAAACTGGTATGGCAAATATCATGGGGGATTTTAATCTACATCTTGCTTGATGAAACCATGTTGGTCAAGGCAGCCTTGAGGAACTAAAACAGAAGTTGCTGGATAAGCTCAGCAGGTCTGGCAGCATCTGTGAAGAAAAAAAAGAGTTAATAATTCGGGTCCTGTGACCCTTCCTCCGAACTCCTTGAGGAGTTGTTCATAGAATATATCTGACATACTTTCTTCAAACAGTATGTAATGGAACCTACGATGGAGCAAGCTATCCTAGATCTGGTCCTATGTAATGAGACAGGAATAATTAATGATCTCATAATTAGATATTCTTTCAGAAGGGGTGATCACAGTGTGGTTCAATTTAAAACAGTGATGGATGGTGAGAAGATAAAATCGAATACTCGTGTCTTGTGCTTAAACAAAGGGGACTACAATGGAATGAGGGAGAAGGTAGTCAAATTGGAGAGCAAAGGGTGTCTAGACAGAGAAGATAGAACTACTTCTAACCATTAAGAGGAGGGAATTGGTTGGCAGACTGGTAGGAAACTGCCCCAATTGCTTCCATCGCCAGAAGGCCAAGCATATAAAGGAAAACTGTTGGTTCTGGTGTTGCCCAGATATTCAAGCTGCAGGACCAATGTTTACAGCATTAAGGATGGTCAGGCATGATTGTGGACCAGGACAGTAGTCCAGAATTTGTATCTATAAAGAAATCTGTGTTCCCCAACAAAGCAGATGCTCACAGATCTTGCTGGTGGGGAAAGTAAAAAGATTTTCCACCGGTGAGCAAATGCGATCATAGCTCTGTTACTTTTACAACAGTCATGGAAAAGGATAGGTACATACAGCAGGGTAAGGTTTCTAATTGGGTATTTATAATTGAGGGTAATTACAATTCTGTTAGGCAAGAACTGGGTAACATAAAATGGGAACTGATGCTGTCAGGGAACAGCACTATATAAATGTGGAGGAAATGTTTAAGGAATGCATACTGCATGTGCTCGATATGTTTGTCCCTAGCAGGCGTGGAAGATGCGGTCGCGTGAGGGAGCCCCAGTTCTCAAGAGAGGTCGAACGATTGGTTAAGAGGAAGAAGGATGCTTATATAAGGTTTAGGAAACAAGGATCAGAAAAGGCTCTAGAAGGATACAAGTTAGCCAGGAAGGAGCTGAAGAAAGGGCTTAGGAGAGCTATAAGGGGGCATGAGAAAACCTTGGCAGATGGGATCAAGGAAAACCCCAAGGCTTTTTACACGTACGTGAGGAATAAGAGAATGACCAGAGAAACGGTAGGGCCGATCAAGGATTATAAGGGGAATTAGTGTACGGAGCCTAAAGAGACAGGAGAGGTCCTTAATGAATACTTTTCTCCGTATTCACAACTGAGAGGGACCTAGTTATAGGGGAGGACAGTGTGAAACAGGCTGGTAGGCTAGAGGAGGTGGATGTTAGTATGGAAGATGTACTAGGAATTTTGAGGAACTTGAAGATAGATAAGTCCCCTGGGCCTGATGGGATTTATCCAAGGATTCTATGGGAAGCAAGGTAAGAGATTGCAGGGCCTTTGGCGATGATCTTTTCGTCCTCGTTGTCCACGGGTATAGTGCCGGAAGATTGGAGAGGCAAACGTCATTCCCTTGCTCAACAAAGGGAACAGGGATAACCCCAGGAATTACAGACCAGTTAGTCTTACATCAGTGGTGGGCAAATTATTGGAAAGGGCTCTGAAAGATAGGATTTATGATCACTTGGATAGGCACATTTTGATTCTTGACAGTCAGCATGGGTTTGTGAGGGGTAGATCATGCCTCACAAACCTTACTGAATTCTTTGAAGAGGTGACCAAATACGTGGATGAAGGTAGAGCAGTGGATGTGGTATACATGGATTTAAGTAAGGCGTTTGATAAGGTTCCCCATAGTAGGCTCATGCAGAACGTAAGGAGGCATGGGATAGGGGGAAATGTGGCAGATTGGATTCAGAATTGGCTGACCCTTAGAAGACAAAAGGTGGTGGCGGACAGAAAATATTCAACACGGTTCTCAGTTACGAGTGGTGTACCACAAGGATATGTTCTGGGTCCTCTTCTATTTGTGATTCTTGTAAATGATTTGGATGTAGGAGTGGAAGGGTGGATTAGTAAGTTTGCAGACGATACGAAGGACGATACGAAGAAATTTAAAATAAAACACTTATACTACTTTACTAATTGTGGACAGTGCGGAGGACTGTTCTAGGTTACAAAGGGGCATTGATAGGATGCAGAGCTGGGCTGAGAAGTGGCAGATGGACTTTAACCCTGAAAAGTGTGAGGTGATTCATTTTGGAAGGACAAACTTGAAAGCAGAATACAGGGTTAAGGGAAAGATTCTTGGTAGTGTGGAGGAGCAGAGGGGTCTCGGGATTCATGTCCATAGTTCCCCGAAAGCAGCCACCCAGGTGGATAGAGTTGTTAAGAAGGCGTATGGTGTGTTAGCTTTCATTAATAGAGGGATTGAGTTCAAGAGCCGTGAAGTTATGCTCCAGCGATACAAAAGCCTGGTTCAGCCACATCTGGACTATTGTGTCCAGTGCTGGTCGTCTCATTACAGGCAAGATGTGGAAGTGTTGGAAAAGGTGCAGAGGAGATTTACCAGGATGTTGCCTGGAATGGAGGGAAGGTCTTATGAGGAAAGGTTGACAGCGCTAGGGCTTTTCTCTTCAGAATGATGAAGGATGAGAGGTGACTTGATAGAGGTGTACAAAATGATCAGAGGTATAGATAGAGTGGATAGCCAGAGACTTTTTCCGAGGGTGGAGGTAGCTATTACGAAGGGGCATAGTTTTAAAGTGAGTGGAGGTAGATATCGGGGAGACGTCAGAGGTAGGTTCTTTACTCAGCGAGTGGTAGGGGCATGGAATGCATTGCTGGAGAGGGTAGTGGAGTCGGCCTTATTAGGGTCATTTAAGCAGCGATTAGATAGGCATACGGATGATAGTATAACGTGGAGGTGGGGGTTAGGTAGACCTTAGGTTTAGGGTAAAAGTTCGGCACAATATTGTGGACCGAAGGGCCTGTACTGTGCTGTACAATTCTACGTCCTATGTTCTAAAACAGAAAACAGCAGCTCAGAAAGGCTGGATAAAGCCAGCAGCAAGCAGCAGACATGTCAGGAAGTAAGAGAGGTTCGGAAACCCTAGGGGACAGCAAACATGTGAGCTTTGCAGTGCCTGAAGAAGTGCCACTTGAGTTAAACCAGCAATGAGACTGGGAGCCAAGAGATTTGTAAGGCTTACAACAAGAACAAAACCTGTAAGTCTGATGTAGCCCAGGATAGATCAGTCAACTTAAACAGAGCTGAATTAAAGCCAGATGTATCGGAAACGGTCAGGACATTCACGTTCTAGACAATAAAACCTCCTCTCTCTTTCTCTCAAGAAAGCCTTGGGATTGGCTTTCCCTCATTTTTGACCTATTCGCTAAGTTTAATTAAAATATGATAGCAAGGTGCTGAAAAACACATTTTTAAATTGTTATAGCCAATTAAGACGTCAATTAAAAAAAGAGAGGGAACATGATCTCCTCCTCTCCTGATTGCTATGAAGCTTATCATCAACTTGTCAGTCAGCAGTTTACTAGCACCCTGAGTAATACAGCCCTTATCTTTTGTTTCTTTTCTAGTCCCATGCCGTTTATCTTGCACCATTGTCTTCTTTTTGCAATTAATTCGAACCGCCTTCCACAAAAATACAAATGTTTAACATGGATTTTCCCATTGTCATTTTTCCACATGGATGAGAGTTACACATTAGGACTCTGCCATAGCAGGCTCAGAAGGAACTGTCTGGAAAATTGCAGATTCTGATGGACAATTTCATTTTGTCCTGAACCCTCAAAAATATCCAATTAAATCACAGAATTTGAAAAATCCAACTGCAGTTAAGGTTAGACTATTAAATGCCTAATCTAAACTTTGAGTAACTATTCAACTGACCTCTCAATACACTACAGACAGGTCTAACTCCACCAGACACTTTGCAACCACAGATCCTGATCTCTACCTCACCCACCTGGGACCTAACAATCCCCAAGACCTGAAAGCCCATTCTCTGCCTGAGACTCCAAAAATCCCTTCTCTCTGGCACTCAGTAGCTCACCTCACCCCTTAGGATGGAACAGACTCCCTCTCCTGCTGGATCTGACACAACCCCTGCCCTAGAATCAGAATCTTCTGTCAGAAACACAGAGCTTTCTTAATCTGCACAATCTGATCCTGATTCCCACTCCTTGGAAATTACAGCCCCTACTACTACTAATTTGTATTTGCTTAAACTGCAACATTGCTAACTTTTCCAGCTCTGACAAAAGAGCTTAAATCTGTTTCTATCTCCATAAATTCTGTATGACCTGCTAAGCATTTTCACTGTTTTCCAGATTTCCAAAATGTGTAATACTTCATAAAACTGAAAGAACTGTGGATGCTGTAAGTCAGAAACAAGATCAAAAACAAAAATTGCTAGTCTGCTGAGCTTTTCCAGCACTTTTTGTTTTTGTGTGTGTATACTTTCTCTTTATGAGGCAATCTGTACCACACAGTACTGTGACATAGTGCAGGACGCATGCCGCAATTGCTAAATTTGGGGCAGATGAGAGGAAGATACCTGTGGGTGATTTGTAGCTGGGCTGTTGTGGTGCCACAGCGGTGTCCCTACTTCTGAGATAGAAGGGCTGGCTTCAAGTCCAAACTGTTCCAGAAGTGTATCATAATACATCTGAGCAGGTTAATTAGGAATAGCTGTCAAATGACTGGTCATTCAGAAGTGTATGAAGCATGCCTGCCTGAATAAGCATTTTCATTGCTAAAGGACAAGTCCAGAACTATTTCTCACCTTATAAGTGAAAAGCTATTACTGCTCATATTTTCAGTTTCAGGAGATCTCTTACTTGTTTTGTTGGTTTCCTTTTATCTTGATATTCTTAAATTTGTAATTAATTTACTAGCCTTCATTACTTTTAACGTTTGTTCTAAATTACACCTACAAGAAATGACTGTACATCAGCTATTTCTTCACCTTGTTTTGCACCGAGAAGATCAAGGGCCATGGTTGTTTGTTAGGGCAAGAAAGACTAGAAGGCAGGGATATAAGCAAGGGAGCAAAGGGAGAGGTAGAAGGTTGGGTTGAAATTAGAGAGGAGGGTACAGTAACAAGAAAAAAAACAGGAAAAAGGAAAAAAAAGGAAGAGTGATCACAGCATAGAAATGAAAAGCTGGACACAGGTAAACTGGAGGGGTGGGGTGGAGAGAAGAATTGACAGAAAGAAAAAAGCACGGAGGAGAGGAGAGGTAGACAGGTGAACAGTGGAAAGAGAGAGGTCAAACGTGGCTGACAACGGCAGAGGAGAGGAAAGCATCAAGGACAAGGAAGGGACAAGAAACATGGGAAAACAGGGTCAAAAGAGGAGTGGAAGATTCTGGCTACTTACTGATTTCTGCTGAGTTGGTGTCAGGCAAATAATATATGCCTCATGACAGTTAGTTGGGGTTGAATTAGAGTGGGACAATGGAGATCAGGGAAAGTAAATGGTGGTCAAATTCTGACTTCTACTGAACAGCCATTTGTTCCATTAAGGCTTGGAAGAATACCTGAACAGCCATTTGTTCCATTAAGGCTGTTCAGGTATTCTTCCAAGTTTCTACTTTAATTTGTGGATTTTTTTTGTTTTGAGTGGATGGAGCTTTAAAGCCAAGTTGCTGATTTCATTTTTGAGTCTGGTTTCACATGCAGTTTGCAAGAACATTATCATTTTAATCATTTCAATCATTTCCTGTTATGGCTGTTATAGGTGCTTTGCATTTCATTCCTCAGCTTCAATTCCCCATACATTTTCTGATTTTAGATTTCTCTTTTTTTCTGATATTTTCAAATTAACCTATTCAGAGATATTGTTACACACCTCCAAAGCAGGGGAACTTGAACCTGGGACTCCTGGCTCAGAGATAGGGATACTACCGCTGTGCTAGAAGAGCCTTTTCTCCATTCTTTTGAGAGTTGATTTTATTCTCTTTTAGCCGTTGACTTACTTGTTAGGTATATTATGTGGGTTACTAGCGATGGATTTCGTTTTTTTTAAAACTGGTGTTTTCACTTGATAGGTTCACAACTAGCTACATTTTATTTTGAATGTTGAGAGCAATCATCCATTTTAATATGCAATATATTATACAGTCAAAGATAAACTTTTGGATTACCTCATACAATTGAAAGTAAGCTGCATGGTCAGAGTGAGGGAGACGTCACCAGCGTGCAACAGAGAATTGGGAATTTCGGTCAAAGTGGGATTTCAGGGCGGGGCGGAAGAGGCACGTTACTTAAGTTTTCCTGCAAGAAATAAAGTCTCCAGAACAAAAGGTGAGCAGGAGAAAAAATAATGCAAGGATCAAGAAGTGGACTGCACTGAAATCAATGGCAGCATGATATCTCAAGAGCAAGGAAAGCAGCTCATTGGTGAATAGGTTTGGTCTGTTTTACTGATCTTTAAAGTGGAAGTTTTGTACTTAATTTGTGTTTAATTCTGTAGACTTTTGCTTTTTTTCTGTTTCTTCTGAGAAATAGCTTGAATGTTCTAAGTCAGTTCATACTAATTCACAGGATAACAAATAGTTTTTACAGTTACAGTCTGGTAGATCAGAAAGGCCAAGCGGAGACACATCCTATGGTACATAAGAAGTCATGGGCACATCATATGGCCCAGACAAACACATCTGCAAGAACTGTCACCAGCTGCACAAGCATCAACTCGCTTTTTCGGAACTTGAGCACGCCTGGAATCACTGTTGTGCATCTGCAAGTCACAGGACTAGATGGATAGCATGGAAAACAAACAGCGGGTATAAATTAGCCATTCTTGTGTTGGCAGGCTGTGACTAGTGAGTACTACAAGGATTAGTACTAGGCTCCCAGCTATTCAAAATACGCTTCAATGATTTGGAGGTGAGGACCAAATGTAATATTTCCAAATATGTGATTGATACAAAGCTAAGTGGGAATGTATATTGTGAGGAAGATATAATAAGGGTTCAGGAGGATTTGGCCATGCTTAGTGAATGGACAAGAATTCTGCAGATGGAATGTAATGGGAGAAATATACGATTATCCACTTTGGTAGGAGAAACAGATGCACAGAGCATTTCTTAGCCTTTATTCTATAAGACTATGAATACAGGAATAGTGAAATCTTGCTTCAATGAGTTTGGTTAGACCTCACCTGCAGTAGTGTGTGTAGTTGTGGTCTCCTTATCTCAAGAAAGATATTATTGTCATAAAAATGAGTGCAAAAAAGGTTCACCAGAGATTTTTCTGGGACGTCAGGACTGTCTTATGAAGAACAATTAGGCAAACTGGGCCTTTACTCTATAGTTTCAAGAATAAGAGGTGATCTCATTAAAATTTACGAAATGTTTAAAGGGACAGCCAGTGTAAACATGAATAGGATGTTTCCCATGTTTGGAGACTCGAGGGTGCATAATTTAAAAATAAGAGTGATGTCACTTAGGTTTGAGATTAGACTTTACTTAAAAGTGTTGGAACTTTTTGGAACCTTTGGAATTCTCTACCATAGAGGGCTGTGGAAGCTCAGTCTTGGAGTATATTTAAGATAGACATCAATAGACTTTTCATTACCAATAGTGTTCAGGGTTATGAGGATGCGGTGAGTAAAAGGCATTGAAGTGTTCAATCAGCCATGACCATAACGAATGGTAGAGCAGGTTCCATGGGCTGGATGTCCTATTCCCTGTTCTTATGTACCTATAATAACCAGCTACAACCATCGTAAGGAACTATCACGTCCTGTTAATTTTCTTGACTTTCTTTAGACCACTAACATGCCAGATGTACTGCGAAAAGTCTTATTGATATATCTGGCCTGTCAAAAACTTTTGGCGAAGTTCTACACAAAATCTGTTACTTAAGCTTGAAATTAATTAATACAGTGAATAGTAAGAAAAAATGAGTATTAATAAGATTAAGGAACAGAAAAAGAGTATAATTTTTCTCAAGTATCTCCATGTTGTTTCAAAACATATTGAACCATTTCTAAATTATAACAAGCATTTGCTGTCAATATTGAGGTTAATTAGACTTGATTAAGTACAAATGGTACAATAATAAGTGAAGGGGAGACATAACAGATATTCAGGAGTCAAACACTTATGGTCTGCATTATCAGCTTTTCTTTATCCCTGGCTTACCATTATCCATTCCTTGTGTGCCTAATTGTCTTCTCTCCCTCTCAGCTCTGTCTCCACCTATGGCTTACTGCTGCAGACCCTACCAACACCTCCTGGTGTGTTCAGCGTATATACCACCTTTTCCTAGCTATTTTCAGTTCTGAACAAGGGTCACTGGACCCGAAATGGAAATGCTGCTTTTTCTTCACGGATGCCAGACCTGCTGGGTCTCTCCAACAATTTCTATTTTTGTGTCAGATTTCCAGCATCTGCAGTTCCTGGTTTTAATTCAGAAATTGCTATCTGAATTGCACTGTTTCTCTGTTTGCTGGGTAAACAACATCCTGTACTGGTTCACAATTGAAATCTACTGAATGGTGTGCAAATACTGTATTTGTCTGGTAGAAAAAGAAACTAAGCTTGTCATAGATCAAGTCACTGATTCAAAGCACCAAACAAGCCTTTTGTAGGGACCGCTCTCTCCGCGACTCCCTCGGTCGCTCCACACTAGCCCTACCAACCCCTGCAACCGCAGGAAGTGCTACAGCTGCCCCTACACCTCCCCACTCACCTCCATTCAAGGCACCAAACAATATCCCCAATAGGTCAAGATTCAGTGAAAGAAATCATTTAACAATATGGCAAGTGTTAATTAATGCTCATTAATATCTCCAGTACTGGAAATTAACTGGTGTAAATGTGGTCTCATTCTTTCAGGTATTACTTGTTATGATGATGGTATATTCTTAGTTTATTCTTTCGCTTTCTTCTCTCTCTTTCTTATTTCAACCGTTTCTTCTTTATTTCACCTTTAATACCTTATTTCCACTGAATACACTTACTGAAATGCAAACTTCAGCCTTAGTCTTTGTGCTACTAATTCCACAATCCTTCAATATGCTTGCTTAAGAAGATACCCAGTAACTAGTCCTGCTGGTCAGACCTCAGATGTCTGGTCTCTCATATTTGAACAGGTTGCACTTAGCACACAAAGTACTCAAAAACCAAAATGTGCAAGTCTAATTAGATTTAGTTTTAGATTTTATATTTAGGCTTTATTGTCGTAATTAACTCTGTTATGCCTCATCATAGTAAACTGAGGCCGACTACAGTCTCAATACAGAACTCAACAGACAAAATTTGCAGGCAAATGAAAACTGGAGAGCAAGGTATAGAGAAAGAGAGTGGGTGAATACACAGCAAAAGATGTATAAAACAAGTTAGATAAAATATTTTTGGCCAAATGATTAGCATAAGAAATTTATAAGCCTAATTATTGGATATTGAAGACAGTTGGGCCAAATACATACTCCATGAACTACTCCAAACAAGACTGTATAATGGGAATCATAAAGGTGGACAACAGGAGTTGAACAGGACTTAAACATGTCCAGTCACTACAGAACACTACTTCTTTAAAATGTAATCATTCATTTACTAGACGTGGCCATCACTGGCTAGACTAGTATATATTGCCTATCCTTAGTTCCCCTTGCGAAAGTCATGGTGAACCGCCTTCTTGGACAACAGGCCCTGCTGGTATGGTGAGAGTTCCAGGATTGTGACTCAGTGACAAAAACAGAAATATAGTTCCAAGGCAGGATGATGTGTAGCTTGAAAGGGAATTTGCAGGTGGTGGTGCTCCCACGTATCTGCTGTTTTTGCCCTCCTAATTAACAAAACAACAATATGTTATATGGGTAGATTAGCAGAGCACATGTTGTCAAATGAATATTGCATATTGTTTAAAATAAACTTCAATTTAGTCCTAACCATAAAGAATGATTTAAATCCGGGGTGCTGCAGGTAAGAGTAAGAATTTCTAATGTCAAATAATTTATTTACAATGAAACAACAAAAAAAGTAAAGGAACATACAACATTCAAGGCCAGAAACGAATAGAGATCAATCCAGTTCACTTTTCTGTTTCCTAATATTTGAATTAGGCAATCTATTTCACTTCAAAGTGCTTGTTCAATTTCACCTTTAAGGTATCTAAGCTAGCATAGTCAAAAACCAAAGCTCTCTGATTTCAAAATCCAGATGCTGACATTTGTCCACTGATGACCTCTGGTGCTGACCTCAACAAAATTAATTGGGGAGTAACATCATTTAACAATGAAGAAATAAATAGTACTTATAGAAAATGTTACCTGATCTTGTAATATTGACTCAAAATACTCATTCTGCACAATTCAAATTTGCAAGACATGTCTTTTTCTTTAGACTTTTTCTTGAACAATACTTACAGCAAAATTGCTCTGAGCAGCATAATGCAGTGGTGTGGCTCCTTGGCTGTCTGATGGAATAGTGCCAGACTTGTTCCTTTCCAGTAGAAGGTGTCCAATTTGAGCATGACCTTAACACAGGTATAAAATATATGTTTAAAATACAAACACCTGGAAATAACAATGTACAGTCAATCAGAAATGTAAACCTTCTAGGTTATCAAAGTTACTCGTATTGAGTATAAAACAAAGACATCTGGCTACATTCTGGTTCATTCAAGGTTAAATTGAGGTATTCAAGAGGGAATTAGATTGTTATCTGAAAAGGAAAGATGTGCAGGGCTCTGGAAGAAAGTGGGGGAGTGACAAAACATAAATTGCTCCTATGGAGATCCTGTGCAGATGAGACAGGCTAAACGGCCTCCTTCTGTACTGTAATAACTTTGTAATTTCAAGATAGAGATATGTAAAGACAAACAGTACTTTTTTATTTCAAATATTCAATTTACATAGTTCAAAACTGAAGTAAATTCAAAACAAAGTTGCTACCCAAGTTGTATCAGAGATAATAGGTACTGCAGATGCTGGAGGATCCGAGATAACAAGGTGTGGAGCTGGATGAACACAGCAGGCTAAGCAGCATCAGAGGAGCAGGAAAGCTTGATGTTTCGGGCCTAGACCCTTCAAGCTCTATAAAACCCTGATTAGACCACACCTGCTGCCTGGACTGAAGGGCAGGTCTTATGAGGAAATGTTAAGGGAGCTAGGGCTTTTTTCATTGGAGCGAAGAAGGATGAGAGGTGACTTGATAAAGGTGTACAAGATGATGAGAGGCAGAGATAGGGTGAATAGCCAGAGACTTTTTCCTAGGGTGGAAATGACTATTACGAGGGGGCATACTTTTAAGGTGACTGGATGAGGGTATAGGGGAGATGTCAGAGGTAGGTTCTTTACACAGAGAATGGTGGGTGCATGGAATGCGCTGCCGGCAATGGTAGTGGAGTCAGATACATTGGGAAAAATCAAGCGACTCTTGGATAGGCACATGGATGATAGTAAAATGTAGGGTATGCACTGTAGTTTGATCTTACAGTAGGATAATAGGTCAGCACAACATCACGGGCTGAAGGGCCTATACCATGCCATACCGTTCTACATTCTATGAAACATTAAGCATTTTTAAAAATAATTTGTCAGCAAAAAGTATTACACAGTAACTAGTTAATATATGTTGGACGCAACTACCTAAGCAATGTAAATGTAAACATTTTTACATGTGAAACTAACATTGGACAAGAACTGCTTTGATGTCTTTTTGGAAAAAAATATAATGACTGAGTCATGAATAACAGATCCCTATAAAGTCTATTCTCAGGGTCTTGCCTGTCTCAGGGTGGGGAAGAATGGAGGGAGAAATCAACTGTATCAACTGTATCTTGCTTTTTTACTCCTCTGCTGTAAATATATTGGGAAAAGAACAGGAACAGGCTCAAATATAATGTTCCCTAAAATTCAACAGTTTATCAATAACCAGCATTTATGTTTGCATACAAAGAACAGTTATTAGATACAATTCAGGAGTGTACTGGCTTCCCTAGAACCATGCATCAGCGCAAGTCACCAAAAACACACATCAAGAGAGGAGTGGAAACAATTGTTGGCTGGTGGAGTATGCAGAGAGAGATAAAGGTCAGAACCATTCATTCTAACCGGAATTTGTCAATACACTTTAATTATTTGGTCAAAAGTAACATCATCATGAAGGAAATAAATTAAATGCAGGTGCTTGGAGAAGAAACCCACTGAGAATTTCATGAATGAAGAATTTTCTTCATGGATATAACCAAACGTTGTTAATTGCAGAAATAAGATTCTGCAGTAACTCTTACTTGTGATGTCAAATATGATGATAAGCTAAGATGAAACATACTAAAAATGATAAAAAGATTAAAGAGGGGGTGACTACAGAATGGTTTGTGTGCTTACCTGTTAACTGTAGCTCCCTTTAATACATCTGTTAATGATGCCTTTTTTAAATGATGGAGGTGCCATTTAGTAATCTTTTAGTCTGCACAGGTCAGGAGAGGATCTTGAAGATGTGGATTCAATGTTGTCTGCATTGTTGAATCACATAAATATTGGTGGGAGATGAAAATTTGTTCTTTAGAGAAAAGGGCGATGGCTGATAAAGATTGAGGGAATTGTTATCCTTTCCATCCTTTTTCACTAGAGACCGAGGTCAAAGTGAAGGTGGGACATTTCATTCAAAAAGTTCTCCTCTACAGTTCATACCAACCTATGCTTAAACTTCAAACAAGGTTTGAGGTGAATATGAAGGGTTTCAGAGAGGTCCACAGCAAGCTATCGCTGAGCTCTCTGAAGGACAGATCAGCCTCGATAACAGTAGGGCTCTTTGCCAAAGCCCTTCATGAGGGCTTGGATGAATCAGGTGGAAGCATGTAAAGTTCATTCACATGACAAGACACCTACACGAAACAACTATACATTAGCCATTTTAGCTAAGTGAAAACTCAGACTTACATGGCAGCCGGTAGGAGATACTATCTGACATTCTTACAGGAACACATCAAGGTTCAGCAAAGGCTTTCTAGATATGGTCAGAGAATGGTGACAATGGGCTGTTTAGCATGTCCTACCTGTGAGAGATTCCAATGAATGTAGTGACAAGAAGGGATGAAAACACTGCCTCAGATCTTCTGGGGAGCAGTAATCATCATCGGATTACTGTTCTGCTTGAACTATAAACCACGATGAACCTTCTCCCCATTTATCAATGTGTTTGTCTTTCCTGGATATGCAAAATGTAGCGCATCTTAGAGAGCTCTGTCACAACGCTGTAGAGTTGAGTGAAGACAGGTTGCTTCCTCTTCTAACCCCTTTTTATAGCACTAACTGCTGTATGGTAAGTTTGAAAGTGCAGCGTGAATGTTAGTGAATGTGAGAATGGGTGATTGAGTAAATGGGTATTTGGGTGAGGTTAGTGTGTTCAGTGGATAAAATGGCAGGAGGGTAAAATGAAAAGGTGAGTAGGCAGGTTGGAAGATTGGTTTGGAACTAGCTTCTGATGAAGGGTCACTGGACCCAAACTGTTGACTCTTTTGTCTCCACAGATGCTGTCAGACCTGCTGAGTTTCTCCAGCAATTTCTACTTTGTGGAAGTTACGGAAACTAGCAGATCAGGTCAGGTCAGGGGGGTCATGCTGGGGTAATGTGAGGGTCAGATGACTAGTTGGTGAGTTATGGAGGCTAATTGGTAGGGTAGTTGGGGAGTCAGGGGATTACAAAGGGGTATAATCAGAAGAAAGAGTTGGGGTGGTCAATGTGAATGATTGAGGACCAGTTCTGAAGTTAACCAGGAGTCAGACTAGGTTCTTTTTCTGTCTGCACAGCAATCTGGAAGGTACCACACATTGAAATAAGCAAGCCACTCACAGTTTGGTGAAATCTTGGTGAACTGTAAGATGTAAACTGCCTAAAGAGAAAAAGGAATTATACTCATAAATGTTTTATGTCCACTGGAAATAAAATCTAGAGGGAATATCCATTTGGGCAACTAGCTAAGAGTTAAAATCCTTACCTTGTTGGAAGGAATGTGCGCCAAGAAAAGTCAAATTTAAAATCAGCCATGAATATTGCACCATAATTAGAAACACCAGTTTCTGAGATTAGAATCTCAGTTAGCCCAGAATTTAAAACCATGTTCAAGTAAATTTATGTAAATTATGCATAAGCTGTCCAAGAATTGTTGGATACATAATCATAATATGATTGCCAGAAGTGTCCTAAGTGCAATTTTAGGACTAATTACCCAATAATGCTGCCCAGTGTAGAGGAGTTCGAAATAAATTATCATAAGATGTTATATTGCATCCTTCATACAAGGTCAATACATCAACCACAGCATCATTTCCATCAGCAACAGCAAAATGAAGTGGCGTTCGTCCTTCATAGTCCTGCCAGTTCAATAATGATTCAGTAGGAGCAGCTTCCTATCAAGTGGAAAAAATAAGAATGTTATAATATGTACTGATAATATTTTTAAAATTAGTGAACCTTTAAGTAGCACATTTTAGATAGCACATCTAGCAGCCACAGAGTCACAGAAATGTACAGCACGGAAACAGACCGTTTGGTCTAACTCATCTATGCCAACCAGATATTCTGAATTAATCTAGTTCCATTTGCCAGCATTTGGCCCATTTCTCTCTACACCCTTCCTCTTATACCAGATGCCTTCTAATTGTACCAGACTTCACCACTTCCCCTGCCAGCTCATTCCATACATGCACCACCTTGCGTGTGCAAAGGTTGCCACTTAGGTACTTGTCAAATCATTTCCCCTTTCACCATAAACCTATGTCCTCTAACTTTAGACTTCCCTCCCCTGGGGAAAAGACCTTGGCTATTCACTCTATCCATGCCTCTCATGATTTTATGTAACTCTGTAAGGTCACCCCTCAGCCTCCGACACTCTGGGGAAAATAACCCCAAACTAATCAGCCTCTCCCTATAGCTCAAACACTCCAACCCTGGCAACAGCCTTTTAAATCTTTTTTGAACTCTTTCAAATTTCACAATATCCCTCCTACACAGGGAGAACAGAATTGAACACAGTATTCCAAAAGTGGCCTTATCAAACTCCTCTACAGCTGCAACATGACCTCCCAACTCCTATACTCAATGCGCTGACCCATAAAGACAATCATATCAAATGCCTTCTTCACTATCCTATCTACCTGCGACTCCACTTTCAAGGAACAATGAAGCTTTATTCCAAGGTGTCTTTGTTCAGCAACACTCCCCAGGATGTGACCATTAAGTGTTCAGGTCCTGCCCTGATTTGCCTTTCCAAAATGCAGCAGCTCATACTAATCGAAATTAAACTCCATCTGCGACTCCTCAGCCCATTGGCCCATCTGATCAAGATCCTCTCCAAATTGTATTCAGTACCAATTACAGGTAAACGTGACTGTTTCTATGGAGAGTAATGTCACAGTTAAGTCCCTGGCACCGCAGACTCAGATGCAAAAAGGGAAATGAGGTAGACTGGGAAAGCAAGAATGTTAGGGGATTCAACAGTTACAGCAGAAGGGTTATAGGAGATAGTTATCAAGCAAGTGAGAAAGAAAATTATGTTCTGTTGAATAGTGGTGAGTTACAAAACACTTTCTGTAGAGAAGAGTAACCATTAGGTCCAGGTTAAAAGAAAGGTCACAGGATTATGGTTTTATGACTGTTCTAAGGTCCGAGAAAACAAATTCTGGCTAACTTTTTTTTGTTTATTCATTTTATGTGATATGGGCGTTGCTGGATGGCCAGCATTTATTGCCCGTCCCAAGTTGCCCTTGAGAAGGCGGTGGTGAGCTTCCTTCTTAACGTGCAGCAGTCCACCAGCTGTGGGTTGATGCGCAATGCCATTAGGGCGGGAATTCCAGGACTTTGACCCAGTGACAGTGAAGCAACAGCGACATATTTCCAAGTCAGGATGGTGAGTGGCTCAGAGGGGAACTTGAAGGTAGTGGTGTTCTCATGTATCTGATGCCCTTGTTCTTCTAAATGGAAGTGGTTGTGGGTTTGGAAGGTACTATCTGAGGATCGTCAGTGAATCTCTGCAGTGCATCTTGTAGATTGTACACACTGTTGCTACTGAGTGTCGGTGGTGGAGGGAATGGATGCAATATAAATCAAGCGGGCTGCTTTATCCTGGATGGTGTCAAGCTTCTTGAGTGTTGTTGGTGCTGCACTCATCCAGGCAAGTGGGGAGTATTCCATCACAATCCTGACTTGTGCCTTCTAGATGGTAGACAGGCTTTGGGGAGTTAGGAGGTGAGTTACTCGCCGCAATAATCCTGGCTTCTGACCTGCTCTTATAGCCACTGTGTCTATGTGGTGAGTCCAGATTGAGTTTCTGATCAATGGTTACTCCCAAGATGTTGATAGTGGGGGATTCTGTGATAGTAACACCATTGAATATTAAGGGGTGGTGGTTAGATTGGCTCTTATTGGTGATGGTCCTAGCCTGGCATTTGTGTGGCACAAATGTTACTTGCCACTTGTCAGCCCACACCTGGATATTGTCCAGATCATGTTGCACTTGGACATGGACTGATTGAGGGTCTAAGAAGTTGTGAATGTGCAGTCATCAGTGAATGACCCTACTTTTGACCTTCAGATGGAGGGAAGGTTGCTGATGAAGCAGCTGAAGGTGGTTGGGCCTAGGCTACTATGCTGAGGAACTCCTGCAGAGATGTCCTGGAGCTAAGATGACTGACCTCGAATAACCACGACCATCTTCCAATGTGTCAGGTATGGCTCTAAACCACCAGAGAGTTTTCCCCCTGATACGCATTGATTCTAGTTTTGCTAGGGTTCCTTGATGCCATACTTGGTCAAATGCAGTCTTGATGTCAAGGGATGTCACTCTCACCTCACCTCTGGCATTCAGCTCTTTTTGTCCATGTTTGAAGCAAGGCTGCAATTGGGTCAGGGGCTGAGTGGCCCTGGCAGAATCCAAACTGGGCATCACTGAGCAGGTTGTTACTGAGTAGGTGCTGCTTGATAGCACTGTTGATGACACTTTCCATCCACTTCACTGAGGATCGACAGTAGACTGATGGGGCAGTAATTGGCCGGGTTGGATTTGTCCTGCTTTTTACGTACGGGATGTACTTGGGCAATTTTCCACATTATCAGGTAGGTGCCACTGTTGGAACTGTACTGGAACAGCTTGGCTAGGGGAGCAGCAAGTTCTGGAGCACAAGTCTTCAGTACTATTGCTGGAATATTGTCAGGGCCCGTAGCCTTTGCAGTATCCAGTGCCTCCAACTGTTTCTTGCCGTAAGGTAGAGTGAATCGAATTGGCTGAAGAGGTACCTGTGATGCTGGGGACCACTGGAGGAGGCCGAGATGGATCATCCACTTGGTACTTCTGGCTGAAGACTGTTGCAAAAGTTTCAATCTTATCTTTTGTACTGATGTCCTGGGGTCTTCTATCATTGAGGATGGGGATATTTGTGTGGTCTCCTCCTCCAGTGAGTTGTTTAATCGTCCACGACCATTCACGATTGGATGTGGCAGGACTGCAGAGCTTAGATCTGATCTGTTGCTTGTGGGATTGCTTAGCTCTGTCTATCACTTGCTGTTTAGCATGCAAGTAGTCCTGTTTGGTGGCTTCACCAGGTTGATACCTCATCTTCAGGTGTGTCTGGTGTTGCTCTTGGCATGCGCTCCCGAACTCTCCATTGAACCAGGATTGATTCCCTGGCTTAGAGATAGTAAGAACTGCTGGTACTGGAGTCAGAGATAACTCAGTGTGGAGCTAGAGGAACACAGCAGGCCAGGCAGCATCAGAACAGCAGGAAAGCTGACATTTCGGGTCGGGACCCTTCTTCCGAAATGGGGAATGGGGAAGGGAGCTCAGACATAAATAGATAGAGGAGGGGTGGGGCTGGGGAAGGTCAGTGTGATGGCCTTCCCCAGCCCCACCGCTCCTCTATCTGTTTATTTCAGATCTCCCTTCCCCAACCCCATTTCTGAAGAAGGGTCCCGACCCGCAACGTCAGGTTTCCTGCTCCTGTGATGCTGCCTGGCTTGCTGCGTTCCTCCACCTCCACACTGCGTTATCCTTGATTCCCTGGCTTCATGGTATTGGTTGAGTGGGGGATATGCTGGGCTACAAGGTTACAGATTGTGCTGGAGTACAATTCTGCTGCTGTTGATGGCCCACAATGCGTCATGGATGTCCAGTCTTGACTTGCTAGATCTATTCGAAGTCTGTCTCATTTATCACGGTGATAGTGTCACACAACACAATGGAGGTTATTAATATAGAACACGGAACTGAACAGCACAGGAACGGGCCCTTCAGCCCAATGAACATGATGCCAAATGAAACTAATTGGTTCTTGCCATTGGTCCATATCCCTCCGTTCTTTGCATATTTGTGTGTTTATCTAAACATCCCTTAAATACCCCTATTGGATCTGCCTCTACTGTCACCCCTGGCAGTGATTTTCAGACTCCTACCACTCTCTGTGTAAAAAACATGACCCTCACCTCTCCTTTGAAATTTTCCCCACTAACCTTAAATGCATGCCCACTGGTGTTAGAATTATTCTCAATGTGAAGGCGGGACTTCATCTCCACAAGGACTGTGCGGTGGTCACTCCGACCAATATTATCATGGACAGATGCATTTTCACCTGGCAGATTGGTAAGGATGAGGTCAAATATGTTTTTTCCTCTTGTTGGTTTGTTCAACACCTGCAGCAGACCCAGTCTAGCAGCTATGTCCTTTAGGACCTGACCAGCTGAGTCAGTAGTACTGCTGCCATGCCATTCTTGGTGGTGGGCATTGAAATGCCCCACCCAGAATACATTTTGTGCTCTTGGCCATGTTTAACCTGAAGCTACGTGACTTCATGGGGTCCAAAGTCAATGTTGAGGACTTCCAAGGCAACTCCCTCCTAACTGTACACCAGTATGCCTTCACCTCTGCTGGGTCTGTCCTGCCGGTGAGACAGGACATATCCAGGGATGATGATGGCAGTGCCTGGGACATTGTCTGTAAGGTATGATTCCGTTGAGTATGACTATATCAGGCTGTTGCTTGACTAGTCTGTAAGACAGCTCTCCTAATTTTGGCACTAGCCCCCAGATATCAGGGAGGAGGACTTTGCAGTGTCGAAAGGACTGTTTCTGAAATTGTCTTTTCCAGTGCCTAGGTCAACGCCAGGTGATCTGATCAGTTTCATTTCTTTGATGCTTTGTAGCGAATGGTATAACTGAATGGCTTGCTATGTCATTTGAGAGAGAAATCGAGAGTCAACTACATTGCTGTGGGTCTGGAGTCACTGGTAGGGGTAGCAGTTTCCTTCCCTAAATGGCTTTAGTGAACCAGATGGGTTTTTCTGATAATCAACAATGGATTTATAGTCATCACTGGACTCTTAATTCCAGATTTTTTTTTTTACTGAATTCAAATTCCACCATCTGCTGTGATGGGATTCGAACCCAGGTGCCTGGAACATTATCTGGGTCTCTGGATTAATAGTCTAGCGGTAATACCACTAGGCCATCACATCCCCATTTGCTTATCGTCTGGGAGCAGGTGATTTTTTTTTAGTTTTTAAAAGTCTTCCTGTGGAGCTAAGAAGAGCAGAAGCGGTCCCTTGGCTTTATAGTGCACACTGTTGTCCTTCCTCAAACTCCCTAATGTCCAATCCACAAGCAACTCCTATTCTCTTGAATTTATCTGCAAGGTGGAATGCAGTGAGATGATTTCTCTTGTGCAGTGAGTTGCCTGTGCAACCCTTCCCAAAAGTACAGGTGAAGTCCAAGGACCAATTTCTGGCAATATTCTTGATTTGAGATGAGGCTGGGTCCAGACTCCAACCTAGCTCAAGATGCTTTAAACAGTACAACGTGATTGCTATTAATCTCCTTTTCCAACAGAATCAGTTGGAGGATAGAGATGAACAAAATTAAAGCTAATCCTCTGAAGATTGATCTATTGTCTATGGATAATACAAAGCCACTTAATTCAATTGAATAATTATTTAATTTTGAATTGAACAAATAGCCCCCTTCCCTGGTATTCCAATTGCTTAATTCAATTTACTGGTTAATTAATTTTTAAAGCATAAAACAACAGTGAATTATTAATAGACTGAAGTTATGATGCAACAATAATACAGCAAGGATATACTATTCACTCTACTCCCACACCAATGCAATTTTTATTGTCTTCAGTCATTGCAATAGAGTTTTTATCAACATGCTTACCAGAATGCATTTCACTGTGTGAATGGCTGTAGTGTCTTTGTTACTGGCAGCCCAGTGGAGTGGGATTTTGCCTTCAATGTCAGGAATGCCTATATTGGAATCATGTTTTATCAGCAGTTTAACATGTTCTGGATGGTTGTAGTAGGCACTCCAATGTAATGCTGTTTGCTACAAAAATTAAAATAATTAAAAATAAGGCAATTGCGATTACTATTGATACCAGCTCATTGTGTCTTCCTTGTTCAAAAAAATTAAACCGTCTATATTAGTGTTCTATTATAACAGAGGTGGGTCAAGGCTCTACAGTAAATTGTCAGTCTTAGCTCTTCTGTCATATTAAAATATTGAACAAAGGCCAGGTACTTTTGAGCAAGAAGAGAAAGGTAAAATTTTAAAAATAAATAATTCCAGATGAACCATAATGCACTTTTCATTGATAAAATAAGAATGACATTCGTAGAGTCCTGGGTGTTGGTTAACAGGAAAAATGTAATTCATTAGGTGGACAAGAAGGAAGCAAGAATGAGAAAAAGGTTAGAAAAAATACAACATTTGAAATATTGGGCCAAATCTTCCATGAGTGAAGTCAGATTGCAATTCTGCTTCTTTTAAACATACCCTGCCCAGAGCTCCAAGTTTCTGGTCTGATGTTTCAATTTGGGCTTCTTGAGAAATATACTGTAACTATGCCAGAAGCCTTGCAATGCAGTGCAGCATCAGCACTGGATGACAAGCCACTTTTTAAAGCAGTACTGCACATTCTGGGGATTCTGGGTGAGGTGAGTGAGGGCTTGGGACAGCAGGTATGTGTGCTAGCCAGTAGGTAATAGCATAGGATGGCAGATGGGTGAGAACTTAGGTATCAGATATGAGAGTGTTGGGGGTAGGGCTACAAATGCATAGGAGAGGTGGTGACAATTAAGTAGGTGAGGCAGAAGGGTAGCAAGTTTGGGTGAGAGAGAATAATTGTTTTGAGTATATTCCCATTGCCAAAAGATTTTGCACTTGAGTATACTTAAATGAAATCAGACCACTGATTAGTTTTATGTCAGTACATTTGCATTGCTATAGCAGCTTTGAATGCAAATAACCTACAACAAGAAATAAATAAAAATGATCAGCGTGAATAATTATTGTTTACTGCACGTGGTTAGAGGCATAATATTCTGAACTAACAAATTACATTATGTGATGGACTATATTATTTTAAATTTAATTCTGGCAATATTATACTTTACATAATTTGGGACATCACATGATAAATATGTTTTACAGTTTTAAATATTTTCCTTGTCTATGATTCCAAACTACATACATCAAATTTAACTGCATTGTTGCAGTCTATTTAAGAATTCTTGGATACATGATTCTGTTCTGTAAGTCGAATCTATCCACATTAGAGAACATTGTTCTTTTCATGTGAAATGAGTTTTGCAATAGAGCAGAAAATTACCTTTGTGACAAAGCTTGAGCATGTTGGCTATGTTATCCCAACAGGGCCACTAATTTCAGATTTTTAAACAATGATTTGCAGATTCTTATTAAGCAATACTTTTCTCATTTAAAATGCTCTTTAAAACCTACTTCTTTGACCAAGCTTTTTTGTGGGATGTGAACATGCTGGCAAGGCTAGTATTTGTTGCTCATGCCCAACTGCCCTCGATAATCTGGTGGTCAGCTACCTTCTAGCTGCAGTCCATCTGTTACAGATGTAGAGATAAGATTAATGAATATGAAGAAAAGTGTCTGGGGTAGGCTCTGAAGCAACTGTGATCTCAGTTATGTGACAGACTGAATCAGTAAATCATAACTGGAGCAGTTTCATAGAATTGCCTTCTGGTTTCAGCATCCTTCACTTGACATCTGTGCATGAACTGACCAATCCATGTACAGCACCAGTGAAGGAGCATACTGACTTTCCTGGCTTTTCGGATCACTGGTCAGAACATGTGTATCTGATAACAAGGTTTTCCTTGGGAGTAAAGTAAGCACTGATGGTAGCTTAGACTGACTGAAAATTTATGAAGATGTCATCTGCATCATGTCTAATAAGGATATCTTCAGCATCAATGCCTATTGCACATAGGAAAGCATTGCCATGGAACTGTTGCTGTTTCAAAGGTTACACGGAGGCTGCAAAAATGGCACCTCCTGTAACTCTCATCTATATAGTCACATTGGTCCTTCAATGGTATCAAAGAACTGCAGAAGAAGGGACTTTCAGCTGTGTGAACATGCTGCCACCTTAGAGTACGTCTCCCTTGAGTAAGCCTCAAGATTTCTCTTGAGGTTTATCAAGTTGCTCTGAGAAAAACACCACCCCAAAATGAGCTGCAATAAGTCAACACAAAAGCGAAGGTGGCCATTTGGTTTCAGGACAGAAATCAGGCTTGAACACAGTATTGTGACAGATGTAACATCCTATTCCTCCTTAACTTTATCCAACAGCAGAGATAAGATCCTTCCAGGCTCAGTTCCACCATTAGCTGCTTACACCTGAAAATGGCAGGCGGAGCCAAAGAAAAGTTGACCAAAGCTGTGGAAAAAGCAGGAAACACCACTCTGAAGTCCTGGCATTTTGGTTCAAATACAAGCAACAAAACTGCCTGGCAGGGGGCTGACACTATGCCAAAAGAAAGCCAACTGAAACAACAACGACTGAAGGGTGTGGTAACTGTGGGTAGCACTCTAGAATTCTGGTCTAGTGGGATTTTCCAGAAGCTGCTCTTGCAATAACTTGGTAAAAAGTGTTCCATTGACAAGTTTTACCAGGATCTCATCAACTAAGGCCATAGGGTGCATTCCTGTCTGGATCACTTTATCACACTCATTAAATCAATGCAAAGGTGAAGCTGGACATTTGTTTTGGACAGAAATCAGGCTGGAACACAGTAGATGCTGGAACTGATCTAACATCCAATCCAGTTCCTTCTTAATATATCAAACAACATGGAATCCAAGATTGGGGAACAACAAGATAGCAATCTGTGGCAGTTTCTCATCAAATGTACAAAAGTGAACATTACTGATTCTGTCATGGATGTGAGAATTTCTGGTCAGTTATTTTGCAAGTCAGAGGCTCTGACACTGACTTTAAACCAGATACTGGGGTGACTGTCACATTGTTGATAGACAATTTAGACTGGTTTCAGAGGTTGAACATTCAGCAGCCTAATATTAAATTAAATGCCATCAGTGTTATCTGCCCTGAAGTTAAACTTCACTATGATCCTCACATACCACAGACAATAGCATTATCAGAAATTCTACCTCTTGAGTAAGCATGTATCCAATTATGCATTCTAAAGCACATGCATCAGATCTCCAAATAAGACTTTCACGTCACATTGTGCCAAGAGTTTCAGTCACTCTGTCTTGTACTTGGGAAGCTTAAAGCAGAATACTGCTTTATTATCCTCCAGTAGCCTGATGTTGTTTGCCTGTTCACCCTCACCAAGGTCCTCTATTTGTCACTGGATAAAGTCAAAGACGAACTGGATAGGATGTTATATCTGTCACGGCACCTGCCCTGTGTTCAAGCCTGATTACTGTTAACCATTAAGAATTTACAAAATCCCTCAAACTTTTGGATGCTTTTTCAGGCAGAGGGTTGATGATTCACAACTCTTCAATATACAGCAAAAAGAATGATGAACAATGGTTATGTCAGTAGTCTGGTCCAGAAAATTAACACTTCAGGACTGACGCTCTGAAAACTTGTGTTTTCAAATAAACCTGTTGGACTATATTCTTGTTTTGTGTGATTTCTAACCTTGTCCAACCCAGTCCAACGCTGACACCTCCAAATCAGAACACTAAGACACACAGGATGCATGGGAGTTGGCAGGTTGGACACAAAATGGGCTCGGCCATAGAAGAGGGTAGTGTTTTTCTGACTGTACAGAGATGTTCTACACGAATCAGTGCTGGGACCATTGTTGTTTATGTATGAATGATTTGAATGAAAACATAGGTGGTCTGATTAGTAAGTCTGCAGACACAAAAATTTTAGAAATTGTGGACAGTGACGAAGGTTGTCAAAGGATACAGCAGGATATAGATCAGTTGGAAATTTGGGCAGAGAAATAGCAGACGGAGTTTAATCCAGACAAGTGTGAGGTGATGCATCTTGGGAGGTCAAAGAGGAAAGTATACAGTGAATGGCAAGACCCTTAGAAGCATTGACATTACAGAGCGATCTTGAGTACAAGTCCATAGCTTCCTGAAAATGTCAACACAAACGGACAAGGTGGTAAAGAAGGCATACAGCATGCTTGCCTTCATCGGTTGGGGCTCTGAGTATAAAAGGTGGCAAGTCATGTTGCAACAGTACAAACCTTTATTGAGGACACATGTGGAATATTGCATGCAATTCTGGACGCCACACTATAGGAAGGATGTGGAGGCTTTGAGAGGGTGCAAAAGAGGCATACCAGAATTGCCTGGATTGGAGTGTATTAGCCATAAAGAGAGGTAGGACAAACTTGGATTGTTTGCACTAGAGCATTACAGGCTGAGAGCCAACCTGACCTGAGTACATAAAATTATGAGGGGCATGGATAAGGTAGGTAGTTGGACTCTTTTTCCTCAGGGTGGAAAGGTAAAATACTAAAACATAGGTCTAAAGTGAGAGGGGGAAAGTTGAAAGGAATTGTGCGAGGCAAGTTTGTTTTTACACATGGTGGTAGGTGCTTGGAATGCACTGCCGGGGAAGGTAGTAGAAGCAGATACAATAGCAACGTTTAAAAGAAATTTAGGCAAACGTATTATCAGGCAGGAAAAAAGGGCTACGGACCATGTATACGCAGATGGGATTAGTTTACAATGCATCATGGTCGGCACAGACATCGTGGGAAGAATGTCCTGTTCCTGTGTGTGGTGTTCTTTGTCCTGTGTTATATTATTGAGTTAGTTTGTTGTAGCCAATTTTTGAAATTTTCAAAGACACTTTGTTCAAAAGTCTTCAGAGCCAATAATTATTAAAGTACTAATATTCCTTAAGATACATAGAATCAAAAAATACCTACAGTGTGGAAAGAAGTCATCAAATCTGCACCAACCCTCCAAAGAGTATCCAACCCAGATCCAAGTATATCCCGTAACCCCACATTTACCATGACTAGCCCACCTGGCCTATGCATTCCTGAACATTATAGGCAATTTACAGAGTCATAGAGTCTTACAGCATGGAGACAGAACTCGTCCATGCCGATTAAGTTTCCCAAACTGAACTAGTCCCATTTGCCTGAATTTGGCCCATATCCCCCTAAACATTACCTATTCATGTACTTACTTTAAATGTTATAATTGTATTTGCAATTACCACTTCCTCTGGCAGTTCATTCCATTTACGAACCATCCTTTGAGGTCTCCTTTAAATCTTTCTCCGCTCACTTTAAAATTGTCCTCTAGTTTTGAACTCCCCAACCCCAGGGAAAAGACTTTTGCTATTCACCTTATCTATGCACATCGTGATTTTATAAACCTCTATAAGGTCACCCCTCAACTTCATAAGCTCCAGGGAAAAAGTTGCAGGCTATCCAGCCTTTTGAGTTGCTATTGCTGCTCTGAGTCTGCCATGAAAAGGAAATTGGGGCATAGTTAAAAGCAAGAATATGACAGTTGAAATGAGAAAGGTCATAGCACTCATAAAACTCTGTCAAATCCACAGAACTTGGAATCAGATGGCAAAACTTTGATTTGCTATAAATAAATCACAAGGAGAATCTTTGGTGAAACAGAAATTAGAATTATTCAAGAGGAACAAGTTCTTTGGAGCATATTGCTTCATGATAGCATTGTAAACAACATTGTAAATATTAACTTTTAACACAATTCTTTTGTATAATCTCTAATACCTTGTTTTTGTCTTGGGTGTCCACTTCTCCTGGAGCCATAGACTTTAGTAGCAAAGCCAAACACTTCGGACTTTTGTGGCGTGTAGCTAAATGAAGTGGAGTCATCTCTTCAAGATCCTTCTGCATCCAGTTGGCACGTCGACTAAGCAACAGCTTCATGAAGCGGTAATTTCCCTTGAAAAACAGAACAGAAAAGTAAAAAGAAGTTTTATTTTTTGTGGAAATAAAAACATCTGATCTTTGGAATTTCATGGACAGGAGATGCGCCTGCCCCTTACTTGTATGTCTCATCAGCTAAGAGAAGTTGGCAAACACAGCAATGGTACTGTTAGTTAAGATACCATTTATTATGAAACATCCATCTCTTAAAAACAAACACATTTGCTCCTTCAACAGCTTGGCAGAAAAAAACATCAAGCTGACCCAACATCTGAAGGATGTGGCAGACATCAGAAAAAAGCTCAAGAGGCTTGTTACCAAACTTATAACAAAACCAAAGAAGCCTCACATTAGTGTCGAAACCTTAATCATGCCTGCATGTAAAAAAAGTATGATGTTAGGAGCTGATGCTGCAAAAGATGTCAACAAAATTCCACTCCATGATAACACAGCTAAATGACAATTTTTTAAGGAGCTACTGAGTCATCCAGCTCATGAAGAAAATAATGAATACCTACTTTAGGGAAAATACCTTACCCGCACCATGTGTTGGAACATATACAATAACAATGATTGGATACACAATCTGTTTAGTTCACTACCTTCTGATTCAACACAAATGCTGATGTGAAAAGCAAAAGAAGAATTTGTACAACTATAGGTGAATTGCACAATGAAGCTAAAGTTTGGAGAGGTGAGGTAGGTGGTGTTCTGGCTGTCCCCGAATCTCTGATGTTCATGGTTATGCTGTACTCTGGCTGTTTGAAACAACATACCTCTGCCAGCTAGCATTTTCAACACTGCCATGCGTGAAAACAACAGGAGGGAGTGCTCGTCAGTGAAGCACGATTTGCAAGTGGCCCTCTCATCAATTTCTCCCCAGATCAAAAGGCTCTGAGCACACCAGCAGGCCCAGGTTTCCCACAACCCCAGCAAATTGCAATTTACTCCTCTTTGCTCTGATATATTGTTCATGAATAGTTCAAAATGGTTGAGCTTAGCAGACTTTGAAAACGTGTCTGTGCTCACAGTGGAAGACTGTATTTGTTCCAGTGGATTTCAAACATTAATGCTTCTGATCCTTCTTTAGCTTGTTATATGTACTATATTGCAAATCTCTCGAGTAAGGCCATACACATAGTAAATGCAAGTAAATGTGACATTTATGAGCAATCAATTCAGCTGAACAAAGCTGAACATGGATAGACCATGGAATTGTTTGTCTCATTGATGTGTACCTTGATACCAAAAGGGTTGAGAACCACTGCAATAGCGTACTTGATGGTAAGGAAGTTAGCAATGCGTTCACCAACGTCAAAAATCCAATCTGACAAGTTACTGTACAGCAACCCACCCTCAATTGTCAGTAAACTGACAGAAGTTGTCATTGACAATCGCTCTTATCTGTTCATTGGCGTTCAGTTTGGTTTTGTAAATGAGCCACTCTGGACCAGGACTCACTGCAGCCATGGTCCAAGTATGGAACAAGAATCTAAATTCATGAGGGAAGGTCAGAGTATTGGCCCTCAGCATCAAAGCAGCATTTCCTGAGTGTGATAATATGAGGATCTTGCAAGACTTAAGGCAATATGAATCCAAGGAGAACTCTCCATTTGTGGAGTTATATGTAGTACAACAGATGATAGTTGTGGTTGTTGATCAACCAGTTCAGTTCCAGGACATTATTTCAGGTGTTTCTCAGGGCAATGTCGTAGGATTAATCACTTTCAGCTATTTCATCTACAATTTCTCTCCATCATAATGTTATTAAAATTTACTCCTCCTCAGGTACTGAAACAGTCAATGTCCATAAGCAGCACCATTGGACAACATTTAGGCTTGAGTTGACAAGTGACCAGTAACGTTTCTGCCACCAAAGTGGCAAGCAATGACCATCCTCAACATGAGAAAAATTAACCATCTGTCTTAACATTCAATAATATAAATGTCACTGAAACCTCCACCAACAACATTCTGTGGACTCTCATTAACCAGAAAATTGACTGGACCAGCCATGTAATAACATGGCCATAGCAGCAGGTCCAGGAAGCAGGAATCTTGCATTGGGTAATCAACCTCTTGATTCCCCAAAGTCAAACCATTATCTAAAAACACAAGTCAGAAATGTGATAGAAATTCCCTGCTTGCCTGGAAGAGGGCAAGTCCAACTTCTCATAAGCAGCTTGATATCATACAGGACTAAGGAGTCTGTTTGATCAGTACCCTTTTCCACTACCTTAAACATTCTCTCCTTCCATTTCAGATGCACCACGCCAGCATTGTGTAACAGCTACAAAGGACTGAAGCAACTCACCAAGATTTCTTAGTCAGCATTTTCTCAGCCTGTGACCTTTGTCAGCTAGAGGATCTAGAACACAGGCACAGAGAAACACGGATACCCGCAAATTCCCTTCCAAGTGACACAACATTCTGACTTAAACCAAACCACCGCTCCTGTACTCTGACAGTTCAAGATGTACTCACCATCACCTTTCCTTCAGTCGCCACTATCTGAAGAACTATTAAGGACGGGTAATAAATGCTGGCAATGTGAGCACTATTTACATCCCATTAAAAAAATTAGAAGGGCTACAATTGTGCAAATTGGCCAAAATAGAAGCAGAACAATCATAAGCACATAATAATTAAATTCTAACAGTGAAAATTATTTAAAATATTCCAGGTAAAATTAACATTTTTTTAGAACAAGAATATTTGCTCCTTTGTTGAATATATGCTCCTTTGTAGCTGATTTCCATCCTGAGGTAATTCTTATTCTGAATAATTGCAAATGCACCAACAACACTTATTAAAGAAATTGGTCAGCTTAAATCTTCAATCCTCATTTTGAGAAAATTGCTTCAAATGGAAATGTTTCAGCTTCCCTTTAAGATGTTTTTGAATGAAAATGTATCTTTTTAATTCACTATTGTGGTGGAGGAATAACACCCATAAATGCAAGCAGCAAAGACTGGCAACTACATCAGACAATGTGTCATCTGAATACAATGCTTTCCCTTATGTTATTGTCAAAATCACCATGACTACATCATAACTATTTATGGTTCAACATATCACAAAACTATGTATGGATTCTGATTCTTACCCTCTCCTGAACACAATTATCTATCTCCATATGCTGCTAATATATTTGCACCTGTATTAAATTATCAACTTAGCGTTACAAAAGACATTGCATTGTACAGTCTGCAATCACTGGAATCACATTATCTTCTGTCAGTTTTTAAAATTAATGAAATACAGTGCAGCAAGCTGGAAAAATTATATTACATTTCTAATTCAAAAGAAAATGCTTAAGATATGCACCTTTAAGGCCCTGTAAAGTAATTGTAATCCTGTGTGTAGATATAATGGAAACAATCAAAAATTCCTCTTTTAATAGCCTCCTGGAGGATATTGTTCTCTTTCAGCAGCCTGTACTCATAGGGCAGATTATTTCACTTATATAGAAAGACTGAATGGAGTTTTTACAAAGTCACTGAACAAACAGGAACACTAACGGTAATCACCTTTGATTATTTAATTTGCTACAAAGCACCTGCAGAAAATTAAAAATCAAGGTTTAGTTTGAAAATGGAAATATTGATACATCTCTACAAGTTCATTTCCTCCTGTCTAGAATCACTTACAGTCAGAATTGAAAATTAAAACATTGCAAAGAACCCAAAAATAAAGACTGTGAACATGAAGAAATTTGGAATCAAAGAATATGTGCATGCGTGAGTACTTGATGCATTGGTATTATGCAACAGGATAGGATTAATTGATGATCTCACAGTGAAGGCGTCCCCAGACAGTAGTGATCATAACATGATTAAATTTTACATTCAGTAAAACAATTTTTATATATTTAAATAAGAACAATTTTTAGGGCATAAATGCAGTGCTGGCTACAGTGAATTGGCAAATTAGGTTAAAGGAAAGGTAAATAGAGATGCAACGGTAGACATTTAAAGGAATATTACAAAGTACAGACATAACAAAGAGTTATAAAAATTCCAAGGGGATATAATTGTGCACAGACAGGTGAAAAGATAAACAATTGCGAAAATATAAAAACAACAAAGAATGACCAAGAAATTAATAACGAAAAAAAATTAGTCGTGAAAAATTAGAGTCCAAGCTGTAGCTAGCCAGAAATATATAAAAAATAAATATTTAAAGAAGAAATGAATTACAAAGTGAGCATCAGTCCTCTCATTTGTCACAGGGAACATGCTGCAAGTTACTCTTAAATCCATTATAGCAGTTCAAGATAATCAGACAGAGTCAAAAACGATTTTGTGAAATAGAGATCATGGTTAACCAATCTACTAGAATTCTGCCTGACAACATCCCACTGATTGGTTAAACTGTAAAGTGTTAAAAAGCTGTCAGCGCCAGATATAGCAGAGAGAGAAAGAGATTTCCAGAGCCTGCAGATGGAAAACGTCAATCTTTCCTTCTCCACATGGATAAAAGAGCGAAAAACCCAGAAAGCTCAAAAGAAAAAATTCTAAAACAAGCAAAGGCTAGGTCCAGCTAAACAACCCTTGAATCAAAGAAGGATCATTACCCCCAAACAGCAGCATGTCCAAAAGGCTGTAAGAAAATAATTTACCAGCTGGTGGTCTGGAATTTTGATCTAAATCTTGTTTACCATGTCTATATTATTTTTCCACTCATAGTATGGGTGTTAAGCCGTTTGTCATGTATATTGATTGTGTTTCAGCATGTATTTGGGTGTGTAGTATGAAGGAATGTAGTTTAAGTTGCACAGCATTAATTAGAAATGCTTTCTTTTTTCTGTTCATATTAAAGGTGTGAATTATAGTAGTTATTTTTCTGCTGATTAATCCTGGCTTGAATTGCTTTTGTCCTGAACAGCAGTCAGTCAGGTAAATTGGTCATTTTGATGGATTCATTGAGATTGTACATATCTAGAAATTTCTTATGGTTTATGAAACAGCGAGACAAGATTATCAGTGCCCTCTTCCTACTTTAGCCATGACATTTTGAGCTCAGTGCGTGTATGCTTTGTGAGCTTTGTGAGCAAATAAACATTGGTCAACAGTTACACTCACTCCAACATGAGAACGGAGGCCTACATAAAAGCCACAGCTGAGGTTTTTGAGCCTTCACAATCCTCTTGAAGACATACCTGAAGGCCATATTCTTTCTGAAGACCAGTGGACAGTGCACCTAGCCTCCAATAGGTGCCTTCTAGCTGCTGCACCCTTGAGGCTACTGTGTAATGGCTTCTCATTTCAAACGTCTTCCCCTTATGTCCCCGGAGCTCCTCCTTTTCCATCTTTGTGAACTGTGGGAGCTGAGATCAGGGATACTGACCATCCCATTCAGTGTAAGAGAGACCAGGGTCAGAAGATTCCTCTGTGCTGACGCCAGCTTTTTACAGAGATGACGTAAGAAGAGATCATGAATTGTGCATTTTCTATCCAACACCTGAATTCCACCTACTGTGGAGTTTGGACATTGTTTGTGTCATGTCTGTAAAAAGAAGAAAAATGCCCCATCTCGCAGCATCCCAAAACAACCCAGGGGCTGAGGCTGGCAGCACCGCCCCTCCCATGACTCAATTTTTGCACCCAAACCATTGGGGATGCAGTCATCATCGATGGCTAATGTCACTGAGGCTGTCAGCACAGAAGAGTTGGAAACATCTACATGTAAAGAAAGTATGGGAGAAACACGTTGAGGCAAACACCCAGATAGCACAAGCCAGCTCACATGCAGCTTTGATCATGCTTGAGACTGTGACAATGCCCACTTTGGCCAAATTTGTACAGTTCACAGCGGAACTTTTGTTTTTATTCTGGAAGGTACCTAACTATTCTATTCCCAGTCAGTGCTCCTTGCAGATCCCGTCCCCAGTCCAACAAACCCAACAGTTAGCAGATGTCATTTGAATCTCAGGAGAATGACACAGATCCCTCTATCCAGACTGTCCCTCAAAGAGATTAAAAGGGACGCCTGTCTAAGGGACAGGTGGAAGATCTGCCCAGGATAACCCGATCACCCATCAACAAGTCCAGCATCGTGGTGGCAGAGGTAGGCCAGGTCAATTAGTCTGAACATTAAACACAAGGTCAATCCCCCTAGAAAATGGGGGAAATGAATAAAATGGTCCAACACATCTGCTTACTGGGTGGCAGCAGGAAAGGGGAGAGCACCTATCTCTCAGATGTTACCAAGGTACTGGTGTTGAGTCTGAAGCTTTTCTCTGTATCGCTGTATGGCCTCGAATCAAAATTGTTGTCCCTGCTTGCTTAGTTCCCTGGAGGAGCCCAAGGTGCTCCCTCTTCCTTTGATTGCAGAGTTCGATGGTGTCAAATGTAAGCCACACCCTGCAACTTCTGGATGGAATTCAGCATAACATTGGGTGATGTCAGGATCCCAACCCCTACATTAATTCTGGGAAGTTTAACCCCTCACACACACCAAAGCGCACCTCACCTTGACCAGAGAGAAAAGTGAAAGCGTGTGTGCAAATGTGAGAGACAATGTGGCATGTGTGTGTGTGTGAGAGAGACAGTGTGCACATGCGTGTGTGTGAGAGAGACAGTGTGTACATGCGTGTGGGTGAGAGAGAGTGTGCACACGTGTGCGTGCACGTATGTGTGGTGAGACTGTGTGTGTGTGCATGTGCGCGTGCGTGGAGTGTGTGAATGTATGCGTGTGTGCGTGCTCCTATTGACTTAGTTTCCTTCATTACTTTTCAATGTTGTTCAAACACAAGTACTAAGTATAGTTAGAGATAAAAGGTACTGCAGATGCTGGAGAATCCAAGATAACAAGCATGGGGCTGGATGAACACAGCAGGTCAAGCAGCATCATAGGAGCAGGAAAACTTGACGTTTCGGGCCTAAACCCTTCATCAGAAATGGGGGAGGGGAAGAGGGTTCTGAAATAATTAGGGAGAGAGGGGGAGGCGGATAGAGGATGGATAGAGGAGAGGACAGGTGGAGAGGAGGCAGACAAGTCGAAGAGGCGGGGATGGAGCCAGTAAAGGTGAGTGTAGGTAGGGGGGTACTGCACCTCCCAGTCGCGAACCATTTCAACTCCCCCTCCCATTCCTCAGATGACATGTCCATCCTTGGCCTCCT
This sequence comes from Ginglymostoma cirratum, assembly GCA_024137785.1. Taxonomy (NCBI): domain Eukaryota; kingdom Metazoa; phylum Chordata; class Chondrichthyes; order Orectolobiformes; family Ginglymostomatidae; genus Ginglymostoma; species Ginglymostoma cirratum. Next base: position 43,193,433 of record JAHRHZ010000013.1, read on the forward strand.
GCAATGTCACA
>JAHRHZ010000013.1:43193843-43231930 GCA_024137785.1 Ginglymostoma cirratum
CTAACATCATCCCGCCCCCTTGACCTGTCCGTCCTCCCTGGACTGACCTATCTCCTCCCTACCCCCCTACCTACACTCACCTTTACTGGCTCCATCCCCGCCTCTTCGACTTGTCTGCCTCCTCTCCACCTATCCGCTCCTCTATCCATCCTCTATCCGCCTCCCCCTCTCTCCCTATTTATTTCAGAACCCTCTTTCCCTCCCCCATTTCTGATGAAGGGTTTAGGCCCGAAACGTCAAGTTTTCCTGCTCCTATGATGCTGCTTGACCTGCTGTGTTCATCCAGCCCCATGCTTGTTATCTACTAAGTATAGTTACTTAACAATTATAGAAAAGCAATTTGCTTTTAAATAGGTCGCCTTCATAACCCACAGTCAGAAATAATTCTGATAATTCTTACATTTCATATCCGAAGGCAGGGCTGACCTACAGTACCATGACCTCTGCCACAGGTAGGGCATAGAGGCAGCTCCAAAATAAACGTCAGCTGGAAGGGGGTTCAAACCCCGATTGTTGACACTAATCGGTCGATACCAGCTGTCCAGCTAACTGAGCCAACCAAGCTCACCTGGGAATCAACTACTTTGGTAATAGACGCTTTTAAATGCATGTTATAGCTGAAGCTATAGAAAATGATAGTGGTGACTCTGGTCATTCTAGCTGCTGCAAAATAAATGATCACCTTATAAAAACCAGTACGCCACGTGGCCAATGTCCTTGTCAGTAATTCAACGTCTTCCGAAGAATTGTAGAATTGTTATCGACCTATAAAGTAATAGTTTAATTTTAAATGCAATTGTAATATTAATCCTGCTTTGCAAAGTAACCAAGCATGATGTGGATATTGTGTTACAAAATGCAGATCATAACTTGGACTTATTAAACTTACTGCACCAAAAAGCACATGAGACAGATGAAGCACACATTTATATCCGTTTTCTGAAACTTGTCTTTTTTTACCAAGGAATAGATCACTAGCATGAAGCCAGAGGCTGGAAGCAGTTAGGAGGACTTGAAGGTTGATGTTCAACATATTTGGCTGCATTATCAGAGTGATTTCCATGGTCATTAAATCCTGTACTGAGATTCAAAGCCGAAGTTTCTGTATTATTAAAATGATTGCTACTCACTGGAGCTCAGGGCATCCTTCAATTTTGCCCCACTCAAAATAATTGGAAAGAAATTATGTGAACTATTTGAAGACAAAGACTTTTAAGCCAGATGACTATACCAGTCTAGTCCATCAAATATATTGTGCATTTAGTCATTTCCACCTTTCCAATCCTGGGGTCTAGATATGTACAAACATAAGTCACATTACACGTGACTTAATTGATCTGTATTTTTTTGAAATACTAAAGAACTTCTAGATATTTATGAACGATACAAATTGTTTTCAGAAAAAAGACCTGAATTTTAATCTACAACATTTATTGCAATAATCCATACAAAGCAAACCCTGTCACTATCACAAATTCTAGAACTTATATATTCAAGAATCATGGATCACTTAAATTTTTAGCAAATAATGTGGTTACTTTATGAAGAATCTGGAAGATAACTGCACTGCATTGCTGTAAGAAAAGAATCATTTTTCTACAAGAAAAAAAATTAAACTCAATTCACCTGTGGAACAGAGATCATTACATTGATAGACAAGAGCACAACTTTCGAAATGTCATTTGCATTACCCTTGTATTACTCTCACCGATCCAGAAAACCATCCCAGTAAGTAGTGCATAACAAGATGGCAAGACTGGAATTTATGTTTTGTATTTCCAAACTGTTAATAAGGCAGCTAGAACTAATTGGATAGAAAGAGCTGCCAGATTTCTTTATAAAAGGTGGGCAAAGGTTACCACAAGGAATTCATTAACACATTTAGAATGCATGATTTCCTAACCAATTAAACTTTGCTGTCTGGGCTGTCAGGTTTCTATCACCCTGTAATCATCTCCAAGTCCATTGTAGGAGTAGAATCTTAAGCCATTTTCATTAACAGGGTTTGTGAGGATAGCTAATAGTAGTGACTGAACAAAAAGTGACAAGTTCCAAAGATTATGTGATTTTCCTGAAAACATTGAAAATAACATGAGATTCTGTACAGTTTGGAACATATATATGAATTTATACCAGAGCAATTTCTTCAACCTTTCTCAACTCTATAATGTTTTTCTTTCTTACTGAATTAACACCTAACAGTTTTACATGACTTCACTATATTCATAATGAATAAATTGCTGAAGTTGGTTTTAGTGACTTGCTTCATAATTCTCAAAATGTAATTAGATCCCTAAGTCTTTTGTCTTCTTTTCCGAAGAAAATAAACAACAATTTGCATTTATAGAAGAATAAGGGAACTGGAGGTCACAACTTTCCCAGCCTTTCCTTCACAACTTAAACAACCAAAAGGGATCACCTTTGTTAATAATCTTTGAACTTATTCAAGGGCAATAATACCTTAATTTTGGTTGGGGCCAGATTTAAATGCAGAATTCTCGAGGAAATTGCAGAGTTTAAATATCTAAACCACACAACATTGTTCTGCATTATTCACTCTTTATCCTATTTCTATGATGGTTACAATGCCAATTTATTAAGCTAATTTTACCCAAACCCAATTATGCTACCTGCTTTGATCATAATTCCCCCTTACAGCCACTAAACAAGAAGACTACACAGAGACCATAGACAGCTGTAAACAGTACACTATCCCCTATAAACGGAGAGGTTCTATGAACATTCTCCCCAATCTAAGGTTCCATTTCTTGGGTGCCTCTACATTGATAGCATTATATTGTATTCCGCATTCATTGAAGGAGATATGAAGAAACAGGATTAGGAATCAGAAAAAGAAGGTAGTTACTTCGTAAAAAATGTCATGTTCAATGAATGCTGAATGGAATAGAATTTAGTTTTATCCTATTCTATCATGACAGATCAATAGATCAAATGCTATAAATGTAGAGGGACAGTTCAGTTACCGACATCAATATATTAACTTTCACTCTTAATGAAATTCTTTACTCTGAATTGTAACCTATTCAACTTTTGAGACTTATGAGTTTAGTTCCATTCGTTCTAATATAGGCAACAATTTTACAATTCATAATCTAAAACGTCTACATTGTATAAAACTGAACTGCTTATTCTACCTTATAGGTTTATTGTTAAACTTAATTCAAAGACACGGTTTTTAAAAAATTCTGCCATATTCAAATAAAAAGTCTTTTAATCACAATACCATCTGTCTCTTGTACAATAGCGACTGTCATGCATTTAAACCTTTTCATAAATTTTTCACTTCTATTCTGAACCTCATTCAGAATACTTTGCTGCCAAGCCTTTAAAAGTTCTGCTCATCACCTCCTTACTCTAGTATGAACAAGGATGACAAGTGACAGCTCCACAGCACTGACAGGGCAGACCAACAGCCCACCTTCCCTATTCTGAATCCAATTAGACCTTTAATCCTCTAGATGAAAGGCCCAACTACACATGTTCCACATGACAAGGACAGGTATTGATTATTTGTCACTAAAGTTAACACTGGCCCTGTTGAGGCCATTCTGACAGAAGCAAGCCTCTCAAATTAGACAGCATTTTACCGGCCCCAGAGGACAAATGGCAAAACAAGTGAAGGCTAATAAAAGGTATAAAAATGAACAAATCATAACATTATGACAGGTTGATTGTTCCCAGCAGTTCAGACAGTGTACTCTGCTAGACTAGTAACAGGACTTGCTCCACCTCCTTTGCCTATGGTGATGTTTCAACTTTGACTGAATGAAAGGCCAGAACAATTAAGGCATTTGACCAGCAAAGAGAAGCCTGCATAGTAACTATCGTCAAGAGACACAAAGTCAATAGTAGGCTGCATTCGTCAATAGAAACCTACATGACAGGCATATGTCTCAACCATTAGCCTTACAAGGTGCTCTCTGTTTTCTCAGGTTTTGTTTCCAACTGTAGCTCAAGATCACACTTTATTGTTGCAGCTTTTAAATCGGCAAAGAACACAAAATTTCAAATAAAATTAACATATTCTATGCATTTGCTGCAGTTGAAGTTAGCATATACTGACCAACAAAGTAGGTTGTCATTCTGATAAAGATAAATGACAATAATGACCTCAGGGTGGGGAAGACAACTAGTTTCTTCTACTAAATTGCTGGCAGCAATTTAATTATAAGCTATAAAAATATTAATGCAAGATGTTTGACAGTACTATTTGTAATCACACAAAATGTTCCAAAAATAAATGTCAATCAAATAAAATGCTCCCAAATGCATTTCACATTATTTCACAAACATTTTAACACACGTCGGATATCAAGAAAAACAGGCTTTTATGAAATATATATCTTTATAACGATGTGATGTCACATAGCTATAGGGCAAACTGTAGCACAAATTAACAATTTTTTGGTTTTATTTTGCTTTGTACGGAAATCCTCACTCCAAACTAGAGAAAACACAGTGTGGTTCTTCAAGGAGTGCTGCTTGCATTTTGGCAAAGCTAACGCTTTATTTGCTATTACGTGTGAAATATCATAGAGTCAAGAAACAGGCTTTTTCAGAAGACTACAAAAATTGACAAAGCTGTTAGAAACAGTGGAACGTGTCATGCCCAGTAAACATACATCTAATTCATGACTTTCGAGATATGGATTTTGTTCAAGGACTCTTGAAATTGACATTTCCTTACAAAAAACTGGACGGTGTACTGAAAAGATGGTTGCTGAAGGTCAAGTAACCCTTTGTGATTTCTGGATAAACAAGGATTAACTCCTGTCTGAACATGCTTCTGGAAAGTAATTAAAATGTAAATGCCCATGGGTGGAAGATTCTCCCTTAAAAATACATTCAAAACATGAGTCCATTTGTGAATCTTTTGCCCCATTGTCTAGGTGTGGACAGGAATTCAAAAATCAGTATTTCTCTAGACTCGCTGTTTGTGAGCTTGAATCTTAGCTTATCACAAGCAGGTATTAGAGATACCACTCATCCCCTATTGGGTAACAACAGTTTCTAACTTTGAATCATATGCATGGATAGTAAAACATAATGCATGTGGTCACTGACTTCAGAGAAATTTATTACTTCAAGAATCATCAAAACACAAGTGAATTTCAACACCAGTGTGGAAAAAAAAATTTTTCTGTAGACGGGTCCCGACCCGAAACGTCAGCTTTCCTGTTCCTCTGATGCTGCCTGGCCTGCTGTGCTCCTTCAGCTCCACACTGTGTTATCTCTGACTCCAGCATCGGCAGTTCTCACTATCTCTGAATCTCAACACCAACAGGACCCAAGAAGGACATTTGATCTGAGAAGAAGACCGTTAGACAAAGCAGCAGAAGGAGGCCATTCAGCCAATTGAGCCTGCTTCACTTTTCAATGAGATCATGGCTGGCCTGCTAATCCTCAACTTAATTTTCTTGGCTTTTTTGTCATAACACTAACTGATTAAAAATCTGTCTACCTCAGCCTTGATACTCTTAATGACTTAGCCTCAATAGCCTTCTGCAGTAAAGAATTCCACAGGTTCACAACCCTCTAAGAGAAGAAATTCCTTCTCATTTCTATCTTAAATGTGTGGCTCCTTATTCTGAGACATCTTCCTTACGTTTGTAATGAACAATTTGGTCAAGAACCCTCCAGATAACCAGTCAACCAAGACAGTAAGACTGGAACTAATTTGTTCCCACCTACAAAAAGAAAGTACCTCTTCTTCTAAAATGCTTGGCTGCAACTTTGAATGACAAGTCCAGAAACGTACACCTTCCCTTCACCTCCAAAGGACCAGAAAATAGGGCCCATCAATCCTCACAATAAGTCTATCTAAAGATAACTGACTTAAATGTGATGTATTTTATTATTATTCTGTTAATATCTAAATACATAGTATCTACAAAAGACATGTTTATTCATACATTTTACACATTTATCTTTTCATTTATACTTACCAGGAAGTCTGTTTCGTGGCCATGGGATAAACAGTGCGAGTACTGTGATATACAAGTATTACAATTGCATGGAACAGGATGCAAGGGAATTTAATAATGCATCATTGGTCACATTTTCAAATATACTGGCAGATCTGATGAAGATAATACCATGGAATTTTGAGACAAAATGTTTCAATTTTATGGTATGGATATCTTAATGATGCTCACCTTTTGTGCTGCAAGATGTAAGGCAGTCCTCTGACTGTGGTCCGCTTTGTTGATATTAACTCCAGCCTTAATGAGTGCCTCAGCACAATCCAATCTGTCAGCAAGTACACAATACATCAGTGGAGTCCGACCAAACTGATCTTCTGCATCCTTTATATTTGGATTTGCTGGATTTAAAAAGTTGGGAGAAAAGAACAAATTATGAATTAATTTAAATAAGTAAACTCATTACCTATTAGAATCATTGAGTCATACAAATTCATCAAAATAAAACAAAGAGCTGCAGATGCTGCAAATCTGAAGCAAAAACAGGAATCTCAGCACGTTTGGCAGAATCTGCGGAGCAAATATTTCGGGTCCAGTGATCTTTCTTCAGAAGATTATTGTCAAACTGAATCAGGTACAAATACAGATGATGTACTATTACATGAATCTGACTTCTTGCTGCACAAACTATTGTGACAAAAGTTATATAAATTACTATCATTGTTGGAATTTGGATTTCATAATAGATGGATGTTGGTTACTTCTGGGAAGTATTTTCTTCTTTTAAAATAATAAAGTCAAAATAAAGTCAAATTCCTTCCAGAAAAGTATTTTTCAGAGAACAAGTGAGTACAAACTCCTGTATGTTAATGTAAGGGCATTTATACTGCTGTCTTTATTACAGGCAGAGAGAAAAAAATAACAAAAGGAAATTCGCTTAGTTTTCAGTTCAGGCACATTTAAGATCGAGCAAGTTTTTAATTCAGTTTAGAAGGTACGCAGGTTAATTTTAGAATCAAGTTTACATTCTCTCCCAACAGGACTTCAGGGCAGTTTGTGGGGAGTTTGGTTAGCAAGCTACATCTTATTGGAACAGAAAGATTAGATTCTCAGATTTGTGAAAGATTCATACTGACCAAATTGGAAACGTCTCATCAAAGTGTCTCTGCACTTCATGGCTAAGAAACTATAAAGGATCAGTGAGTAGAAATTTAAAGAGTTGAAATAGAACATAAGAACTGGGAGCAGGAGTAGGGAATTGAGCCCCTGAAGTGTGCTCTGCCATTAGACACGATCATGGCTGATCTCATTTTGGTCTCTATAACCCTTCAACCCACTAGTAATTAAAAAGCTATCTTCTCCTTGAATTTACTCAATGTCCCAGCATCCACCACATCCTGGGATATTTGAATTCCTCAAATTCATGACCCTTTGAGAGATATAATTTCTCCTCATCTCTGTTTTAAATCTGCTATCTCTTATCCTAAATCTATGACCTCGCACATAGATTGCCCCACAAGAGGAAACATTCTCTCTTCGTTTACTCTGTCAAACTCCTTTAGCATCTTGTATACCTCAATTAGATCTCCTTCCATTCTTCTAAATTCTAGACAGTACAGGCCTAAACTGCTCAATCTCTCTTCACAAGACAAGCTCCTCATCTCTGGAATCAAACCAGTGACCTCCTTTGAACTGCCTCCAATACAACTACATCCTTCAAGTAAGGGGACCACATTTTTCCAACAATCTACGTGTGGTCTCATTAATGGCTTGTATAGGAGCAGCAACTCTATTCCTTTAGCAATAAATGCCAAAATTCTACTTACCTTTCTTATTACCTGCTGTACCTGCTATTAGTTTTCTACAATTCATGTACAAGGACTTAGATCCCTTTGCACCAAATAACTCTGAAGTTTCTCTGTCCATTTACGTAAGTTGCCTTTGTATTCCTCTGACCAAAATAGATAACCTCACACTTGTCCATGTTAAGTCTCATCTGTCAAATTTTGGCCCATTGACTTAAGCTATCCATATCCATTTGTAGATTTTCATTTCTTCATTGAAACTTAATTTTCCACCTATTTTAATGTCACTTGCAAATTTAGCTATTGTACCAACTATCCCCGCATCCAAGTCATTAATATAGATTATAAATAGTTGGGGACCAAGGGTCAAACCCTGTAGTGTCCCACTAATTACATTTTGCCAACTGGAAAAAAGATCCATTTACCTTAAATCTCTGCTTTCTGTTGGTTATAGAAGCTTATGCTCTCTGTTTTTATATTTTGTGCTAGTTTTTTTCAAAATTTACTGTTGGCGTTTTTATGACTTTTATTAAATTAACCGTTGTTGATCTTGACAAGTTTCCCAATCTTCCAGCCTGCAATATGGCATGCCACAGTTTTATTCTGTTATCTTTAACTACCTCTTTCACTTGTGGTATAATTTCCCTAGACTGTAGTGTCTGTAAAGGAAAACCTGTCTGAAAACAGGTTGAAACTTTGTTTTGTTGTGTCAATTGACATCTTTCTGTTTGTCTCCTATATTCAGATAGTTTGCTTTGTTGTTTCTTTCAGTGTTATATGGTTATTCTGTGTTAAAGAAAATCTGCAGCCTTGTGAGAATATGTTTGAGTGACTAGCCACAAAGTTAACTCATTAAACAAGGAAAAAAAAATCAAGCTAGGTTTCATTTTGGGATCTAACTTGTCCTATAGTACCATTAGCTGGGATTGTAACATCACAATACTCCACACATAATACTCAGAAAAAATCTCTGCAGGCTGCATCCTGGACTAAGTATTTGGATACATTTATTGGAAACCATTGCTGCTATCCCCGTGGAACTTCAGGATCAGAAAAGGATTGTCCCTTTTTACATCAATGTTTGGCAGCCACAACACTGGGGCTGCACCTCTGAAAGACAGGTGTTTTCAAATCACCATCTGTAAGAGAACAGAACTATTCAGTGTACCGGTTGGGATACACTGTGTAAAGATAGGGGTAGTCCAGGCATTAGACGTTGTCCCTAGTTCCACTTCCTCTTACAGTGCTAGGGTGGGAAAAAAAATTCTTCTCACAAGGTACACTAGAATGACCTAATCATTGGCCAAGACAGATCATGTCCTATATGAAATTTAAATTGTAGCCCTTCCCGAAGAGAATTTGCAGGGTTGCGGATTTACACTCCTACAATTCTGTTTACTGAAACTTCTGTTTCTAGACTAGAACAGTAATTTATTGTCACTTGTATTTTTACAAAAATTACACCAAAATGTACTTAAGTTGCCATACTCCAGCGCCTATATTAATAACATAAATCAAATATAAATAAAAAGACAAAGTCCGTCTTTGTACAATTCACAGCTCATGGGTTTCCAAGATTAAGGAAAAGACAGGGACCACATTCTCCACGACTGCTGCAGCAAGCCGACATCAAAGCTGCCGAATCTCGGGCCATTAGAATCCCAGGCGGGACCATCGTGCTGCTAAAGACACTTCAGAAGCTGCCTCGAGGACCCATCTCGTCGCTGAAGCAGACCATCAGGCTGCAATGGCCACGAGGAATAGACCACACCACCTTCGCCACTGCAGTAGTGTCTTGAAACACCCTTCCTACACTGAAGCTGTTTAAAGATAAGATGAATTTTGATGTTAAACATAAATCAAAGAATAAAAAGGATGCAGCAGGCCCGGTGATCGGAAGCAGGTGGGCCCAGAAGCCCGAACACTTCCTACCTATCCTGCTGCCGCCGCTTGGTCTCGTCCTCAATCCAGATTGTTAAAGAAATTAAAGAAAGACTGTGTAGTTTTTATGAATTCTTCTTTGCCTCAGGATATCCCATACCATCTCATAAACAAGGCTAGGGAACAAGATTTAAATAATGTGGGGGAAAAACGATAAACCAACTTGCACAAAGCAATGTCTCACAAACGTCATATGATGTTTGATCAAATATCAGATAATGTATTTCATGTGGGGAAGGAATATTGCCCTGGATATTGTGCAACATCCTGCTCTATTCTGGTTAGTGCTATGGAAATACTTTGCAACCACTTACCCTTTCAGTTTAAATTTCACCAAAAAATGCTAACATCTTTCGAATGGCTTCCAAGTCAATGCCATAAACCTGACTATAAAACTTTATTGATGGCATCCTCCAAACAAACTTTAAACCAATCATTATTTTAAATGTCTCTGCCGATATCATAAAGGAAAATTCCTACAGTCTAGAAATAACAAAAATTCTCTTTCAGGGTCAGGGAGGTAATTCAATAGAAAATTTGAACCTAGGACACTTGCTAAAAACCCAATTATAATTCATTCAACAAGACATATCTTCTTCAATGGTTTGCACAGTGAGGCTAACAGCACATATGTGGAAATCCATCCCAAAACAAGTGATTTCAGAAGGTACTACCAGAGACAAATTTAACAGTGCACAATGTGGAAGAGCAGGAAATCAGTAACAGCATACACTGGATTTCCTCATATAACTAAGCATGGGTGGTCACCAGAAGATTATGTCAGTTCAGATTTGTAATGGCAATGAAAACTGAAAGATTCACAATCATTACAACCACAAAAATCTGGTGATAGGATTTTGGAGCCATCTGTTTTTTTTTCCCCAACATAAAGCTGGTCATTACTTAAGCAACAGTGGAATGGAGTTATGAATAATGTTCACAAGATAATCACAACCATCTGCAGAGTCACTGTGGAATGGCTTTATTGTGTTCCACTGGAGTTCTGAAACAGTTCTTACAAAAATCACAAATAACATCCCCTGTAGCTGCCAAAAAGCTCATCTTGTTTTTTAGGACCTGCCTGCAGCCTTTGTCATGACTGACCAGATCATCCCCACCACTCCTTTGTTGTCCATCTGGGTGGCACTGCACTCACTTGGTTACATTTATGTCTATTTACTAACAGTCAGAGAATCACTGGGAATGATTTCTCTTGCTGACAACCCCATCATCATCCCTGGTGCCTTGCAAGGATGAATCCTTGGCGGTCTCCTAATTGTCATTTATAGATATTTTTAACCAACCTGTTCAGACATATTCTGACATTCCTCTAAAGCAGGTGGAACTTGAACCCAGTTGGAACTCTACCACCGTGCCACAAGAGCCATATTTTCATTTATATGCTTCTCCTTTCTGACATCATCAACAAACACAGCATCAGTTTTCACATGCATCAATGACAGCCACCTCTACATCTGTTAGCCTTTCCAATGCCTCTAAATTGTCAAAAACTCAAGGATTGGATTGCAGTAATTTCCTCCATCTACATGAGAATCAAAGACATTGACTGGGATTCTGTCGGGCTGAAGTTTGGGGAATACCCAACAGTTCCATGGGAGAAACCCAAAAAAGGTCAGTCATTTAAGTGGTCACTGGTCAGCTTTCCCACAATCAAGATCCTCAGTGGCAGCTGTTCTGAAGCAGAAAATTCTACAATTCATAAGAAGAATCTGATAACAGGACACATAAAATAATGGTAGGAATAGGTAGAGTCAACAGGGATTTAAGAAAGAGCAACTATGTTTAACAAACCTACTGAACTTCTTCGAAGATAATAACTAGCAAATCAGATCCAGTGATCTAAATAGGATCACACAGAGTAAGGGAGTATGTACTGGCATGGATTGAGAAAACAGAGTGGGAAGAAATGAGTAATTTTCAGGTTGGCAGGCTGTGATGAGTGGAGTTCCGCACGCACCAATGCTGGACCATCAAATCTTCAAAATCCCTACATTTGGTCCTTGGTTCAAATTGACTACTGAATGACCTTTCTGACCCTGAAAGACAATTTTATATTTATTGACTGTCGGAACTTTCCTCTGTAATAAAAACATAGACTTCAAAAATGATTGATTTAAAGTTTATAATATTTCAACTTTTACCTTAGTACCATTTGTAATTTTAAATCCTTATTTTGTAAATGTAGAATTTAATGTAATGCTTCTAAGTCTGCAGATGGTACAAAACTGGGAGGAAATGAGAGTTGTTAGGATGATGCAATGACACTTCAAGGGAGTTTGGAGACGTTAAGTGAGTGGCTACAAATCTGGCAGATTAATTACAATGTGGATAAATGTGAAGGCATTCAGTTTGGAAAGTGAAACAGAAACAAGTAATCTATTTTTTAATGGTGACAAAGGCTGGAAAGTGATGGACTTTAAAGGAACTTGGTTCTCCTTGTTCATGAGTTACTGAAAGTTAACATACAGTTCAGCATGATAAAGGCAGAAAGTGACATGCTGTCTTTTATTAAAAGAGGATTTGAGTATGAGAGTATAAATTTGTCTCACTGTAACTATATAAATGCTTTTCAGCTCAAGCCTGGTTATTCCCCAGGTCTTGCTGCATCTGGAAATGAACTGCTTGAGTATCTCAGGAGTCATGAATGATGCTGAACATTGTGCAATCATCTGCAAAAATCCCCACTTCTGACCTTATGATGGAGGAAAGATCATCCAGGAAGCTGCTGAAGGTGATTGAGCCTAGGTCACTATCCTGAGGAACTCTTGCAGAGATATCCTGGATGAGATGACTGAACATCAACAACCACAACCATCTTCCTTTGTAGCAGGTATAACTCCAACTAATGGAGTGTTTACTTCGACAACTATTGATTCTAATTTTGCTAGGCTCCTTGACGTCACACTCGGTCCAATGCAGGGCTGTTGCTCTCATCTTACCTAAGGAATTCAGTTCTTTTGTCTATGCTTGATACAGGGCTGTAATGGGGTCAGATGCTGAATGGCCCTGGCAGAACCGAACTGGGCATCAGCAATCAGGATATTGCTAACAAAGAGCTGTTTGATAGCACTGCTGATGACACCTTCCATCACTTTCCTGATGATTGAGAATAGAATGATGGGGCAGTAATTTGTCCTGTTTGTGTACAAAACATATCTGAGCAATTTTCCACATTGTCAAGTAGATACCAGTGTTGTTGCTGTACTGGAACAGCTTGGTTAGGGATGTGGCAAGTTCTGGAGCACATACTATTACCAGAATGTTTTCTTTGTAGGTTTTGCATTATCCAGTGCTTCCAGCTGTTTCTTGATATAATGTGGAGCGATTTGAATTGGTTAACAACTAGCACCTGTGAAGTTGGAGACCACTGGATGGAGTCGAGATGGATCTCAGCACTTCTGGATGAAGATTGTGGCGAATACTGCCATGTGCGTATCTATACCCTCAGATCACTGGCTTTATTCGTTATATTCCATATATTTACATATAGACCTTTCAATACTGACAATTTTCTGTACATTTTTAACTTCTGTTGCCTCTATTTTTCAGACTCAATCAAGTTTCTGCCTTCTGTTTCTTGCTCTGAACTTCTGCCAGGTTCTCATTCCCCTACCAATTTAGGTTAGACAGTCCCCACCAAAACTCACAAATCTCACTATAAGGATCTTTATCCCAGTCCTGTTCAGGTGTAAGGGGTCTACCATATACATGTTCCATCTTCCCCAGAACTTCAGAATTAAGCTCAACCATTCTGCAGTCAAATTTTGCATACAATTGTGTGGAAATTTGTTATTCTCATACCAAACGGCTGTATGTATAAGGACAATCTAAAAGTTTTAGTGTTTGAGTACGGATCAGTCATTAACTAATTTACTGGCAGAATATGCTTGAGGGCTGAATGGTCTATTCCTGTTTCTACTTTTTATGGAAACTTGTTAATTGCATATGCTATGTCAGCCTGAAACACATAAACAAGGTACAAAACTGAAAATACTTAACATTAAAACATTTAATTACATACTTCAGTCCAGCACAAACAATTGAAACACATTAGTAAATGGCATTGAATAACTTTCAAAATCATCATTATTAACCAGAGAAATTAGACAGCTGAGAGCGATTTGAATTCCAAAGGAAACAAAGGCAAGTTTAAGCAGTAATTTTCATTATGTGAATTCTGACCTGTGGGACTGTTTCGATTCTTAGGTAATATATACATACAATTCATAGTATTTGGGGACACGAGAATTTATTCAGTTTTAGATGTCAACTGGCAATATTTTTATTTCGTCCAATAATGTTCACATAATACTTGTACCATAAAATGGTCAGGGAAAGAAATGTGCAATTCATTACTTGTTAGTTATAACTCCAAACGCGTAGGTTCATGCTATCACACCATATAAGCCCACATTAAGTCAGTTTTCTGGCAATTCAATGATTCATTGCTGTACACATACTGCATGCTACTATAAAGAACTAGAGAGAGATTAAAATATCGGGTAACTTAAATATATAATGTAAACCATCATTTAAGTCATCAAGATATTAAGAGTAGAGGAGCAGGCAGATACAGAAAAAAAAATTTTGCTGTCAGGGTAGCTAGCATCAGAGGTCATACTGTAAAAACTAAAGATAGACCTTCCAGGTGAGAATTACCTTGAAAAAGGTTTGTAGAAGTTTGGAACTTACTTCACAAATCCTACTTGATATCAAGTCAAATTTTAATTTTAAATCTGAGATTAATAGGTTTTTTTGTTCGAAGGGATTATAGGATTTGGGCAAATGAGTATTTGGGTCACAAATCAGCTATGTTCTCACTGAATAGTGGACCAATCTTGAGGGGTTAAACAACCTACTCCTGTTCCTAGGCTCAGCAACCCTGAACTATGCTCAAAAAATCCAAAGGCAGGCTTAACTCCAGGTACATAGCATCAAAACATAACAGTAATTTTCTTTGGTAATCTAGCTGCCAAATTAGTCAATACATTGAGTGCATAAAGACTAACATAAATTCAGTCGTAATTAGAGAAGAATTTTTTGAAGGACTTCCTACATGATAACTTCAAAACCGCTTACTTGTAATTCAAGATAACAAGGTGTGGGGCTGGATGAACACAGCAGGCCAAGCAGCATCATAGGAGCAGGAAAGCTTGACGTTTCGGGCCTAGACCCTTCACCCTTCTTAATAAAAAAATAAAATTTACAAGAATTGTACTTCTTCAACTTTGTTAGGCAAATATAGGGCAAAATCGAAGGCCAGAAACACTTAGTTTATCCATCTTCATTCATTGCAACTTGCATAGTTGTACAGATTTTGTCTAGCAGATATTTAAAGGATTGTATTATTCCAAGTACAGTTAAGTATTTCTAAAGATATTCAACACACAGTTGAATAGGAGCTATTACTTGTGCATCATTTGAACAAAGTTTCTAGTCCAGTGTCTCGCTATTCACTGCTCATCTCAAATCCATTCAAAAATGGATGCAAAATCCAACCAATTCTCTTGCACTCAATCTGGCTTAGCTGGTGGCATTCTCAACTCAGAAGGATGACAGTTTGAACGCCACATGGGCCAGGGTTTTATCAGACTTTTGGAGACAATCTGGGAAATGGGATGACTTGTGAAATGGTGATGGAAAGCAGAAGGAGGAAACCTCACGAGGAGGCCACCACTAGGTAGTTCCAAAAGCAAGAACAAGTTTAGCTGCCTAATAACTGGAGGTGAGTGGTCAATTAATCTCAAGTGGAACTTGACAGCCTTTTTACAACCTCCATGGTGTTTTAGAATGCCAACTCAATGGGTTTATTATTATAGCAGATGTTTCCTAAGATCTTGCCTCACCATTCGCTGGGTCTCAATAAGATGCGTGATCTAAATCCTTGTTTACAGATTGTGGGGTCATCTTTAATCCATTTAATCCACTGCTGCATTTCCACATGGCAGTATTCAAAATGCCCTGTCCTGATGTGTGAGAATTAAGTTTTGATACTTATCCTCAACACGTCCTTCAAAATTCTGATCATGCACCTTTCGTTGTGGTGAAATCTGTACATACATTTTAGGACTGATAAAGCTGCTTATTTTCACAACTCATGATTTTTTAAAATGGTTAACATATTCACTAACAATTTTTTCAGCACTTTGGAGAACCAGTTGAGATTCTGATGAGCACCTCCACAACTATGACAATCCTAGCATCTGCCTCCCACACACTTTTACTTTGCTTAACAGCTTGCAAACAGTCTTAAGTTCAGATTTTATTTCAAAAATCTCTCACCTATAGCTCAGCATAACTTCAGAAACGAACTGGGTTTCTCAATTCTACTTACCAGCATTATCAGTGAGAGGACATCCAGTTGTCTTTCATTATTTCAACATAATTTGCTTTCCTATTTTTCCTACCAAAATGAATAACTTTTTGTTTTCTGACATTATACCCCATCTGGCATTTGTTTTGCCCAGGCAATCATCAGACCCGAAACGTCAAGCTTTCCTGCTCCTATGATGCTGCTCGGCCTGCTGTGTTCATCCAGCTCCACACGTTGTTATCTCGGATTCTCCAGCATCTGCAGTTCCTATTATATCTCTTTGCTGACTTGTTGTATTCTCCTAACAATTTGATCCCCCCCTTTACTATTGTATCTGCAGCAAATTTGATGCTAATGTAGTCTGTCCCTTTCCCCGAGCCATTAACAAAGATTGTAAATGGATGAGAATTCTTAATTTACCAGCAGCTGTGGTTTCACAGTGCTACTTGTATGTTATAGCATGTGAGGTATTCAAGTCTCTCAACAAGTATCTCTTTTTTGGGAGTGTAGTTTATGTAGTTTGCATTTTTTCTGCACATATCTAAAAGCATTGTTTTAATTCATTAGGTGTCTTTAAGGTCACCTTTGACAACTTTCTTCTCACGATAATAAGCTTTGGTGATAAATTACTTCATGATAATTCTTCCCTCAATCAATGGAAGTAAGTTGAATGATCACAACACCATCCTCAAGACCTAAATGCCTCCTACATTGATGTTGCAAACACCAGTACAGCACTGTATAAAGTGCTCTAAGGACAGCTTGACACCAGCACTATAAAGTTCTAGCACAACTTCTAGAGATCTGAAATGAGTGAACTTGCCAATATAATCAAACATTCTTTTCTGTTTCTTCCTTCCCACTTTACCTTCCAATCTTCTTTGCTACATTCTACCCTATTTTCCTACATTCCTGCTTCCAAATTACTTCATTGGCTGTAAAGTGGTTGGAAATTTGTGAAATAAATTCAAGTCTTTCTTTGCCTTTACTTCAAGATGCTGAATATCATTGTAGATGTTGGTGTGTTTGCCAAGCTGGGAGGTTTGATAACAGACGTTTTGTCCCCTTACTAGGTGACATCGTCAGTGCTGTGGAGCCTCCTATGAAGCGCTGTTGTTTTGTGCCAGTTTGAACAAGAGGAGCTGCATTAGGATACTGTTCAAAAGTGCTATAAAAACACTGCAACACACTCAATCTGCTGAAGGAAGAAGAGGAACACCCCTACGAGGTCTTTACCAGACACGGATACCTTTGCAGCTTCATGCACAGATGCCTAGCCAAAAGACAACACAACCAGGACACACCGAAACCTGAAACAATAGCCAACATACCATATATAAAAAACACTTCAGAACTGACAGCCAGACTATTCAGACGCTAGGAATCATGACAGCACACAAACTGGCAGCCACCCTAAGACAGCAACTGACCAGGGTTAAAGACCCAACAGATACCATGGTCAGGACGAATGTGGTTTACAGGATACCATGCGAAAACTGCACACAACACTACTTGGGACAAACAGGCAGACAACTAGCAACCCGCATCCATGAACACCAGCTAGCAACTAAACAACACGACCAGATGTCCTTGGTTTCAATACACACAGATGAGAAAAACCACACTTTCAACTGGGACAACACTACTATCATAGGAATAGTAAGAACTGCAGATACTGTAGTCAGAGATAACACAGTGTGGAGCTGGAAGAACACAGTGTGGAGCTGGAAGAACACAGCAAACCAGGCAGCATCAGAGCAGCAGGCAAGTTGACGTTTTGGGTCGGGATCCTTCTTCAGAAATGGGGGAGGGGGAAGGGAGCTGGGAAATAAATAGAGAGGATGGGTGGAGCTAAAGAAGGTAGGCAGGATGGTGATAGATGACCGCAGGTAGGGAGTGGTGGGGATTGGTCAGTGAGGTGGGAGGAGCGGATGGGTGGGAGTGAAGATGGACAGGTTATGTCAGGTCAAGGAGGCGGGCATGAGAGGGAGGGTTGGTCATGGGATGAGGCCAGAGGTGGGGAGATTTTGAAACTGGTAAAATCCATGTTTAGGCCATTGGGCTGTAGGCTCCCAAGGCAGAATATGACGTGCTATTATCATAGGACAAGTCAAACAGAGGACTGCCAGGAAATTCTTGGAGGCTTGGCATGCATCCGCGGACTCCATCAACAAACACATTGAATTAGACCTGACACACCGACCATTACAACGCACAACTGGAACCAACACTGGAAGCAGCAAAAACCAGCCCATATAAATTCGAACCGGCACAAGACAACAGCGCTTCACAGGAGGCTCCACAGCACTGAGGATGCCACCTAGTAAGGAGACGAAATGTCTGCTATTAAACCTCCCAGCTCGGCCAACACACCGACACCTACAACCAGCACCCGAGCTACAAATCTTCACTCAAACGCTGGATATTAACATTGGGTTAATGATTCAGAGGCACTGAATACATCAAATACATTGTTCAAAGCTAAGCAATGGCAGCTGATTGAATTTAAATTCAATCAATTAATGTATCTGGAATAAAAATGAGAGTCTCAGTAATGGCGATCGTGAAACTTTTGGATTGTAAGAAATGCCCATCTAATTCACTAATGACCTTATTGAAATCCGCCATCTTTACCTAATCTACCCTACATATGATGCTAGACACACAGCCATTTGGGTGACTCCTAGCTATCCTCTGAAATGGCAAAGTAAGCAACTAAGCTGCATCAAACTACTACAAAGAAGTTGAAAAATATTAAGACCAAAATGGCTACCTATCATTCATTTCCCAACATCAGAAATGACAAAGGCACATTGTGCCCTGACAACCCTGCAAAGTACTCTCCACTAACATCTGGAGACTTGTGCCAAAAATTTGGGCGAGGTGTCCCACAGACCAGACAAATGACTAAATCAATCCATAGGATATGGGCTTTATTGGCTGGGCCAGAATTCCCATTCCTAGTTGCCCTCAGAAGATGGTGGTGAGTTACTTTCTTGAACTACAGTTATAGTTCATTTGGTGTACGTAAACCCTGTTGGGGAGGGAGCTCCATGATTTTGCCACTGAAGAAAAGCTGATATATTTCCAAATCTAGAAGGTGAATAGATTGGTGAGAAACTTGGAGGAAGTGTATCTGCTACCCTTGTCCTTCTAGATGGTAGTGACTGTGGGTTTGGAAGATGATATTTGTGCAGCTTTTGTGAATTTCTTCAGTGCATCTGGTGGTTGGTACACATGATTACTGCTGTATGTTAGTGGTTGGGGAGATGGATGTGGTGACAATCAAATGAGTTGCTTTCTTCTGGATGGAGTCAAGCTTCTTGAATAGTACTGAAGCTGCACTCATCAAGTCAAGTGGAGAGAATTCCATCAGACACCTGACTTGCACCTTGCACTTGGTGGAGGATAGGTTTTTGAGGAGTCAGGTGGTGGGTTATTCACTGAAGGATTCCTAGCTTCTGGCCTGCTTTTGGAACCACAGTATTTATACACATAGTCCAGTTCAGTTTCTGATCAATGGTAACCACCACCACCGTCCCACCATAGTGGGGGATTGAGTGATGGTAATGCCATCGAATTAAGGGGCGATGGTTAGATTGTCTCTTTTTGGAGACGGTCATTGCCAGGAACTCGTGTGGTGCAAATGTTATTTGCCATTTATCAGCCCAAAGTGGATATTGTCCAAGTCTTTCTGCATCTGGACACTGCTTTAGTATTTGAGCAGTTATGAATGTTGCTGGACATGTGCAATCGTCAGCGAACATTCCCACTTCTCACCTTATGATGGAGGAAAGGTAATTGACGAAGCAGCTGAAGATGCTTGAACCTCGGACACTGCCCATTGGGATTCCTGTACAGATAGTCTGGAGCTGAAATAACTAATTTCCAACAACTTTTGGGCTAGGCACGACTCCAACCATCAGATTCTGATTCCCACTGCTCTTGTTTGGTAGGGTGTCTTGAAGCCACACATGGTCAAATGTGCCCTTGATGTCAAGGGCAGTCATCTCACCTCACCTCTGGAATTAAGCATTTTTGTTAATATTTGAACCAAGGTTTTAATGAGGTCAGAAACTGAGTGGCTCTGGCAGAATTCAAACGTTAAGCAGGTTATTGCTAAGCCAGTGCTGCTTGTTAGAGAAGGGGTCATCAACAGAACTATCGCTTAACTGATGATTAAGAGTAGACTGCAGAGGTAGTAACTGGCTGGGTTGATATTGTCTTGCTTTCTGAGTACACAATGTATGTGGGCAATTTTCCACATTGGTGGATAGATGACTGAATTGTAGCTGTACTGGAACACCTTGACTAGGGGCACGGCAAGTCCTAGTGCACAAGTTTTTAGAACGAGTGATTTTAAAAGTCCTCAACATTGACTGTGATTTCAGTTATTCTCAGAATACCATGTAGGCAGCAAGTATCTGCTTTGAGCTTTAATGGATTCCTTTCAATCAAGATTTGGAAATTGGGATAGACATCATTCCATACAGTTTTCCTGCTATTGTTTGCTCTTTGGTGCAACACAAGAAAAGCACTGTCATTCCTGCAAACAAATGTGCAATTAAAATGAAAAAAGAAAAAGCAAAAGCGATGAGACAAAGAAAAATGAAGAGAAAGGTTGAGAAATAATTACAATAAAGCCATGTTTAGCCAGGACTGAAGGATACCTAATTAGATCCACACCAGTTTTACCAAACAATGAGAAAATGTTTCACTATTATCTACCATTGTTTGAAAGTAGGGAAAGGCAACTTCACCTACCTTTCCCCACTCCTTGAACTGAAGTGGCACATGCAGAGCTTTCATCATCAGTCTGTCACCACGAATATAATTTTTAATGAGTGAAAGCAGCTGCGAATCTAATAAGGATATCAGCTTATTTAAAATTGGAACAGGCTGTAGAATTTGGTTCAGCTTCAAAACTAATACTCATTCTGACAAGGTTTCACATCAGCTGTTGTTATATTGTTGTCATCTTTATCAAGCAAAAACTAACTCTTCCAAGTGATTTCTACTTGGTGATTGGCTGAAAGCTTTTCTTCTCAGAACTATTCAAGAAGGATGATACTGTTGATCCAATAATTGTAGAAAATTACTGACAGCAATTTCATAAAAATATAAACAAATCACCCTTTTCGTTGGGTTTAATGGGTGCACCTCGTCATTTTTGATAAACTCAGGGTTTCTGTAAGAAGGTACTAATTTGGGTGAAACCCTGCAACTCCAAATCTCTCATTTGAGAGAAACAGACAGAAAATGACAGTCCTGAAGCTCATACATATACTATTTCAAATAGTATAGTAGTTCATAACTAATATACTAATATAACTAGTATACTAATATACTCGTTCATAAATCATATGTTTTACAATATAATGGTTGATTCCATGAATATAATTTTAGGTTTGAGGTTAAAATGTAAATTGTTAAGTAACTGAAGTGAATCTATTCAAACAAGTTGGGAATTAATTAGTTAAACTCTACATTTATCTTATAAAATCAGAGGGAGACTTGGACAATGAATGGCCCATTTCTTGTCCTCTTGGTAAAGCCAGAGTGTCTATTGCTATCTCTATAAAAGCCAAATGCTAGTAAATCTGGGAAAGAGGATTCCAAGCCATGATTAGAGATGAAACATCACCTATAATACAATCAACCCAGAATCAAAGAAAACATAATAACTTAAAAGCCAATTCATTCACATTTCTAACTGTGAATAGGTCATGTGTTACATTGGCAAGGAGGTAATAACACAGCTTGGTTAGGAGGGCCTGTTGTTTAATAAGAGGAAAGAAGTAGTATTGTGTTAACTTCAGAAGCCCAGGAAATACTCTGGGGACCTGGGTTCAAATCTCCCCACACCAGCCGGTATTTAAAAATTAAACAATAAAATCTGTAATTGAAAGCTCATCTAGTGAATATATTATCTGTGAATCTGTAACCACGTTATTGTTTTTTCAAAAAATCCGTCTGGTTCATTAATGTCCTTCAGGAAGGAAACCTCCCGTCCTTAGTTGCTCTGGCCTAAATGAGACTCCAAATCCACAAGAAAGTGGTTGACTCTTAACTGCCCTTTTCATTATGTTCAAGGGCATTCAGGGATGGACAACAAACTCTAGCCTTGCCAGTGAAGTCTTCTCTTATGAACGAATAAAGAAAAAATTCTATGTGTTGGCTTACAGCAGGCAATTCAGGCAGAGCCAGTTGTAACTTTGCTTTGGTTAAAACTGCATCTCATTGAATCGAGAGTGCCAACAGGAGGTCATAGTCAGTTAGGCCTGCATTTCAAGCACAGAAAATAAAAACTTGCACATAAAATAAAAACTTCATTGTACAACACATGAAAATACAGGTGGAGCTCTACTTCAGTTTGGATGTTGTGAGGGTGGAAAGTAGCTGGAAGATTGGCTGAAGCTTGCAGCTAGAAGACGACATCTAAAGTGGACTTCACACTTTGTAGCAGAAACCAGTCAGATTGGGAAGCTGTGAGAACACTGGTGGATCTGCCAGCAAACTGAACAAGTAGCTGAGGCATTCACAGTCACGAGGTTGATAAGGAAAAAGGTGGAGGATGTTATAACTAGAAAACTAATGGGAGAAACTCCAGAGAATCTTTAAGGAGTAGCTCAAATGCCATGGAAATGTAAATCCAGGAGAACTGTGGGATAGCTTTTGGGTTCATCCCAGGAAAAATGGATGTGGCTTCAAGAATTTGGAAGAAATATCAACTCTTGTGAGTGGTAAAGGATTGATTTTATAGCATATTGCTGAATAAGCTAGAGAGTTAATAGTGCTTATTTTGTTTCATGCTTTTGTACATACAATAAAGTTTGTTTTGCTTTAAAGTTTGAAACCTTTGGGCATTGTTCTGTCAGCTAATTGCCGAGTGTTCAGACTTTTTCTTGAATCATTAATGGCTCCAAACAGGATCCTAACAGTCTGTTCCATGTTAGGTTCCACATACACCTTAATTTTTAAACAATTTCCAGTAAGTATTCTCTGGACCTCATATATAAAGTGAAGCACAAAGTTAGGGAGAAAGATTTGCCCGGTGGTTAACATATTTTTCCATGAGACTTTTTCAGTTGCTGTCTTGGTAGCTCTGATCAAGCCCATTGGAAGCAACAACAGAACAGTTTAGTTAATTTTAGTACAGGACAAGCACTTCCACTGAAAAGGGAAAGCAAGAATAATTTTCCTTCACACTGCTATGCAGTGTAAGAATGTTACTGTCATTCTTGGGAGGTGAGGTGCCACATTTGTCTTCACATAATTGTATATAGCAGTGGAAAGATTACAAAGTGCTATGAGAATAAATATATTAAAGTTGTCTTAAATAAAAGCTCCATCATGTCCACCAAAACATAATACTATTATGGTTTCAGAAAATTGGAGAATAGTTAAAGTAAAATTTGAAAACAGAGATGGCAGCAGAAGCATGATGAAATGTTATACACTGTCATACTGAAGTTCTAAATGGAAATGAGTCAGAATTTAATCTACGTCATGGATAAAAGAATTGGAATGCTTCAGGCCAATTTCTTTTTGACAGCCTTTAAACAAAATCAACATCTTCCTGCTGTTCATGACACCAGAGAATTTCTTGAAGTTGATTCTATCATTCACAAGCACAGAGCTATATTCATAACATGGGAAAATTTGCAAAAACTGACAATGAGGCTGTAAATAATTCTGCATAATTCCTTTACTGCTTTTAATCTAGATTTTTAAGTTACTACAGGAAGTGGTTTGAAAATTCTTTCAAAAGAAATGTTAGCTATCAGAAATTTTAATAAATACCAACATTCTTTAAAGCAAATGCAAGCTTGTTATAGAATATTACCATCAAAATAATCATGCATATTTCTCAAATTACTTTAAATTTAATTTTTTTGTGAATTCATATAACCTAATAATTAACTACTGGACCATCCTACCGTGACTTGCATAGAAAACATCTGCGGTTTGGTGATCATTGTTTATGGACTGATGATCCAAAATATCATTCAATGCCAAAACAGACAAACACTATTAGGTTAAGAACAAGATCAAAGTTGCTGGAAAAGCTCAGCAGGTCTGGCAGCATCTGTGAAGGCAAAAACAGAGTTAATGTTTTGGGTCCGGTGACCCTTCCTCAGAACCAGAACGTTAACTCTGTTTTCTTCTTCACAGATGCTGCCAGACCTGCTGAGCTTTTGCAGCAACTTTGATTTTGTTCCTGATTGACAGCATCCGCAGTTCTTTTGGTTTTTATTTACTATTAGGTTAAGCATGGCTGTCAAAACAGAATTTAATTGTTATATGAAAGACTCGTAAGAACGAGAGAGCTCAATGGATTCTGTAGTGATTGTAACAAGGTCAGCCAGGTAGACCTCGTGGAATATGAGTTCCCTGACTGGACCATTTTGACAGCCCCAGTCAGGGAACTCATATTCCACGAGGTCTACCTGGCTAGAAGTGGATGTTTGCAGGTAAAGGAACGGCTGGAAAATGGGAAACCTTCAAAAAGAGATAACGAGAGTCCAGGGACAGTATGTTCCTGTTAGAGTGAAAGGCAAGGCTGGTAGGTGTAGGGAATGCTTGATGACTAGACAAGTTGAGGTTGGTCAAGAAAAAGAAGGAAGCATATGTCAGGTATAGACAGCAGAGGTCAAGTGAATCCCTAGAAGAATAGAAAGGCGTAGTAGTATATTTGAGAGAAATCAGGAGAACAAAAAGGTGACGTGAGAAAGCTTTGGCAAATATGGTTAAGGAGAATCCAAAGGGATTTTACAAAAAAAAATTAGGGACAACAGGGTAACTAGGGAGAGAATAGGGTCCCTTAAAGATCATGAGGACCACTTATGTGTGGAACTGCAGGAGATGGGGGACTAATAAACAAGTATTTTGCATCAGTATTTTCTGTGAGAAGATAATGGAAGATATAGAATGTGAGGAAATAGATAGTGACATCTTGAAAAATGTCCATATTATAGAGGAAGTGATGCTGGATGTCTTAAAACGTATAACAGTGGATAAATCCTCGGAACCTGATCAGCTGTACCCTAGAACTCTGTGGGAAGCTAGGGAAGTGATTGCTGGGCCCCTTTGTATCATTGACAGCAACAGGTCGGGCTCCAAAAGACTGGAGGTTGGCTATTGTGCTGCCACTATTTGAGAAAACTGGTAAGGAAAAGCCAGTATAGACCAGTAAGCCTGACATTGGTGGTGGGCAAGTTGTTGGACAGAATCCTGAGGGACAGGATTTACATGTATTCGGGAAGGCAAGAGCTGATTAGGGATAGTCAACATGGCTTTGTGTGTGGGAAGTCGTGTCTCACTAACTTGATTGAGTTTTTTGATGATGTAACGAAGAGGATTGATGAGGGCAGAGCGATGGTTGTGATCTATATGGACTTCAGTAAGGCGTTCGACAGGTTCCACGTGGTAGACTGGTTAGCAAGGTTAGATCATATGGAACACAGAGAGAACTGTCCTTTTGGAGACAGAACTGGCTCAAAGGTAGAAGACAGAGGGCGGCGGTGGAGGGTTGCTTTTCATACCGGAGGCTTGTGACTAGTGGCGTGCCACAAGGATCACTGCTGTGCCCAATACGTTTTGTCACTTGTATAAAAGATTTGGATGTGGACATAGGAGGTATGGTTAGTAAGTTTGCAGATTACACCAATATTGGAGCTGTAGTGGACAGCAGAGAAGGTTACCTCAGAATTCAACGGGATCTTGATCAGATGGGCTGAGGAGTAGCAGATGAAGTTTAATTTGGATAAATGTGAGGCGCTGTATTTCGGAAAGGCAAAGCAGGGCAGGGTTCACACACTTAATGGTAAGGTCCCAGGGAGTGTTGCTGAACAAAGAGACCTAGGAGTGCAGATTCATAGTTCCTTGAAAGTACAGCACCAGGTAGACAGGATAGTGAAGGTGACATTTGGTATGGTTGCCTTTATCAGTCAGTGCATTGACTACAGGAGTTGGGAGGTCATGTTGCTGCTTTACAAGACATTGGTTAGGCCACTTTTGGAATGTTGTGTGCAATTCTGGTCTCCTTGCTATAGGAAGGATGTTGTGAAACTTGAAAAGGTTCAGATAAGATTTACAAGGAAGTTGCCAGGGTTGGAGGGTTTGAACTCTGAGGAGAGGGTGAATAGGCTGGTGCTATTTTCCCTGGAGCGTCGAAGGCTGAGGGGTGATTATATAGAGGTTTATACAATTATGAGGGGCATGGATTGGGTAAATAGACAAGGTCTTTTCCCTGGGGTGGTGGAGTCAAAAACTAGAGAGCATAGGGTGGTGCGTGTATGGAATGAGCTGCCAGAAGAATTGGTGGAGGCTGGTACTATTAGAACATTCAAAAAGCCTCTGGATGGGTATATGAATAGGAATGGTTTAGAGGGATATGGGCCAAATGCTGGCAAGTGGTACTAGATTTATTTAGGATAGATTCAGCATAGACGAGTTTCCATGCCGTACATCCCTATGACTCTGCATGAGTTGCAGGGTATTCCGATGGAAATAGATGCCCTCGCCAGTCCAACTGAGCTTGGGGAACACTATTAGAGTCAAAGCTATTGCATAGCCTCATTCAGGACAATTCCTGAACAGAGGTACTCTAAGTCAGCCCACAGCAAAACAACAAAACCAGAACCAGTCTTTAACAAAATTCACTCTGCACTCCAGTGCTTAAATTTACGTGAATCCTCAGCTGGAACCTATATAAATTAAGGGTACAACTTCAGTTCCAGTCTCTTATCAGCTGCAGTTGCTTCATTTACCACTGATTGTAATAAAATGCTCTGGCCTAAGCTTGATGGGGCGGAACTGCTTGAGGAAGATTCACCTAGATTGGCTCAACGTTTTTTGATTAGAAAATGGCTGCCTGAGTGAGGTTCTAATTAAATATCCAGAACATTTTCAGAAAGGGCTAGGGACTATCAAAGGAGTCAAAGCCACCTTGCATGTTGACCAGGAAGCAATTCCATGATTCTGAAAGGGCCGCCCATTACCATTTGCCTTATGTGCAAAAGTAGAGGCAGAAATCAAAAGGCTGGAACGTGAGGAACCATCAAACCAGGCAGCACTGGTTGCACCAACTGTGGGGATTTTAAACAAATTATAAGCCACTTTTCGCAGCTGGATAAATAACTAATCCCTTGCATAGAGGATTTATACGCAAAGCTAGCAGAGGGCTGTTCTTCACAAAGCTGGACATGAGCCATGCATACTTGCAACTGTGGTTAGATGAGGATTCGCAGAAGTATGCTACAATTAATACCCACAAGGATTTGTACCAATATACAAGACTCCTATTTGGAGTGTTGTCACCCTGAGTGATCTTTCAGTGGACGATGGAGAACATTTTACAAGGTCTACCCCTGGTTGCCATTTATTGGATGAAGTGCTAATAACAGGGAAGACCAATAAAGGTGCAGTTAGAGAACTTGGACGTAGTCCTTACATGTTTCTCCCAAGCAGTTGTATGCCTTAGAAAGGAAAAATGTGTGTTCCACGCACCCAAGTGATCTACTTGGGCTGTAGAGTCGATAAGACATCCTTTGGAAGTTAAAGTGAGAGCGGTCAAAGGTGCTCAGGCTCCCACGTCTGTGCTGGAGCTTAGGTTTTCTCTTGAGCTGGTGAATTATTACAGGAAGCACATTCATAAACTGGCCTCCATCCTGGCACGTTTGCATCAACTCTTAAAAAAAGGGGTCAACCTTGGAAATGGTCGTGTAGCCAAACCATAGCTTTTCAGTGAAGAAACAGCTATCATCCTCTGAGGTGTTGGCAAACTATGATCCCAAGTGAGATCTGATATTGATGTCTGATGTCTCCCTGTCTAGCATCGGGGTAGTATTAGCTCATAGGTGGTCCAATACCCAACATCATATGCATCCAGGACTTTAGCTAATGCAGTGCATAAATACACCCAGATAGAGAAGGAAGATTTGGCAGTTGTATGTGGACTCCAGAAGTTCCACCACTGCTAGGTCTAGTTAAACAGGACAAGGCAGTGCTGCTCACAGCTTCCAGGTGAATTCAGTGGTGGGTTCTAATCCTAAGTGTGTATAATTACAAGTTGGAACAATGTCCAGGCAGCCAAGTAGCATATGTGGATGCATTGAGCCAACTCGTGCTGGCAGATATATCACCAGTGGTACCACCACTGGAAGAGTCCATAAAAGTTTTCAACAGCTGCTAGTGATGGGGGGATCCAAAGGGCCATTGTAACCAGAACTGAAACCTTTTTGGATCTGGAGGGGCAGGATCACAGTAGAGGATGGCATATTATTATGGGGTGCAAGAATGATTGTCCCGAGCAGAGATCACTAGTAGATACTGGCTGAACTCCACCACAGTCATTCAGGGATGTCCAAAATGAAGATGTTGGTGAGTAGATATGGCTGGTGGCCAGGATTGGATGCAGACATCGCTGCATTGTTGGGGCAGAGTCCAGAGTGCTAACAAGGACAAAATTTACCACTGGCAGCTCCCCCACATATGTGGGAACGGCCGGATAAACACCAACCTCAATAAAACTTCGAATGTGCAGGTCGTTTCATGGGCTTAATGTTCTTAGTCATTGTGCACGCCCACTTGAAGTGGGTTGGATGTGCATTGTGTTCATTCATCAAACATGGGGATGCGGTAGAAAAACTGCAAGCATCTTTTGCAATATGCCAACACCCACAAGTGTTGGTCATGGATAGCAAGCCAACATTTACCAGCAGGGAATTTGATTATTTTCTAAAGTTAAATGGTATTCGATATACAAGGTCAGCTCCATACAATCCATCAGCCAATGGTCTGGCAGAAGGAGCAGTCCAAATTTTGAAGGCAGGCTTAAAGCAACATCCTACAGCTTCACTAGATATCAAACTGTCCTGGTTCCTATTTGATTATAGGACCACCCCTCACACAACCACAGGGACAGCTCCAGGAGAGTTGCCAGACCTCAGGTTTCGGGGGGGTTGGTTGCAGAGGAGAGGGTGAAATGGCATCAAGAACGCTAGTGCCAGACACAAGACTCCGCTATGCAAGAGACATAGTTTACTTCAGGGGATGAAGTTTGTTGTACGAACCACAAGAATGGCCCTCCATGGGTAAAAGGCACAGTCCACATGAGGTCAGATGCAGTGATGTATAAAGTTCAGGTAAGTGCAACGGTCAAGACATGTGGACCACACGAAAGCTGCAAATTCAAATGGTGCAGGTGCAAAATACACCAAGATCCTTGACAGCGTTTCCGACTGCTCCAGAATCCGTGGGTTAGAGTCATACAGCACAGAAACAAACCCTTAGGTCCAACTCATCCATGACAACCAGTTTCCCAAATTAAACTAGTCCCACTTGCCTGCATTTGGCTCATATCCCTCTCAACCCTTCCTATTCATGCACCTATCCAAATGTCTTTTGAATGTTACCACTTCCTCTGACAGTTCATTCCACACGTGGAAAAGTGTGTGAAAAAGTTGCCCCTCAGGTCCTTTTTAAGGTCTTTCTCCTCTCACTTTAAAAATATCCCCCCTACTTTTGAACTCACTCACATTAGGGAAAAGACTTTGCTTATTAATTTGATCTATGCCCCTCATGATTTTATAAACCTCTAAAAGGTCACTCCCAGCATCCCAAGCTCAAGTGCGAAAGGCCCCAGCCTATCCAGCCTATCCTTAAACTCAAACCCTCCAGTCTCAGCAACATCCTGTAAATCTTTTCTGCATCCTCTGCAATTTAATAATAGCCTTCATATAGTAGGACAACCAAAACTGTACTCCCAAACTGGCATCTAAAATATCCTGTACAAGCCCAAAATGACATCCCAACTCCATTACTCCATGGTCTGATCAATGAAGGCAAGCGTGTTAAGTGCCTTAAGCATGCTTTCTACCTGTGATGTAACTTTCAAAGAACGATGTACGTGAACCCCTAGGCCTCTCTGTTCGACAACACTAGCCAGGACCCTACTATTAACCATTTAAGTCCTGCCCTGACTTGTTTTACCAAAATTCAACACCCTGCATTTATCCAAATTAAACTCCATCTGCTACTCCTTAGCCCATTGGCCCAATTGATCGAGATCCCTTTGCAGGCCGGCGCAACATCGAGGGCTGAAGGGCCTGTACTGCTCTGTAATGTTCTATGTTCTAATGTTCTATGTAATCTTGGATAACCTTCTTCACTGTCGATTATACTACCAATTTTGTGTCATCTGCAAATTTACTAATCACGCTGCCTAAATTCTCATCCAAATCGCCTATATAAATTAGAAACAAAAGTGGACCTAGCACCGATCCCTAGGGAACACTACTGATCACAGGGCTCCAGTCCAAAAAACAACCCTCCACAGCCACCCTCTATCTCCTACCATCATGCCAATTTTGAATTCAATTGGCAAGCTCTCTCTGAACTCCATGTCATCTAACTTTACTAATTAGTCTACCGGGGGAACCTTGTCAAAGTCTTTACTGAAGTCCATGTAGACGTCTACCGCTCTACCCTTATCAACTTTTTGGTTACGCCCTCAAGAACTCATTCAAGTTGGTGGGACATGATTTCTCAGGCACAAAACTGTGCCGACCATCCTAATCAGTCCTTGCCTCTCCAAACGCATGTAACTCTTATTTCTTAGAATCCCCTCCAACAACTTACTCTCCATTGATGTCACACTCACAGGCTTATAGTTCCCAGGTTTTTCCTTACAGGCTTTCTTAAATAAAGGCGTAACATTAGCCACCCTCCAGTGCTCCAACACCTCACCTGTAGCCACAGATGATAGAAATATCTCTGCTAGGGGCCCTGCAATTTCTACCCCAACTTGCCACAACATCATGGCATATATTTGATCAGGTCCCGGAGATTCACCCACCTTTATGTTTTTTAAGACCATCAGCAATCCCTCTTCATTTGCCTTCCTAACTGCCAACTAAACCTGCACATTAACCTTAAGAGAATCCTGAATGAAGGCTCCCCAGTCCCTTTGTACTTCAGATTTCCGAAGCATTTAGAAAATAGTTTATGCCTTTATTCTTCCTACCAAAATGCATAACCTTACACTTTCCCACATTGTATTCAATCCACTACTTCCTTGTCCACTCTCCTAGCCTTCCTAAGTCTCCCTGCTTCCTCAATATTATCTGTCTCACACTACCTGTCCACCTATCTTTGTGTCAACTGCAAACTTAGCAACAATGCCCTCAGTTCCTTCATCCAGATAGTTAATGTATAACATAAGTATTTGTGGTCCCAACATGGACTCCTGTGGAACTCCACTGGTCACCGGCTGCCAACCTGAAATATACCCCTTTATCCCTACTATCTGCCTTTGCCAGTCAGCCAATCTTCTATCCATGCCAGTACCTTGCCCCTAATACCATGGGTTCTTATCTTATTTCACAGTGTCCTATGCAGTACCTTGTCAAGGCCTTTGGGAAATCCAACAGATCACGTCCACTTGCTCTCCTTTGTCTCATTTGCCCATTATCTCCTTGAAGAGTTCCAGCAGATTTGTCAGGCACGATCTCCCCTTGACAAAGCCGTGCTGACTCAGCCCTATTTTATCAGGCACGTCCAAGTACTCCGCACTCTCATCCTTAAAAATGGATTCTAAAATCTTACCAAAGGCTGAGGTCAGGCTGACCGGCCTATAAATTTAGTCTTATAGCCACTGAACCTCTAGATTCAGTCATTGTCCAGTCCTCTGGCACCCTCCCTGACTCTAGTGATTTCTGGAAGACCACACCAATGCCTCTACAATCGCCTCAGCTATCTGAGGTGTAGTCCACCTAGTCTGGGTGGTTTATCTGCCTTCTATTCAGTGCTTCCCCAGCACCTTCTCCTTAGTAATGGCCACTACACTCACCTCTGACTCCTGACTCTTGAAGTTTTGGTATGCTGCTAGTGTCTTCAACTGTGAAAATGGATGCAAGATACCTATTCAGTTCTCCGACCATTTCTTTGTTCCCCATTACTACGTCTCCAGCCTCATTTTCCAGTGGTCCAATGTTCACTGTTGTCTCTCTTTTACCTTTTGGATATCTAAAAAAACTCTTGTAATCTTCTAAGCCAAATTACTCTCATTTTTCATCTAATCCCCCATTATTGCTTTTTTGTTTAGTTAGTCTCTGCTGGCTTTTAAAGGCTTCCCAATCCTTTACATGCTGCTCTTGTCCTTCTAGATGGAAGTGGTCATGGATTTGGAAGGTGTTGTCTAAGGATCTTGGGTGAATTTCTGCAGTGCATCTTGTTAATAGTATACACGGCTGCTACTGAGCAATGATGGTGGAGAGAGTGGATGCTTGTGGATGTGGTGCCAATCAAATGCGCAGCTTTGTCCTGGACGGTGTTAACCTTCTTGAATGTTTTTGGAAATGCACGCATCCAGGCAAGTAGGGCGTATTTCACCACACTCCTGACGTGTGCCTTGTAAATAGTGGACAGACTTTGGGGAGTCAGGTGGTGAGTTATTCGCTGCAGTATTCCCAGCCTCTGACCTGTTCTTGTATCCACTATACTTATACGGCGAGTCCAGTTGTGTCTGATAGTAACGCTTAGGATGTTGGTAATGGGATTCAGTGAGATAACACCACTGAATGTCAAGGGGGTAGTAGTTAGATTGTCTCTTTCTGGAGGTGGTCATTTGTGTAGAGCGAACGTTACATGCCTCTTCTCAGCCCAAGCCTGGATTTGAACATGGACTGCTTCAGTATCTGAAGAGTCCCGAATGGTGCTGAACATTGTGCAATTATCGGTGATAACCACACTTCTGACCTTATAATGGAGGGAAGCTTATTGACGAAGCTGCTTAAGATGGTTAGACCTACAACACTACCCTGAGGAAATCCTGCAGAACAGTCCTTGAGCTGTGATTGATGACTGACTTGCAACAACCAAAACCATTTTCTAATGTGCCAGATATGACTCCAATCAGCAGAGAGTTTTCCTTCCGATTGCCTTTTTGCTAGGTCTCCTTGAAGTCACACTTGGTCAAATGCAGCTTTGGTGTCAAAAGCAGTCACTCTCATTTCACTGCTAAAATTCAGCTCTTTTGTTTCTGTTTTAACGAAGGGTGTAATGAGATCAGATGATAATTGGCCCTGGCAGAACTAAAACCGAGCGTCAGAGAGCAGGTGATTATTAAATAGGTGCTACTTGCTAGCACTGTTGATGACACCTTCCATCACTTTAGTGATGCTTGAGAGTAGACTGATAGGGTGATAATTGACTGGGTTGGATTTTGCCTATATGACTACCTGAGCAAATTTTCACACTGTCAGGTAGATGTTGGTAGTATCGTAACTGTACTGGAGAAGCTTGGCTAGGGGAGCACCAAGTTCTGGAGCACAAATTTTCAATACTATTGCCGAAATGTTGTTGGGGCCAATAGCCTTTGCAGAATTCAGTACCTCCAACCACTTCTTGATATCACATGGAGTGAATCAAATTGGCTGACAACTGGTATCTGTGATGTTGGTGACCACTGGAGGAGGCCGATCATCCACTCAGCCCTTCTGGCTGAACATTGCTGTGAATGTTTCTGATTTATCTTTTGTGCTGATGTGCTGGGCTCTTCCATTACTGAGGATGGAGATATTTGTGAAGCTTTCTCTTCTGGTGAGTTGTTTAATTGCCCATCACCATTCATGACTGGATGTGGCAGGATACAGAGCTCAGTCCTGATCCGTTCATTGTGGGGTCGCTTAGTTCTGTCTCAATCACTTGCAGCTTATGCTGTTTGGCGTGCAAGTAGTCCCGTTTGGTAGCTTCAACAGGTTGACATCTCATCTTCAGGAGCTGCTCCTAGAATGCCTTCCTGCACTCTCCATTCATCCAGGGTGGATCCCCTGGATTGATGAGCGGAGGATTTGCCAGGCCATGAGGTTGCAGAACAATTCTGCTGTTTTTGATGGCTCACATCTCTTCATGGAAGCACGTGGCATGATGGACAGAATCTTTAAGGCCTAGGCTTGGTGAAGAAATGGTCCCAGTTAACTGATGAGTGACATTACGTGGGGCATGAAGAGCAGGGAAATATCAAGCTTTCAAAAAAGTTGAGGAATAGAACTGACCATGTGCAACAAGACTAAAGAGTAGAGGGTCTGGACAAGGAATTAGCCAAGAAAGGGAGGCCAAGCAGCTGAAGAAACAAATCCAAGCAAGACGATTGCAGCTGGCACCAAGGGATGGGTGATTGAGAGGACAAATAATATTTTAAAATATACATTTGAATTCTAAATCTAAAATAATCTTCTATACATTTATAAAATCTTACATCCAAGCCAACAACTACTTTAGCATTATAACTTTCATTATCTGCATTTAAAGTAGAAATTGCATCAGCAAAGTTGTCATGGTATACTATAATTACACTCCACAAGAAGAGGTTTCCTGAATATTTGCCCAAAATGCCTTGTATTTAATTTTATATGGATGCTCCTTGTTCAAGATTGCTCAACACTAGAAATTCTACTTCTATCTACTCCCTTCCTTCATAATTTTAACACATATTGTGGCCATAATCATAATCTCTGCAATTCTGATTTTAAAAAAAGCCCCAAAATTTCAAATATTTCTTCGTGTGGTATGAATTTAGTGTTCGGAATGGTAGGTTGACTATAAAATTCTATAGTCAAGTAGTTGAAAGACATTTGCAACATTGCTGGATGAGTTGAGACTGTTCTCACTGGAATGTAGAAGGTTGAGCGGTGACCTTCTAGAGGTATATCAAATCATGAGGGGCATAGATAAGGTGAATAGCAAAGGTCTTTTCCCCAGGGGTGGGGAGTTCAAAACTAGACGGAATACTTTTAAGGTGAGAAGAGAAAGATTTAAAAGGGGCGTGAGGGTAACTAATTCATGCAGAGGGTGGTTAGGATGTGGAATGAGCTGCCAGAGGAAGTGGTAAAAATGCAGGTACAGTTACTACATTTAAAAGACATTTAGACAAGTACATGAATAGGAAAGATTTAGGTACATGGCCAAATGTAGGCAAATGGGGTTAGTTTAGCTTGGGAAGCTTGATCAGCAAGGACCTGTTGGACTGAAGGGTCTGTTTCCATTCTATATGACTCCATGGCTCTATTGTCCTGCACCACAGATGGAACATGTAACACTTGGCATTACCATCTATTGAAGGCTTTTTTAAATAAACAACCTAGGTTGACACAACCTAGTGAAAGCTTTGCAGCAAATATCCTAATGGCAAGTCCAAGGGGCATCAATCTCTCAGAAATCAATCATGAAACAACTGCCTTGACTCTAATGGCTGTCTTGTTATATGTAAGGCCCACAATATTATACCATGATGGACTAGTCTCCAAGTGACATGCTGAATTAAACACCTGCACAGATGGGTAATGAATTTTTTCAAGAGATATTCATTGCGGCATTTCTTCTAGGAGCTTGTGTGATGCAGTGGTTCAAGTCTCACCTGGTCCAAAGGTGTGTAATAACATCTCTTAGCAGGTTGATTAGAAAATATCAAGAAGAGTAAGGAAATGTTACAGGATAATTTTAGACATTTTTCATATATCAGAAGAGGAACCTTGCCAGTAGCTGACAATTTACTATGAGAAATAGTGTGGGGCATTGTCAAGCTGTTTAATTATTATCTCCTGGGTGAGATTAACTTGATATGCAAAAATCCTAGTTTGAAAGTCATGGTCTGAAGATTCAATAAGCTTTTAAAGTTGCATTATTGATTGAATATAGCCTTATATAATTGGCAGTTGGTAAAGCCACACATTGGGGTGGACGTTAACAGTAGAATTTAGAGGTTTGGATGCAGGTGATGAATTTGTACAGAGTTGCCATTCATAGAAAATAAGCATTGGTAGCCTATATATCACATTTTGATGTATTTTTATTCTGTGTACCAGGAGACGATGTTAAGAATGCCATGCATCGCATAACAAAAGCACTTAATATTGCATTCCAAGCCCACTTGATTCCTTTTACAGTTCAGGGTCTTTGAAAGCTCTATTGTTTTTTATCCTTCACGGCTCAAAAACAAACTCTCACAAACAGATTGAGTTCCCTGAGACGAGAAGACCATGCCCTCATCTGTGCCAAGGGTTAGCTTGCCCAGTTTAACAATTAATTGCCAATCCTAAGTATAGATTTGTCAGTTTAACATCACTTGTGGTAAATTACTGCAGTGCATTATCAGTGACAATGTTGAACACTTTGGCAAATATGGCTGCCAGAAACTCTGCATGGATTTTTGAAACACAAGTCATGACATAACAATCTAGCTGAATGGGCTCGCAGTTAGTTGGGGAATAAGAATAAAGGAAAATTCATTAATTAGCAGTATATGACAAATGCTATTCCCTAGGCACATGACTGGGGTCACAGCTTTTCACTATATACATAAATTGAAGGAAGAGAACTTTCTATATTCACGCTTATAGATGGCACTAACTTAGGTGTTATCTTAAATTGTGTAACTGAAAGCAGAAATTAGACAAGTGTCAAAACAGACCTTTGTTGGTTAGTTTAGTTAGCTGGACAGCTGATTTTTGACGCAGAGTCACACCAGCAGCCTGGGTTCAATCCCTGCACTAGCTGACGGTATCATGAAGGACTCGACTTCTCAACCTCTGCCCTCTCCTGAGGCTTGGTGCACCTCAGGATAAACCATCACTAGTCATCTCTCTCCAATGAGACAGTATCCCTGAGGTCTATTAAGACAATGTGACTTTACCTTATAGTAAACAGTTCAGAGCAGGGAAGTGCAAGCTCATGAGCTTAGAGTACAGGAAAGACATAATAGAACAGTTTCATAATGGTGAGAGACTGGAATTGAGAAGAACCAGGGAACTTGAGTGTCCAGTATACAAATTATTAAATCTACTGCACAACAATCAAAAAAGAAATGTAAAGAAATGGGATGTTAGCATTTATCTCAGGGACACTGGAATCCAAAAATATGCTTCAGTTTGTACAATTTGGAGGGTTTAGAGAAGGAATGGAATTTTCAGGAGCCAGTGTAAATTAGAAACACAAAGTAGTTGAGCATTTTTTTTAAAATAGGAGAAAATTGTTGATCCTAATTTTGAAGGATGTTGAATAGTACTAGACAAGAGGCAATCGCTGAGGATGTCAGCTAGCATATATCCAGAAAGCAAAGCTGTGAGGTCACCAATTTAGAGAGAATGGAATGAATTTTTTAAAAAACTGTCTCGGAATAAAAATTTGTAACAAAAAGTTGACAACAGTATGTGAAATTCTTTACAGAGGAATTGAGATCATATCTAAGAATTTAAATCAGATTTAGATGTATGAATAAAAATGGTAAGTGTTCAATCATTGATTTTGTATTGCTTCACTCAAATTCTC
The DNA here is from genome assembly GCA_024137785.1 of Ginglymostoma cirratum. Classification (NCBI taxonomy): domain Eukaryota; kingdom Metazoa; phylum Chordata; class Chondrichthyes; order Orectolobiformes; family Ginglymostomatidae; genus Ginglymostoma; species Ginglymostoma cirratum. The sequence goes on from JAHRHZ010000013.1 coordinate 43,231,196, forward strand.
TCCATTCTGAGTTCATTTTGTTTTAATATTTTCAAAGCATGTTTTTAGAATGGAACAATTGAAAAATTTGAGTTTCTGTTATTTTCAGTGCACCAAAATATATTTAATTGCTTCTTCAATTTTGCTGAATCTATACCCTTTGAGTCAACTTACTGAAATGGAGCAATATTTCATTTTACTTTTACATATCAGCAGTATAACTCTTGCAACCTTTTAGTACTTAACTACAAATACAAGGTTGCTTACCTGCTATGAGTTTATGCAGTGCACACTTGTCTCCATTGACTGCAGCAGCATGAACTTGAGAGGTCAGTATTGATCCATTAGACAACCAGTTCTCTGCAACATTTGTACTTCCATCAGATCGAGGTAAGATTCCAGTCTGAGTAAAGAACAAGTCAACTGAATAGTATGGAATATTCTGGGGCAAAAATAAGATGTCTTTTTTTTCTAAATAAGCCCTCCAAATTCAAACTGAACTATACTAAGAATTTCTCTAGGCTTATGTAGGTGTCAGAAAAATACTAATATCAATTTAAAAATAGTATTCAGTTGTTACAATTGTTTAAACAGTGCAAAGAGTGGATACTGATTTTGCTTTTCCAAATGAAAAAAAACTACGTGAAGTGCTATGTCCCATAGTGTAAGGCATCAGGGTGCAAAACAGAAGAAAAGGCTTAGCTAACACGGTTTAGAGCTGGATGAACACAGCAGGCCAAGCAGCATCGTAGGAGC
>JAHRHZ010000013.1:43232330-43248255 GCA_024137785.1 Ginglymostoma cirratum
AATCTCTGAAGAAGGGTCTAGACCCGAAACGTCAGCTTTCCTGCTCCTACGATGCTGCTTGGCCTGCTGTGTTCATCCAGCTCTAAACCTTGTTATCTCAGATTCTCCAGCATCTGCAGTGCCTCCTATCTCAGAAAAGACTTCGCAATAGATTACTGATAAATTGATATCAAGTTTGGACCTTACATCTGTAGATTATAGAAGGAAGGAAAATCTCAAGACAGGCAAGCAATACTTCACCTCAAGGCACTAAGTAAGAATATAGCTTGGAATACAATTTGATGGAATAAGGCATGGAGAGGACTTAGGAAGGAAAACAAATTTACAGAATGGCGCATTTGTAAATTAGTAGAAACTAGTAATAGAAATTGAATAGAAAGGAGTGTTATGTTGAGACAAGATATAGTGGGAGTGGCTGGAAGCTAGAAATGACAGAAGAACCACACTTCAAATGACACGTTCTGTTTTTCTTTTGTCACTAGGAATGAGGAAAAGATGTTAGTTTCGAAGGTATTGGAACAGTATGTAGCTACCTAACAGACTTAGGGAATTTATAGCCTTTGAGAAGAAGGAATGTAGTTGATACAAGAACAAACCATTGTTTTTATGCAGAATTAAAAATGAAAGAAATCTGGGAGTCAATTTGAGATGAACACTAAGATCTGAGGTCTTAGAATTGAGTCAATAGGAAGATACATTTTTTTTGACTGGTCCTCCAGGTATACGAAGGGACTATTTTATCTCCAGTGGGGATTCACAAAATAGCTGAGTTTGGAAGTGAGTGTTTCCAAAACCTGATTTTGGAAGGTTTGTGAGTGATTTCAGCAACAAATGGACTGAGGTAAGGGGAGGTGGGAAATACCACTAAGATGCAAACGGGTGATCTTTGTGACAGGGGCATATGGAGTCAGAAGCTCAGCTTAGGGTCAAACATAGTCACCAATACTGCAAATAGTCTCATTAAACCTGAGATAATGACTGTGGAGGGACTGATGCCATGGCTGTGATCTTTCACAATGTTTAGTTGGAAAATTTCCTTCTCATCCAGACTGGCAACCAAATTAAAGAAAGGTTTGTATAACGCCATTTGCAATCTTAGGTTGACTCAAAGGTCTTCACAGGTAATAAAATTATTTCATTGGAACATAAGAAATGTGGCAGCCAATTTTCAAACAGTAATCACTCATAAACATCACTAAGATAGTAATCAGTTAATCTTCTTTGGTGATGTTGATTGGGGGCTGCCAGGATTGGCCGGGACATTGAGGAGACTTCCCAGTTATCTCTGAAACTATGTCACAGAATTTTTTTGTGGACATCCAGCTTGGAAAATGAGTCTAGAAGGCCTTTGACAAGTGCCACACAAGAGGCTGCTAAATATGATAGATAAGAGCCCATGCTGTTTGGGGCAAAGTTCTGACATGCTTCGAGTACTGGCTGACTGGCAGAAGGCACAGAGTAGGTTTTCAGGATGGTAGCTCGTGACTAATAGAGTTCTGCAGGGGTCAATGTTGGGACTGCAACTGTTCATTATACATTAATGAACTGGATGAAGGAAATGGGCCTTTGTTGCCAAGTCTGCAGTTGACACAAAGGTAGCTGGAGGGACAGAAAGTGATGAGGAAGTGGAGAGGCTCCAGAATTACTTGGACAGGCTAGGAGAGTGGGCAAAGAATTTACAGCTGAAATATAATATGGAAATGTGAGAGTTTATGCACTTTGGTAGGAAGATTAGAGGCACAAACTATTTTCTAAATGGGAACAGGGTTCAAAATCTGAAGCACAAAGGACTTCGGGGGTCCAAGTTCAGGATCCTTTTAAGGTAAACATGCTGGTTTAGTTGGCAGTCAAGAATGTAAATGCAATGTTTGCATTCATTTCAAGAGGGCCAGAATACAAGAACAGAGAGGTACTACTGAGACTGTGGTTAAGGCTGTGGTCAGATTAAATTTGAAATATCGTGAGCAGTTTTGGGCCCTCTATCTAAGTAGTGATGTGCTGGTAGCGGAGTGGGTCCAGAGGAGGTTTCCAAGAATGATCCTGGGAATGAAGGGCTTGTCATATGAGGAGTGGTTGAGGACTCTGGATCTGTGCTCGATGAAGTTAAGAGGATGAGGTATCTCATTCAGACATACAATATAAGAATGAGAGGCCTCGATACGGGTGTACATGGAGAAGATGCATACATTAGCAGGACAGACTAGAACCCGATGGCATGGCCACAGAAAGAAGGAATGACCCTTTAGAACTGAAGCGAGGAAGGATTTCTTCAGCCAAAGGTGGGTAATCTGTGGAATTCATTGCCACACAATGCTTTGAAGGCCAAGTCACTGAGCCTATTTAAGGCAGAGATAGATAGACGTTTGATCAGTAAGGGGATCAAGGATCACAGGGAGAAGGTAGGAGAGTGGGTTTGAGAAACATATGAGCCACGATCGAATTGCAAAGCAGAATCGATGGGCTGAATGGCCTAATTCTGAATGGCCATAAATCTTATGGTCTCATGCATTCAAAAGACAACATCACCGAACAATGCAGTACTCCTTCACTACTTCAAAGGAGTGGCGTCTAGATTTTGGGCTCAGATTTCTGAAGTAAAACTTGAATCTACAATCTTCTGATCCAGAGATAACTATGGCTGAGCTGCAACCTACACCTGTTCAGCTATCACAACGAGTAGTTCGACAACAAGAAGTCAGTAGAAGTGGATCAAAAGAAACAGTGAAAATATATTATTAGCTAACTCTAATTCTTTTATCATAAAATCATACCTCTAATTATTATACTGTACTGTGCCATAGATATGAAGTTTCCAGGCCAGATTATTCAAATGAAATTTGACTGTTTTCCTCAACCAATCCAAATAAAATGTGGATAACCAATACAATATGTAAACAACTCATATTTTAAAATTTACTCATGGGATGTGGGCGTCACTGGAGAAACCAACATTTATTGCCCATCGTAATTGTTCAGAGGCAATTGCTGTAGGTTTGGGGCACATGCAGGTCAAACTCAGTACAGATAACAAATTTCCTTTCCTAAATGGCATTAGTGAACCAGAGAGTTTTTACAACAATCAACAATTGTTTCCATTAGACAAGCTTTCGTTTTTAGGTTTTTGTCTGATTCAAGTTTCACCATCTGCCACGGTGTGATTTGAACCCATGTCCCCAGAACATTAGCCTGGGGTTCTGGATTACTAGTCCAGTGACATTACCATTATGTTCCCGGGTTCCCTAAAATGATGTAAACTTTAATTATTGCCATTAAAACCAGAACAGATTTAATGCAAATTCAATATACATATCAATCAAACTAAATTTGAAAACTGTTCAAAAGAAAAGAAATCTTTCACATGTGCAGAGCTGAGAAGTTTTTGTTGCTCATGCAATTGCAATGAAATTTGTAATCATTGGGAAACACAGCTTTTTCTTTTTTGGTTTTTGTATGCACAATGGAATATATGAGAAGGCATTCATCACAGTAAACCACATTTTTTTAATGGTGTTTGAACTTTGGCAATTTCTAAGCTACCCAAACAAGCGTCATAGATCCACCACATCATTACCATAGCATTCACTTTCAGCACACTTGCGTGACAGGAACTCCTCAATTACTTAGCCAGCCCTCCCACAGTCTTGAACCTTAACAAATGCTTTGGAATGCATCAAGACTTCACACGAAAGACCAGAAGCACTCTTGAGCCAAAAACTAAGAGTTAACCCAATCACTCCTAGAACTATTCTATGTGTTGTCAAGTTCCTTAGCTGATTTTTTTTAAATAAAAAGATTGTGAACCTTCCTGCTTCTCCAAATTCTATCTCAAATGAAGCTGAACCAGCAAATCTCATGGAAATGTAAAACTAAACTGAAAGCAGTTGAGTCTGTGTACTACCCATGATGTGAATCATACAGAAACCATTTAGCCTTTTAACTTAATGTAATACAGAACAGCATCAGTCTTAGCTCAGTCTTCACTATCAATCAACTATTTATGTGTTCTGAAAAAAAAATTAGTAAAGTAATTTGTTAATTTAAATTCATTCTGAATGTGATACATTTTGAATACAATGAATTGTGGTTATGCAAATCTAACCAACTGCTTTGCTATTCGACTTCTTTTAAAGAACCAATGAAAATGCATATAATGAGCAATTTCCACACCAGAAACTGCCTTCACCTCCCCCACAAATTAGTAATGAATTTTTAAACAGAAAATGACAGGTTAAAATACGACAAATAGAAGTCACAGAGTCATACAGCATGAAACAGCCCCTTTGGTCCAACCAGTACATTCCAAATATAATCCCACACTAAACGTGTCCCACATGCCTGTGCTTGGTGCATATTCCTGCAAACATTTCTTATTTGTGGACTTATCTAAATATCTTTTAGACGTTGTAACTGTCTTTGGAAGTTTACACGAATCACTCTCTGTGTGAAAATGGTGCCCCTCATGTCTTTTTTAAATCTTTCTCCTCTAACCTTAAAAATAAGTCCCCTTGTCTTGAAATCCCCCACCTGAGAGAAAAGACATCTGTTATTCACCTGATCAAATCCATCATTATTTTATAAACCTCTATAAAGGTCATCTCTTATACCCCTATGCTCCAGTGAGAAAGGTTCCAGCCTATCCAGAGTCTTCTTACAACTCAAACCCTCCACTCCTGGCAACATCCTGGTAACTCTCTTCTGAACCCTCTCCAGCTTAATAATATCTTTGCTATAATAGAGAGCAGGAGTGGACACTACTCCAGAACAGGCTTCACCAATATCCTGTACAACCTCAACATAACGTCCCAACTCCAATACTCAAAAGTCTGAGCAATGAGGGTAAGTGTGCTAAGTGCCTTCTTAACCATCCTATCTATATGTGATGCAAACTTCAAAGAATTATGTACCTGAATCCCCAGGTCTCTGTTCTACAACACTGCCCAAGGCCCTATTTTCAATTGTATAAGTCTTGTTTTTGTTTGTTTTACCAAAATGAAAAGCAATAAAACTCCTTCAGTGTTAAATAACAGCCTTCAATTTGCTGATATTTCTTTCATGTTTCCTGCAAACAGCAAGAACACCTGATCACTTTCCACAAAGATTGTTCAGTTTACAGATTTGTGTTGATATTCTAAATCAACCATTACAGTAAATATCATTGCACCACAAAACACTAACACTGAATTTTAAAAAAAAGTTATTTACAGCATTCATCACTTGCTTCTACTTATGTAATAGATTCTGCAAGGTTCCTGATAATTCGAGGTAGCAAATGTCATTCCACTATTTAAGAAGGGAGATGGAGGGGTGGTGGAGAACTACAGATTGAATAAGCTTGACATCTACATTTTTATAGTCATTCATGGGACATTCAACAAAAATCCACTTATGACAATATATTGCAGAATTCTATGTTTTGTCTTACGCACAGATGCATCCAAAAAAGCCCTTATTTTCATTTCTTTTGGTACTATTTGACTTTGTCCCACGGAGTAGCCTAAATAAGTCACTTTTGCTTCACCGAATTCACTTTTAACCATTTTTATGACCAGGTTGATTCTCTGTATCTTATCAAACAGTTCATTCAAGCGGTGTAAATATTCTTCCTAGGTTTGGCTGAACACAACCCAGTCAGTGATGTAAAGGAGAATTTCATAGGCCAATAACTTTGTTGTTTAATTATTAGAAAGTTGCTGCTGCAGTTTCATTCCAGATGGCATGACTTTACATTGTTAACGTCTATCTGCTGTTAAAAGAGCTGATATTTCTTTGACTCTACCACTCTACGGAAATTGCTAATATCCTTTTAGCAAATCGATACTGGCAATGAATTGTGCACGTCCAATTCTTTCAATACAGTTCTGTAGATGAGCAATAGGATAACACTGTGCTCTTGTTATCACTTTGACTTTGCGATAATTATAACAAAATCTTTGCGGCCTGTCCAGTTATGACATCATCGCAATAGGTGAGCTCCAGCTCCTTGGTTTAATAATGTGATTGTCTGTCATGAAATTCACCTCTTCACTCTCCTGAGGTAACTTCTCTGGACTGACCCTGTAAGGATGTTGTTTTATGGGTAACATCTCCCCTATGTTAACACCAAAAAATCTTTTCCTGGTCTATTCAGATATATCAAATTATGAGTCTAATATCGTCTGTAGTCACTTTGAAATGATTCTATCTTCGAGAAAAATATTGTAACTAAATATTTAAGTACCTCCATACTATCCAGTCTAATTACTGGAGGATCAACTTATGATTTTTCATTTCTGATTCATTCTTCAACTGTGCTGATATTTTTATTTTGCCTCCTACTCCTTTCACTACTTAAGTCTCCTCCCTGTCATGTTCTCTCTTTAACAAATTAACATGACAAACCCATAGAATTTTCTTCTTGTCTGGAGTATTCACTATGTAGTTCACATCCCCGAGTTTCTTCTTGTTTTGATATGGCCCATTGAACATTGCTTTTAATGGTTCCCCGTAAACAGATAATAACACTAACACCTCACTCTCAGTAAAACAAGACTTAGCTTTGGCCTTTTTATCTGCTTGATTTTCAATGATTGTTAAATACTCTATTTTGCTAAATTCACATGCTTTGGTTAGTTTTTCCTCAGAAACTTGAAACACAGACTGGAAGTGTAGCCACTGAGCTTTAGTTTATGACATTTCTCTTTGTTCAATTTAAGGACCCTCCCACCCTAATGTCCATGCGTCAATTCAAAAGGAGTGTGCCCTTGCCTCTAATTTGTTACATTGTTTGTCCACATCCATTATTAGATGAGCTGAAATTTACTCCAATTAAGTATTAGGAAGAGCCAAAATCCTTGCCACAAGCAATTTCCTATCTGATAATTCCATCCCTCTCATTGACTTCACTGTTTTATTAATAAGGTTGATTGTGCATCCTCAATTTGATAAACAAATGAAGAAGGGCCAAATTGTTTTTACAGGAAGCTTTAAAGAAGTACTTTCAAATTGAAAATGTTTCCAATTTCTACTGTAATTAAGTAAAGTACATTATACTATATTGGCATGAAACAGAAAACAAGCCATTATCTATAGCACTGCTGACAACAAATTGAAACGGCTTCAAATATTTCCAAACTTTTACGAAGATTGTAGATCGCAGTAATTTTTTTGGTTTGGATTATGCAATTTAGAAGTCTAATTCCGCTGGACAAGCAAACAGCATTTCTCACTGGAGCTTCAGTTCATTACATATCATTTGAGGTGCAAGAAGGATCGTCATGCACTAGTGCACAACTCACAAAATGCTAGCATGCAGATACAACGAACAATTAAGCAGGTTAATTAAATATTATCTTTTATTATGACAGGAATTGAAACTGGGTATGGATGGTTTTAGTTAAAAAGAAAGGCTGGAAAGGCTGGGACATTTTTCATTGCACCATAGGAGGTTGAGAGGCAACCTTATTGAAGTTTATACGATAATAAGGGGTATAGATAGAGTTAATGATAGTTGTCTTTTCCCTAGAATGCAGGATTTCAAGACTAGAGAGCACGTTTTAAGGTGAGAGGAGAGAGATTGAGAGGCAAATTTTTTACGTAAGGGTGATTCACATGTGGAATGAACTTCCCGAGGAAGTAGTGGATATGGGCATACTTACAACGTTTAACAGACATTTGGATAAGTAAATGAATAGGAAAGGTTTGGAGAGATATGGCCAGGAGCAGGCAGGTGGAACTAGTTTAATTTGGGATTACGTTCGGCATGGAATAGTTGGATCAAAGGGTCTGTTTCCGTGCTGAATTTCCGCTTCTATGACTATGTCATGCTTCAGTTACACAAGGACATTAATAACACCACATCTTGAATACTGTACTCAGTATTCTTGTACTCCAGTACTGTACTCCTCCTTTTTAAGGAAGAATTTGAATACGTTGAGGTGCTTCACAGGAGGTTTACCTAGATTGATACACGAAATAAGTAAGTTGTCTTGAGGACAGGTTGGACAGGTGGCCTCATTTCCACTGGAGTTCAGAAAAGTGAGGAGTGACTTGATTGAAGTAAATGAGATACTGAATGTTCTTGACAACGCAGATATGGAAAGAATGATTTCTTTTTTGGGGCCAGATCAGAACTAGTAGGCACCATTTTAAAATTAGAGGTCACCCTCTTATGACAAAGATGAGTTTTTGTTTTCTTTCTGAGAATTGTGCAACTTTGGGACTCTGCCTCAGAACATGATGGAATATTCTGCAGATTGATTCCACTGCCAAACAAAAATCTTCTAAGATTATCAAGACTAGATGGAAACATGTAACTCAAAAAAACAATACACCATGATCTTATTGAATGGCAGAGCAGGCTTGAGGGGTTGAAAAGCCTAGGTATTAGGCAAGAACTTTCAAAAGTTGATTGTGAGGGGTAGGGGATGTTTGCAGGTAAAGGGACAGCTGGAAAATCGGAAGCCTTCAAAAACCAGACAACGAGAGTCCAGAGACAGTATGTTCCTGTTAAGGTGAAGGGCAAGGCCGGTAGCTATAGGGAATGCTGGGTGACTTGAGAAATTAAGGTTTTGGTCAAGAATAGGAAGGGACGCATGTGTCAGGTATAGACAGCAGAGACTGAGGGAATCCCTCGATGAGTATAAAATCAGTAAGAGTATACTTAAGAGGGAAATCAGGAGGGCAAAAAGGGGACATGAGATAGCTTTGGCAAATAGGGTTAATGAGAATCCAAAGGGATTCTACAAAATATATTAAGGACGAAATGGTAGCTAGCGAGAGAATAGGGACCCTGAAAAATCAGCAAGGCCACCTATGTGCGGAACTGCAGCAGGTGGGGGAGCTACTAAATGGGCATTTTGCGTCAGTATTTACTGTGGAGAAGGATATGGAAGAATAAATAGGGTCATATTGCAAAATGTATCAGAGATAATAAGTACTGCAGATACTGGGGAATCCGAGATAACAAGGTGTGGAGCTGGATGAACACAACAGGCCAAGCAGCATCATAGGAGCAGGAAAGCTTGACGTTTCGGGCCTAGACCCTTCATCAGAAATCCTGCTCCTATGATGCTGCTTGGCCTGCCGTGTTCATCCAGCACCACACTTTGTTATCTCATATTGCAAAATGCCCATATTACACAAGACTAAGTGCTGGACCTCTTAAAATGCATAAATCCCCGGAATCTGATCAGGTGTACCCTAGAACTCTGAGAAGCTAGGGAAGTGATTGCTGGGCCCCTGTTGAGATAATTGTATCATCAATAGCCACAGATGAGGGGCTGGATGACTGGCAATGGGTTACGTGGTGCCACTATTCACGAAGGGTGGTAAGAAAAAGCCAAGGAACTGTAGACGAGCAAGCCTGACATTGGTGGTGGGCAATTTGTTGGAGCAAATCCTGAGGGACAGAGTTTACATGTATTTGGAAAGGCAAGGACTGATTAGGGATAGTCAACAAGGCTTTGTGTATGGGAAATCGGGTCTCACTAACTTGATTGAGTTTTTTGAAGAAGTAACAAAAAGAATTTATGAGGGCTAAGTGATGGATATGATCTATATGAACTTCAGCGAGGCGTTTGACAAGGTTCTGGATTGTAGACTGGTTAGCAAGGTTAGAGCACACAGAATACGTGGAGAACCAGCCATTTGGATACAGAACTGGCTTGAAGGTAGAAGACAGAGGGTGGTGGTTGAGGTTTGCTTTTCAGACTGGAAGCCTGTGACCAGTGGTGTGCCACAAGGATTGGTGCAGGGCCCACTGCTTTTCATCATTTATACAAATGATTTGGATGTGAACATACGAGGCACTGTAAGTAAGTTTGCAGATGACATCAAAATTGGAGGTGAAGTGGACAGGTTACCTCAAAGTACAATGGGATCTTGATCAGATGGGCCGATGGGCCAAGGAGTGGCAGATGGACTTTAATTTAGATAAATGTGAGGATCTGCATTTTGGGAAGGCAAATTAGGGCAGGACTTATACACTTAATGGTAAGGTCTTTGGGAATGTTGCTGAACAAAGAGACCTGAGAGAACAGGTTCATAGTTCCTCGAAAGTGGAGTTTCAGGTATATAGGATAGTGAAGGCGGCGTTTGGTATGCTTGCCTTTATTGGTCAATGCATGGAGTACAGGAGTTGGGAGGTCATATTGCTGCCATACAGGACATTGGTTAAGCCACTTTTGGAGTATTGCGTGCAATTCTGGTCTCTCTGTTATAGGAAGGATGTTGTCAAATGTGAAAGGGTTCAGAAAAGATTTACAAGGATGGTGCCAGGGTTGGAGGGTTTGAGTTAAAGGGAGAGGCTGAACAGGCTGGGACTACTTTCCCTGGAGCGGATGAGGCTAAGGGGTGACCTTACAGAGGTTTATAAAATCACAAGGAGCATAGATAGGGTAAATAGCAAGGTCTTTTCCTTGGATTGGGGCAGTCAAAAACTAGAGGACATTAGTTTAAGGTGAGAGGGGAAATGTTTAAAAGGGACCGAGGTAGCAACTTTTTCATGCAGAGGGTGATGTGTGTACAGAATGAGCTTCTAAAGGAAGTGGTGGAGGCTGGTACATTTACAACATTTAAAAGGCACCTGGATGGATGTATGAATAGGAAAGGTTTACAGGGATATGGGCCAAATGCCAGCAAATGGGACTAAATTTATTTAGGGCGTCCGGTCAGCATGAACGAGTTGGACCAAAGGGTTTGTTTACGTGCTGTACTTACCTATGACTACTTCTGCTCCTAATTCGTATGCTCACATTACAGAAGTACAGATCAGTTACATGAAACCTTTGCATTAAGGCCACTAGATGGAGGTGGCGCACTAATTATCTGACTGCGCATTTCAACAAAATATTTACAAATTGCTGTAATTTTAAATAGTATATTTGTATACATTACTTCAATGACAATGCCCTGTTTCTATGGGTTGTGCGTACTTACACCTTGCCCACAGGCATTCCAAGATTCAGAAGAAACCAGTTTTGCTGCAATATCTGATTATTCCTCGGTGAAAGGAGTAACTTATTGTCCATTTGAGTTGTAAAAATCTACAGTAAAGAGTAAAGGCCCCTCAGCCCATTGAGTCTGTGCCAGCCAAAAACAACCAACCAAGTAATATAGTGCCTTTTTCCAGCAGTTAGATTTTAGATTTAGCTTTTATTGTCATGCATACTCAACTACCGGGTACAAGAATATACTGAAAAGCGTACAATGTCACCAGCACATGGCAGCATTTTAGGTACAATGCGCCTAGGAACAAAAGCTTAGTTGCAGAAGTAGAAAAATAAAGAAATAAGTTAAAAAGGTCAGCACTACAGTCTTCCTAGTGAAGAATTGGAAAATAAAGTTTAAAAAATCAAACACTGTAGTCCCTTCTTAAGCCACAGGCCTGCAGACACTCCAAGATAGGCTTTCCCCAACAGGGCATGCTCTTCCCTGCGTTGGGCTAAGTAATGCCCGTGTTTGCCAGCTGCCCTCACTGCCGCTGCCAACCTCCACTGGCTAGGACCACTGCCTCGCTCCTCCCGCCAGCTGGGCCCACGCTGGGTCCTAGCCGCTGCCACGCTTTGTTGCCACATTAGCTTCCTGGCTGCAAAGTCCTGCTCTGGCACCACTCTAGACATTGATGAAGCTGTGATGCCGCCAACTGCAACTGGCTTCCTTGTGGCCAACCATCAAAGTCCCCCAACCACCACTGTTGCTGGCTCCATGACCAAGCTGCAAAGATCAAAGAACCAAAATAAAAGTGACAAAAGAAAGAAAAAGACAGAAAAGAGTTCAGAACACATGAGCTCTGGTGAGGAACCCTATTCTGTCGCCATCTTGGCCCATAACCTTGTATGCCTTAGTATCAAACATCTAAATATTATGAGAGCTTCTGCCTCTAACCCTCTTACAGGCAATGAATTTTATATTCTCACCGCCCTCCAAGTGAAAAAGCTTTTCATCACATCTTGTCTAAACTTTCTGCTCCTTTCCTTAAATTTATGGCCCTGGCGGAGTCATTGATTCCTCCATCAAGGGGAAAAGTTTTTTCCTTTCTACCTGTGTATGCCCCTCATAATTTTATACATCTCTCAATCTCCCCTGTTCTAAGGAAAACAACTAAGACCGTTAAATCTCTCTTCATAACAAACTCTCCAGTCCAGGTAACATCCTGGTAAATCTCCTCTATACCCTGTCCAATTATATCACAACGTGGATTCCAAAACTGCATACAATACTCCAGCTGTGGCCTAACTGACGTGTTATAAAGTTACAGCATAATGTCCCTGCTCTTGGACTAATCAAGGGACTCTCTGACAGGTCTGAGAAATGCATCAACAAAAGGCGTTCGATTCTATCCAAGTTCAGGTGGTATGAGACCATCAGGAAATATTATGAATGTTCAGTTTCCAGACAATTGACATAATGTTTAATCCTGAGGTGTCTTGCCTGACTCAGCTATTTCATCCTATTGGTTATGTGCATGGCTGCCTATATAGCGACAAAGCCTTTAACGACGTGGCTCTTCTCTCACCTGAGAAACCTACAGAATGGGGCCAAGCAGCCTTATCATGGGGGTCATATTCGGATATGGAACATCGTTGAAAATTCATGCTCACTGGAACATGTACCACAGGGCCTGGTTCTGACAGAGGGGCTATGGGAAAACAAGGGTGCCGAAAGTTGCTCTGAATCCTTCACGCCCCTCCTTGACTGCCACAGTTTTACATACCCTTTCAGATAGCCCTGAGAAAAACACAACCGCTGGATTGCAGCAGCTGACCTCCCCAACCACCAGCATAGGAGTCCTATTTTGAGTGTATGGATCATATACACCATGGAGATCAGTGCTTATATTATGGACAGGCTGGTCTAGGCAACTAAATATATGGTATCAGCAAAACATGACGGACCTTCAGTGTACACAAGATATAAAAATAAAGATGCCCTCCAACAGCTTCAATTATTTATTTTACATGACAGATGCTTTTTGGTAAAAGCTTCAGAGCACACTGAAAACACTTTTGTCAGCTCCCTCCCACCTAAAATCCACCTGTAGTCAGCTTATATCAAAGTAATGACATATCGGTTTCAGATGACTTATTGACTTTTCCTGCTGTAAGTGACAACATATTTTTCACTTTTGGGACTGTGAACTGAAAGGGTTATTGGACCAAGTAACTGGAAGACCAGGAAAGTTTTGCAACTTGAAAATCAAGTACTGCATATATATTGTTGAATTGTGTGATACAATGTAATCATTTGAAGCAGTAAAAGGGAGAATTTGAGACTGAGGACCCTTCAAGAATCTCCCAAAACTGCAGAGTATTAAAAAGCTGCAACTCCCGGGAGCCACAGAGGAGAAGAAATGTCTAGAGTCAGAAGAGAGAAAGCATCCATCTCTTCTCTCTCACTCCATGTGGGGAAAAGACTGAAAAACAAAGAAAGCTTAGGAGAACAAATACGACAAGAAAAGACCTCAGTCCGCCTGATCAGCCATTGATTCAAAGAATGACTATCACCTAAGGGCAACATTGAGTTAACACTGCAAAAATCAAAAGGACTGAGAGAAAATAATTTTACACCTTGTGTTCTGAATTTCTAGTCTTCAGAATTTTATTTAACCTGCCTACATTTTTTTTCCAACTATAGTTTATGTCTTAACCTCTTGTCTTTTGTTTATCTTTAGCATGACTGAGGTGTATTTGGAGACTGAAGCATATAGTTTAAATCACAGTTGTATATTAGAAACCATTTCATTTCATTGCTCTTGTTAAAGTTAAGTCATTTTCTGTTACTGATGAACCTGGTGTGAGCTGCTTTTATCCTGTGTAGCAGTCAATCAGACAAATCAGTTATTTTGGTAGTTTCATTACATAATACACATTTCTACACTTTGCGGAACAGTGAGGCATGATTATCGGTGCACTCTTCCCAGATTATTGAAGGTAGTAGGTCAGGTAGAGAGAGTACTTAATAAAGCAAACAATGTCTTCAGCTTTATTAATACAGGCATAGAGTACAAGAGCAGGGAGGTGATATTGATCTTGTACAAGACACTCGTTAGACCTTAGCTGGAGTACTGTGTTCAGTTGTAGACAACACATTATAGGAAAGATGGGAATGCATTGCAGACAGTGCAGAAGCCATTTATAAGAATGGTTCCAGGGACAAGAAACATCAGTTCTTAGGATAAATTGAAGAAACAGGGAGAAGGCTGCTGAGATGAGATGTGATAGAGGTTTCCAAATAATGAGCAGCTGGATAGAGTGGATAGGTAGAATTTGTAAGCCCGTTTTTTTTCCCGCTGAGTTTAGTCAGTATTTATCACATAAATACAGCAACTTCATCTCATCTTTTTTCCCGCAAATGTGCAGTGGCAGGAAGTTACTATTAATACCTGCAAATCGTATAGTAAGTGCTAACAGCCTCACCATTGTTTCTGGCACAAAATCTATTATTCAGACTTCTAAAAAATGGTCACAGTGTTTCCATTCCTAAGAATGAGATGAGCAATATCATTTTGAAAAACTGAAAACAGGTATACAACAAACTAGAACAACTTAGATCTTGTGGTATGGCTAACATATTTTACTTCTAGTGTTTTCAGCCAGTTAACCCCAATGCCCTAGAAATCCTGCAAAGCAAATGGCTAGCAAAGAATAATATCTTTGATATTTCCATTCACATTCAATACGAATGTCAACTTTTTTTAATATAATTTTCTTACCTTGACAAAGTAATTACTCAAAAGAATAATCATTTTATTTTTCGTTCATATAAGTTCTGTTCTTAGCATTTTCTTTGCATTTGGAGATTTAGAAGAATTACCATTGTTCAAAGGTGCTTAAGTTAAAAGTTAGAAATGAATTTTCTATATCAACAACTATTAAATTGCAGTGTTAGGTGCTGTAGCTTCCTGTACACCAACATAATATTGTGAGGAATAGAAGGAAAGTAGATCATGATTAGTTTTCACTGTTACTAACACCAATATTTCCCTCCATGTATCTGTTTTAATCAATCTGTAAATCCATTATTTGTTAATGTTTTCATACATTATTAAAGCAAGTGTAAGTTTGAGATCTCAAGTGGATTGTGAATGATGGATAGCTTCCTATAGGGTTGGATTTTTTTTGTAATATTAAACATTATTAAAATTAGAGGAACAATGGCCTTGTACCACCATACTCTTAGCTGCTACCAGCGACTTACTGACAAGCAGGTCAAGGGCCAGCCTTTCTTGACAGGGGAAGTAGGAATCATAAACAGGACAAAACCCCATAAAGTTTCATTGTCATTATGCAAAAGAAAAATTAACTTAGCCATCAAGTCCACACAAAAGTGCAGGGTACTAATAGCGAAGCTGTTTTATGTTGACTTCCATAACTAAATTCACTTGCCCTCCAATAACTGACAGTGATTTTTTATGTGGCGTCCAATAGAGATATGAAGATATGACAAATGTTAAAATGCTACTTTTTTTTGAAATGGAAAAAATAGTTTTTATGGAGTCTGTCACTACATCATTTGGTTGTGACAAATATCTGCTCCAGGCATCACAACTACTTGTGAAATTCAAAAGTGGTTTTGTTCGGGATGAATTGTCAAAAGAATAAAACTGTCTCACCTATCAGCAGATTTGACTTTCTACTTCAATCTGGACAATAGAGACATTGAAACTCAATGTCTTTTTTTGAATGGTATTCAAAAGGTAATTTGACTTGAAAGGGTTAAGGCAACCCTGCCTGTCTCAAGTTGTTTAAAGGATGAAAGATGTGAGTATTGCGCATGATTATACATACCCTAATTGCAGGCACTGCTCCCAGCCAGGTAAGGCTGCACTCTCATACCTGAATACAAGCATGGGGCTGGATGAACACAGCAGGTCAAGCAGCATCATAGGAGCAGGAAAACTCGACGTTTCGGGCCTGATGAAGGGTTTAGGCCCGAAACGTCAAGTTTT
>JAHRHZ010000013.1:43248655-43260974 GCA_024137785.1 Ginglymostoma cirratum
AGGCCCGAAACGTCGAGTTTTCCTGCTCCTATGATGCTGCTTGACCTGCTGTGTTCATCCAGCCCCATGCTTGTTATCTCGGATTCTCCAGCACCTTTTATCACTCTCATACCTGGGCTGTTTTTATGCTGCTTCTGGCTCTCAACTGCCTCTGGTCTGCTATCAGGTCGGAAGACATGTGATCCACTCCACTGGATTATCTAAATTAATTTAAAAGCACAATTTTTCCATTATGCAGCCTAGTCCTTGCCTTCATATAAAATTCCTTTTCCTGGGTGGTGACTATGCTGAGACACTTTTTTTGGTGTGGTATTCATATATTTATACAAACCCACACTCCCCTGATGGACACAGGCGAGAAAAAAAAAAACAACCTTGTCAACAAACTATAGTTAAATTCTCTAAATTTTAAGAAAATGTAGAACATAAAACAATACAGGACACAAACAGGCCCTTTGGCCCACCATGTCTTTGCCAACAGTGATTAATCCCATCTGTATGCACATTTTCTTTATTCTCTGCGGGTTCATGTGTCAATCTAAACACTTGTTAAGATTTGTGAATATATCTGCTTTTACCACCTCCACTGGTAGCGCATTCCAGGCACCAACTATCCTCTGTGTAAAAATTGTACCTTGCACATCTCCTTAAATTTTACTGTTCACACCTTAAACCTATGCCCCCTAATATTTGACATTTCTATCCTGGGAAAAAGACTTCAACTATCCATCCTATCCATGTCTCTCATAACTTTATATGCTTCTACCTCAGCATCCAAAGCTCCAGCGAAAACAATCCAAGTTTGTCCAATCTCTCATTATAGCTAATACACTCCAATTCAGGCAATATCCTGATAAACTTCTTTTACATTCTCTCGAAAGCCGCTGCAGTCTTCCGATAGCACGGTGACTAGAACCTAATATAATACTGCAAACATAGCTTAACAAAAGTCTTGTACATCTGCAACAGAACTCACCAACTTTTATACTCAACATCCCAATCGATGAAGGCAAGCATGCATTCTTTAGCACCTTATCAATTGTGTTGCCACTCTCAGGGAGTTATGGACTTGCATTCCAAAGTCCCTCTGTAAATCAGTGCTCCTAAGGATCCTGTCATTTATTGTACACTTTCCTTCTGCATGTGACCTCCCAAAATGCTTCACCTCACACTTGCCCAGATTAAACTCATCTGCCATTTCTCTGCCCAGTTTTCCAACTGGATCTATAACTGATCTGAAGTTTCCTTTAACAACCTGCCTTACCACCCATAACTCCATTAACTTTCACGATATCTGCAAACTCACTAAGCAAATCACCTACGTTTTGATACAAATAATTTATTCATATTACAAATAACAGAGGTCCCAGCACCAATTCTTGAAACACGATTGGTCATAGATCTCCAGTCAGAAAGACACTTCTCTAACTACCCTCTGTCTCCTATGACCAAGAAAATTTTGTATCTAATTTGCCAACTCATCAAGGATTCCATGCAACTTAATTTTCTGGACCAGCCTACCATGAGGGACCATTTCAAATGCTTTAGTGAAGTTGGTGTAGTCAACATCCACTGCTCTACCCTCATCAATCACCTTTGTCACTTCCTCAAAAAACTCAATCAAGTTTGGGAGATAAGACCTCCCCCACATAAAGCAATGCTGACTATCCCTAATAAGTCCATTCTTCTCCAAATGCAAATAAATCCTGTCACTAAAAGTCTTCTCCAATAATTTCCCTAACAATGACGTAAAGCACACCAGTCTATAATTTCTTGGTTTATCACCATTGCCCTTCTTAAACAAGGAAACAACATTGGCTATTCTCCAGTCTTCTGGGTCCTTGTCTCTGCCGAAATATGAGACAAAGATCTCTGTCAAGCCTCCAGCAATCTCCTCCCTTGCCTTCTTCAGTATCCTGGAGTAGATCCCATCAGATGTTGGAAACTTACATACATTAATGTTTTTAAAGATACCCAACATCATCTCCTTCTTGATATCAACATGCCCCAGAGTATCAACACACCGCTCTCTAATCTGACCATCACCTACATCCTTCCCCTTGGTGAATACCAATGCAAAGTACTCATTAAGGACCTCACCCACTTCCTCAGGCTCCATGCATAAATTCCCTCCTTTGTCCTTAAGTAGATCTACCTTTTCCCTAGTTACCTTCATTCTTCTAATGTAGTATAAAATGCCTCGGGATTCTCCTTAATCCTACTTGCCAAGGGCATTTCACGACCTCTTCTAGCCCTAAATTCTTGTATAAGTTCATTCCTGCTTCCCTTATACACCTCAAGGGCCTTGTTTGATTTCTGTTTCCTTACATATGCTTCCTTTTTCTTTTTGACTAAATTTTCATCATCTGTGATCCAAGGTTCCCAAATCTTGCCAGTCTCATCTTTCATCCTGAAAGGATGATGCTGATCCTCAACTCGAATCAACTGGCCGTTGAAAGATTACCACATGTCAGATGTGCATTTGCCTTCAAACAGCTACCCCAATCAAATTTCTCCAGCTCTACCTTTTGTAATTAGCCTTCCCCAATTGAGCTCTTTCACTCGAGGTGACTTGATCAAAGTTTTTAAGATATAGGATAAAATTGGGTAAACTATTCCTGTTACTGGGTAGTATATGACCAGAAACATTGGCCTGAATTCGCAGAACTGAGGTTGCTGAGAGCCGTTAATGGCCAAAACACAGGGCCTTTTTTATCAGGGTGGCCTTTTCCTTGAAGCAAGGAGAGTCCTTTGCTAGCTCCAGGTGCTCTGGATCAAGAATGAGGTGTCTGCCAGAAAAGGGAAGGGGTAAGAGAATGTGGCAGCTGCAGAGTTTCATATGGATGAGAAGACTTTGGGGTGGCAGTAAGAAGTTAGTTGAGGGGAGAAGAAGGTTGCAAGAAGAGTGTGGGGAGGAGAGGGAGTTTCAAGGAAAGGGAGTCAGGAAGATTGCAAATTAGAAAGACCAGTTTAAAACCTGACAACATGGGAATATTCAGCAAATTCGAAACCAAAATAAATTTAAATCACTAAAATAATAAACCCCTAACAAGTGAATGTGGAATGACTAATTTAGGGCTGCACAAAATATTTTGACTCTTGGGCATAAGGGTTAGAGGGCCTTAGATTTCAATAAATATATGGACAAGATCCCACTGCAACAGGGTGGGTCTGCCTCAGCAGCTGGCAACCTTTCTGGCAGCCTCCAACTCTTTCCCAGATCATTTGGCCCAACTGTCACCTACATTTGACACGAGGCAATGAAAATCGCACTGACTGAGTCATTCTTTTTCCATAAAGATTGGTGTTTTTCTGATTCCCATCACCTGCATCGAGGATGGAAACCCAGCCATAGTTTAAAGATTAGAGAGTGCAACCTTTCAGGAATGAAATTGGGAAAGACGTCTTCACGCAAAGGATAAAGAAGTTTAGAATCTCTTTTGCAAATGGCAACTGAGATGCCGTACTCACGAAAACTCAAAGCAATTTCTTTCTAATAAAACCAAAGTATCTATAAAACTCTTCATTCCAGTACATGGAATGTATAAAATATATTCCTTGGATAATCAATGCATACCAATACCAATCTTGTCTACAAAAATAAAGGAGAAGCAAAAAAAGATTAAGATAGGTCGAATACTTCATTTACCCTACAGCCGTTCATCTGCACAGATTCTAAGGTACCTGGAAGGGTGGTAAATTAAAGCTTGTCCGCAGTTTTAAGGAAAGTAATCTGATCATCCAGTCCAATTTTTGATCTTTAAAGTCCAATGAAATATGCTAATTTTCATGGCTCCAGGTCCCCACAAAACTTGACAATACATTTTCTTGTTAAATGAGTCAATCCAAGCTGTTAAAATTATATTTGCCACAGCTTATTAAATATTTGTTTTGTATACTTATGTTACTGGGGCATTCCATCTATTCCTGAGATTAATCATATGGATATACAGATCCAAAAGGTTAGCTAGCATCATTAATCATATCTATTCTCAACAGCAGTCTGTTACTACAGGGAAGGTGGGACTACTTGTGCATTTTAAAATGAGACGGTACATGAATGTGGGTTAACTTTTAAAGCAACAAGTCAGTTGTCAGTTTTTCTGGTTGGAAAATATACTATACAAAGATATACAGCACAGCATACACAAATGAGGTATCAATGAAACTGTGCTGTGAAATAGCATCTCTCATAATCATGGCTGCAACTCTAACAGACAGCCACTGTTCCAATACATTATTATGCTTGGCTTTATCAGGTTAGGGTGTGAAATTAACCTATCACTGACAACTCCACTCAGCCTAATGGCAAAACCTGTAGGGCTAAATCACAGCCATTCATTTCAATGCAAGTTACCACGCAATGTTTGTGCAGTCAGTGGCAACGTTGACTACTGGTGCCTTGTATTCGACACTAAAGAGAAAGCCTATCAGCTTTGGGATTGCCTCTCTAAACCTCTCAACTTCATTTTAATTCTTTCAAACGTCCCTTAAAACCTACCTCGTGGGGTCATCTTCCCCAAGATCAACTCAAGTGTTGTGGTGTCATATTTTGTTTTATGTTCTTTATCTTAATAATCTTAAGACTCATCTATTATGTTAAAGGAACTACATAAACACAAATTCTGCATAAAATTTCTCACTTCAATAGAAAACCAAAATATTGCAATATAAAATAAGAACACAACACTGTAAAGACTTGTCACTGTAAAGATATGCCAGGATCTTTGCCAGTGTGTTAACATTTCAGATTCATGACGACCCATTATGAAACTGAAATCTTAAGTTTTCCTCTCTCCATAAATGCTGCCTGGTTTACTGCAGATTTCAGGTATTTTATGCTTTTAACTTATAATTTATCAGTACTGACTTGGTGAACCATGGTTACATCTGCATGAACGGGACCTGTTAAAGAATAGAGGTGAAAAAATGTGGAAATATCAACTTTGCATGAAGAACTGTAACAGAAGATTGTTTTGCTTCTTAAATCCAAACCCCCCCACCCCGACACACACACGTTAAAGTTTGCTCTTGTTGCAATGTTGATATTTCATATTTTTTTTATCTGGACACATGACAGAAATGAAAACTTTTCATTGATATCTTTTCCACTTCCACTGAAGATGTTTAAAATTGTGAAGATGCAGGCAATTACTACAGGGAGAGAATGAGTGAAAATTCACTTCTTTGGGTGTCATGCCTGTTATCATATGACACCAAGAGGGTCTGTTCATAAAAAACAATTCTTTCTGCATTGCAACAAATTAGAAATACTCTAGCAAAAAAAAATTATTGCCTTTTCAGCATCAATTGAAGAAGCAAAACCTATGAAAACTTTGCATTCAACATAACCAGAGTGATACATTCCAAAATATACTCAATTAGAACAAAGGACTGGATACAATGGAGGATTTAATGAAAGAGAAGCCTCATGAAGTAAATAAAGCTGTTTCTTTCTGAAATAAACACAGTATTAAGATATAAATCAACAACGATGCAAATAGTTAATGACTATAGTTTTTTGGCCCACATAAGCAGAATGGATATTTAAGCAGTGGTGATTTTATTTGTACATTATTAGTGCGCAACACACTGTTCCAGTGAACTGAAGCCAAGAAGGGATTTAATTAGTTCCCGCCCAGCAGTTTTTTCTTAAAAAACTGTGTGGATTTTAAGAAGTAGAGGGCAGCTGACGACAGACTCAAGGGTCAATCTAGTCTTAGGCCAAACGAAAGGGGCAAAATAAGTCAAGGTTCTTGTTCTTGACACCATTCAGTGACAACATAAGGCTGATTTGATGCTGCCTGACCCCTCCATTCCCTCACACAAATTTCATATTTCAGGAGTTCCATCTAGGTGCCAGAAAATTTCAGGAAAATAACACTCTGGGATGCAAAAAAAAAGTAGAACTTGGATAAGAGTGAACAAGGTCTAAAATAAAGTTGCATTCAAGAGGGATAATAGGTACTGCAAATGCTGGAGAATCCGAGATAACAAGGTGTGGAGCTGGATGAACACAGCAGGCCAAGCAGCATCATAGGAGCAGGAAAGCTTGACGTTTCGGGCCTACACCCTTTCTGATGAAGGGTCTAGGCCTGAAATGTCAAACTTTCCTGCTCCTATGATGCTGCTTGGCCTGCTGCGTTCATCCAGCTCCACACCTTGTTATCTTGCATTCAAGAGGGCATTGGATGATTACCTGGATCAAAACAACGTGCAAGGACATGGGAAAAAGCAGAAGATTGGCACTACGTAATGGTGCTTATATAGCAAGCTGGTGCAGGCACAACTGGCTGAATGGCCTCCTTTTTCTGTGCCAGACCATTTCTGTGATTCTGAAAATCTAAATGGAAGTAAAATTTTCAGAACTGTGAATATATTTAAAATACATGAGTTTCTAGTAACTTAGGTTGTTATCATATTGCAAAAACACAGAAGTCAAGAATGTCAGTGCAGCTTATTCCTAACTTTCCCAGCTTGACATTCAACTGAGGTTGAAATGATAATTTTTCCTCAGTTTCTCTCCCTAACTAACTATTCCAAATACTTCCAGTGAAATTCTTTCTAATATCGATACAAACATTTCACATATTATAGTTGTGTCCTCCGCTGTCAGTTTTCTATATTAATTGAAATAAGTATTACAAGTACACCTTACCCATAATCACATTTCACATAATAGATCTAATCTCCCCCTCTTACTTATGCAAGGTTGCTAATGTTTCATGACTGGCCTATCCTGTTCCTTTAGGTCCGCTGTACAGTGATGGGGAATTGATATAAATAGGCTGTGGGTCAATAACAATATGATTATCATTGCAATTTGTATTGGTCTAAATAGGCTGTAGGTCATTACAACGTGATTATCACTGCAGTAGGTATTGATTGGCAGTTCTTTTTATCTTATCTTCTTCAGATTATTTCAAGGTTAGAAAAATGAGAAAGAAAACTCAGCATTCTTCTGAAAACTGCAAAGTTATCAGCAAATCAAAACTTAATAAAGTGTTATTCTTTGATGCCTTTATCCTTAGTCATTCAGTCCCTCAAGCCTGTTGCTATGTATTACTCTATTCAATTATGTCATGATGGTTCAGCATCATCTCCCTGTGGCTCCATTTCTCTTATTAAAGTGGAATTGTGACGAGTCAATTTCAGACAAAACACATAGGAAAGTTATCTGCCATTTTCACGAGCTAATTTGGAAATCCAACAGAAGGAGGCTGAAGTTCTAGACTGGTAGCTCCAGAATAGCCAAATTAATACACATTTGTCAAAAGCCGCCAAAAACCAGTCAGAGCAGACCGTGGTCAGGCTGGAGCTCAAAATTACAGGCATGCCATAAACTGACATTGAGAAATCTCTGTGAAAGGATGTTCAAGCCCTGCAAGTATGGCTAAACCCTCTGAGAAAGACAAAAGTTCTGTGAATTGGAGACAAAGTTAACACTACAAGTGAAAAACCATGCTGTGAAATGCAAATGAGAAATCGCAAACGAGTCGGAGACCCATCTGGTTCACTAATCTTCTTTGAGTGAGGAAATCTTCCATCTTCACTTCAGCTCATCTGGCCCACATGTGACTCCAGACCCACAGTAATCTGGTTGACTTTTAACTGTTTTCTAGACGATAGATGCTGGCCGAGACAGTGATACTCACACCCATGAATAAATTTTTAAAAAAATCACTGAATTTCTTAACCATTTTGAAGCATAAGGAGAACCTCTTGGAACAGTATGACAATCAGATATTCTCTCCCGCAAGGAAGAGGATGAGAACATTGTCCAAACATTGAAGATCCTCTGTTAATGTGGTTCAAAGCAATTTAAGCAGAGGGTATTCCCATCTGTGGTCCAATTTTGTAGCAAAGGGAAGTTGTTCTTTTCAAGACACTGAGCCACAGGGGCGTTAATATGCAGCAATGAATGACTAGCGTGATTAAAGTAAAGGCCTCATCTTGTAAAGTAAAGCATCATCTTCTACATTGTAAGCAGTGAAGGTGTAGAAGCTACAGCAGCAATTATAGATGATTGGCTGCAAAATGGTCTCACCCATATCCTGATCAAGTTTGCACTGAGACATTTTTAACACGGTTGAAATTGGAGTGTTTTAAAGTCTTTTACAAAATTATGCTTTCATGTTTAAAGATTAAATCGTGGAAAGCGAAGCATGAAACATGCCACAACTATATTCTGAGGCAACAAGAATGGCACTGAAAAGCTATCACTTCTTGTTACAGGAAAGCTTGTGAAGCCATGTTGCTTTGCCAGAGACAAGGCAATATTCACCACCTGGATGATCTCCAGCCCCTTACAGGCATGCATCAGGAAGGGAGATGAAATACATCAATGAAAGAAAAGGTTATCATCTTTTCACACAACAGCTCAACGCACACCAATAACGCTGGCCTCAAGAGTTTTATGCTGACATTCTTGTCTTCCAATACCACAGACAAGCTCCAGTCAATGGATTGGGATTGTTTAGGAATCCTTAACTTCTAGTGGGAGCTGGTCTTTTAAGTTATTGGTAAGAAGCAAAAGATCAACAGGCTATGTTCATGATGAAGACAGTATAAAGATAGAAGCCACAATCACCAACTGGTTCTGCAATGCCATGTTCAAACAGGCTATGGCAATGCTAGGTTCTGAGAATGAGGAGCAGGATGAGGCCAGCCAACCTAATGACAATGTTCTTTTAGTTCAGCTCACCAACAGAGAGAACCCTGGAAATTTACACTGAAGTGAATGACACCATATGCTGGCATAACGGAAGTTACAGATGGGGCAACCACAAGTGTAGGATGTTCATCTGAAGAGGTCAATAACCCTCAAGAGTCCAATGAATGCCTGCCTGCTCATTACCAACTTCTCAATAAATTCTGGGTTACCCAGCAACACTGTTATGAGCAGGTCACATCATTAATTGTTTTACCCACTTCTCGATATGGTCAATCGTAAGCTTTCTCTATATAAAACTCTGAATGAAAAGATCCAAAATATACACACACACACAGCCAGTTGACTCCAGCAATTACCTGAAGTCATGTGATTTCCCAGAAGAGTTTTTTTAAAAAATCCAATGAGTCCTTTCATTGAACATTTTTAGAAAAAAAAAAGAATCAGGTTCCCGCTGAACTTGAAAAAGTAAATAAACTTTTCCAGAATCCTTTAAAATACACATCCTCAAAACAAAACAGCACCTTGTAAATTGTTGGAAAAACCCATCTGGTTCACTAATGTCCTTCAGGGAAGGAAATCTGCCATCATCACCTAGTCTGGCCTAATTATGACTCCTGTCCCACAGCAATGTGGTTGACTCTCAAGTGCCCTCTGAAATGGCATAGCAAGCCATTCAGTTGTGCTAATCACTGCAAAGTCTCAAAGAAATGTGGCTGGATGGATACCTGGCATCAATCTTGGCATCAGAAAAGACAATGGCAGAAACAGTCCTGTCGACACTGCGAAGTCCTCCTTACTAACATCTGGGGACTAGTGCCAAAATTGGAAGAGCTGCCTCAGGCTCGTCAAGCAACGGCCTGATAAACATACTCAGGGAATCATACTTTACACACTCTGTGCCAGACACCACCATCACCATCCCTAGGTATGTCCTGTCCCATTGACAGGACAGAGACGGAAGAGGTGGAAGTATAGTTGGAAGGGAGTTGCCCTGGGAGTCCACAACATTGACTCCGGACCCCATGAAGTCTTATGGCTTCAGGTTAAACATGGGCAAGGGAACTTTCTGCTGATTACCACATACTGTCCTCCCTTGGCTGATGAATCAGTATTCCTCCATGCTGAACAACACTTGGAAGGAGCACTGCGGATGGCAAAGACACAAAATGTACTCTGGGTGGGGGATTTCAATGTTCACCACCAACAGTAGCTCGGCAGCAGCACTACTGATTGAGTTGGTTGGGTCCTAAAGGACATAGCTGCTAGACTTGGTCTGCAGCACGTGGTGAGGGAACCAACAAGAGGGAAAAACATACTTGGCCTCGTCGTTACCAATCTGCCAGCTGCAAATGCATCAATCCATAACAGCATCAGTAAGAGTGACCACTGCACAGTCCTTGTAGGGTTCAGAGTCCCGCTTTCACATTGAGAATAACCTCCACTCTGTTGTGTGACACTATTACTGTGCTAAATGGGACAGACTTCGCACAGATCTAGCAACTCATGACTGGGCATCCATGAGGCGCTGTGGGCCATCAACAGCAGAAGAACTGTACTCCAGCACAATCTGTAACCTCATGGCCTGGCATATTCCCCACTCAACCATTACCATCAAGCTAGGGGATCAACCCTGGTTCAATGGCGAGTGCAGGAGAGCATGCCAGGAGCAACACCAGGCATATCTGAAGAGGAGGTGTCAACCTGGTGAAGCCACCAAACAGGACTACTTGCAGGCCAAACAGTATAAGCAGCAAATGATAGACAGAGCTAAGCAATCCCACAACCAACAGATCAGATCTAAGCTCTGCAGTCCTGCCTCATCCATTCATGAATGGTGGTGGACAATTAAACAACTCACTGGAGGTGGAGATTCCACAAATATTCCCACCCTCAATGATGGATGAGCATAGAACATCAGTACAAAAGATAAGGCTGAAGTTTTCAGAGCAATCTTCAGCTAGAAATGCCATGCGAATGATCCACCTAGGCCTCCTCCAGTGATCCCAAGCATTATAGATACCAGTCTTCAGCCAATTCGATTCACTCCACGTAATATCGAGAAATGGTTGGAGACACTGGATACTGCAAAGGCTATGGGTCCTGACAACATTCCGGTAATAGTACTGAAGGCTTGTGCTCCAGAACTTGCCATTTCCCTCGTCAAACTCTTCCAGTACATTTACAGCACTGGCATCTAACCAACAATGTGGAAAACTGCCCAAGTATGTCCTGTACATATGAAGCAGGACAGATCCAATCTGCCCCATTAGTCTACTCACAATCATCAGTACAGTGATACAAGGTTTAATCTAAAATGTTATCAAGCAGCACCTGCTCAGTGACGCCAGATTGGGTTCCCCCAGGGCCACTCAGCTCTCGACCTCATTACAGCCTTGCTTCAAACATGGACAAAAGAGCTGAATTCCAGAGGAGGGGTGAGAGAGTGACATCAAGGCTGCATTCAACCAAGTGGGGCACCAAGGGGCCCAAGCAAAACTGGAATCAATGGCTATCGGGGGCAAACTCACCGGTGCTTAGAGTTGTATCTGGGACATAGGAAGATGGTCATGGTTGTTGGAGGTCAGTCATTTCAGCTCCAGGACGTCTCTGCAGGAGTCCCTCAGGGTAGTGTCCTAGGAACAACTATCTTCAGCTGCTTCATAAATGACCTTATCTCCATTATAAGGTCAGAAGTGTGGATGTTTGTTGATGATTGTACAATGTTCAGCACCATTCACGACTCCTCAGGCATTGAATCAGTCCATGTTCAACTGCAACAGAATCTGGACAATATAGAGGCTTGAAAACTGGCAAGTAATATTTGCCCCAAACAAATGACCATCACCAATAAAAAACAATCTAACCACCGCCCTTTGACATTCAACGGTATTACCATCACTGAATCCTCCATAATCAACATCCTATGGGTTCTCATTGACCAGAAACTCAACTAGACTCACCACATAAACATAGTGGCTACAACAGCAGGTCAGAAACTAGGAACACCACAGCAAGAAACTCACCTCCTGACTCCATGAAGTCTGTCCACGATCTACAAGGTACAACTCAGGATTGTGATGGAATACACCCCAACCCCACTTGCCTGGATGAGTGCAGCTCCAACAATGCTCAAGAAGCTTGACATCATCCAGTCCAAAGCAGCCCACTTGATTGGCACTACACCCATAAGCATCCACTCCCTCCATCACTGGCACTCAGTAGCAGAAGTGTATACCATCCTCAAGATGCACTGCAGAAATTCACAACAGATCCTCATATAGCACCCTCCAAACCTACTACCACTTCTGTCTAGAAAGACAAGGGCAGCAGAAACATGGGAACACCACCACCTCCAAATTCACCTCCAAGCCGCTCACCATCCTGACTTGGAAATATATTGCTGTTCCTTCACTGCTGCTGTGCCAAAATTCTGGAATTCCCTCCCTAATGGCATTGTGGGTCATCCCGCAGCAGGTGGACTGCAGTGGTTCATGAAGGCAGCTTCTTCTCAAGGGCAACTAGGGATGGGCAATTAATTGTATCAGAGATAAAAGGTACTAGAGATGCTGGAGAATCCGAGATAACAAGCTTGGGGCTGGATGAACACAGCAGGTCAAGCAGCATCATAGGAGCAGGAAAACTTGA
>JAHRHZ010000013.1:43261374-43272950 GCA_024137785.1 Ginglymostoma cirratum
ATGGGTACCCGCATGGGCCCAAGCTATGCCTGCCTCTTTGTAGGTTATGTGGAACAATCCCTCTTCCGTACCTACACTGGCCCTAAACCCCACCTCTTCCTCCGTTACATTGATGACTGCATCGGCGCCGCCTCGTGCTCCCACGAGGAGCTCGAACAGTTCATCCAATTCACCAACACTTTCCACCCCAACCTGAAGTTCACCTGGACCATCTCTAACACTTCTCTCTCCTTCCTGGACCTCTCTGTCTCCATCTCGGGCAACCACCTAGAGACAGATGTCCATTTCAAGCCCACTGACTCCCACAGCTACCTGGAATACACCTCCTCCCACCCACCCTCCTGCAAAAATGCCATCCCCTATTCCCAATTCCTTCGCCTCCGCCGCATCTGTTCCCAGGATGAGACTTTCCAATCCCGCACATCTCAAATGTCCTCATTCTTCAAGGACCGCAACTTCCCCCCTACAGTGGTCGAGAACGCCCTCGACCGTGTCTCCCGCATTTCCCGGAACACATCCCTCACGCCCCGTCCCCGCAACAATAATCAAAAAAGAATCCCCCTCGTCCTCACATACCACCCCACCAACCTCCGGATCCAACGCATCATCCTCCGACACTTCCGCCATCTACAGTCAGACCCCACCACCAAAGACATCTTTCCCTCCCCACCCTTATCTGCCTTCCGGAGGGACCACTCCCTCCGCGACTCCCTTGTCCGCGCCACACTCCCCTCCAGCCCCACCACACCCGGCACTTTTCCTTGTAACCGCAGGAAGTGCTACACCTGCCCCCACACCTCCTCCCTCACCCCAATCCCAGGCCCCAAGAAGACTTCCCCCATTTCTGATGAAGGGTTTAGGCCCGAAACGTCAAGTTTTCCTGCTCCTATGATGCTGCTTGACCTGCTGTGTTCATCCAGCCCCAAGCTTGTTATCTAAGATGGGCAATTAATGCAGGCCAGCAAGCAAAGCCCACACCCCACAAATGAATTAATTTAAAAAAATTGGAGAACATTGCTCAATTTGTGGTTCTAAAGCAAAGGGGGTACTTTCTTCCTTGTTCTGATTTTGGTCACGATCTGGGTTTTTGTCACCACCTTGTGTACTTTTTTGTATTGAGCAAGAACGCCACCAGAGGACATCCATATAGCCCTGCAGCTGCCCAGTTTGAAACCAATTCCCTGCTTGCATCAATCTCAAATCTGGCAGGTCCACAAATCTTGCATTCACTGTTCAGCCAACGCCACTTATATTGTGACTCAAAGTTTCAGGCCTCCGATCCTGCTTCAAATCATCCGCTGTACCCGTTGTGGCTTCCTCTACATCGGGGAAACCAAGCGGAGGCTTGGGGACCGCTTTGCAGAACACCTGCGCTCAGTTCGCAACAAACAACTGTACCTCCCAGTCGCGAACCATTTCAACTCCCCCTCCCATTCCTGAGATGACATATCCATCCTGGGCCTCCTGCAATGCCACAGTGATGCCACCCGAAGGCTGCAGGAACAGCAAATCATATTCAGTCTGGGAACCCTGCAGCCCAATGGCATCAATGTGGATTTCACAAGCTTCAAAATCTCCCCTCCCCCAACTGCATCCCAAAACCAGCCTAGCTCATCTCCACCTCCCTAACCTGTTTTTCCTCTCACCTCAAGCCACACCCCCACCTCCTACCTACTAACATCATCCCGCTCCCTTGACCTGTCCGTCCTCCCTGGACTGACCAATCTCCTCCCTACCCCCCCTACCTACACTCACCTTTACTGGTTCCATCCCCGCCTCTTCGACTTGTCTGCCTCCTCTCCACCTATCCTCTCCTTTATCCGCCTCCCC
This sequence comes from Ginglymostoma cirratum, assembly GCA_024137785.1. Classification (NCBI taxonomy): domain Eukaryota; kingdom Metazoa; phylum Chordata; class Chondrichthyes; order Orectolobiformes; family Ginglymostomatidae; genus Ginglymostoma; species Ginglymostoma cirratum. Next base: position 43,263,205 of record JAHRHZ010000013.1, read on the forward strand.
CTCTCTCCCTATTTATTTCAGAACCCTCTTCCCCTCCCCCATTTCTGATGAAGGGTCTAGGCCCGAAATGTCAAGTTTTCCTGCTCCTATGATGCTGCTTGACCTGCTGTGTTCATCCAGCCCCATGCTTGTTATCTCAAATATTGTCTAAAGATTTTCTTATAACCTTCAACGTCTGATACATGATTATTCTGCAGGCAGTAGTTACAAGAGTTCAAAAACTACTGTTACAGGAAGAAATAGCAGAAGTCCATGATACAAGCTATGCGTTAGGCCAACAATGTCTGCTTGTCACATGTTCTACTTTCTAGCTCATTTGTTCGTTAACATGCTCCCTCTTAATGTGATATCACAACAGTTATCAACCATGTTTGCATGGCACTTTTCCTCTATATTGGTGACACTGATTTTGGCATACAGGGCACCAATTGAAAATCTGCAGTTGATGCAAAAATAGGGAGTATTATGAACTGTGAACAGGGGAGTGACAAACTCTGATAGGTTGATGGAAAGGTGAGGCATATGGTTCATTAAATTTATTGCAGAGAAGTGTGAAATGATTCACTTTGGTGTGAAGAACAAAGGGTAGCAATCTAAAAACGCACAAAAAAAATCAGAGGGACCAAAGGATAAGATGAAATGCAATAGATTTTCAAAATCACGAGGTGTCTGGATGGAATAAATAGGGAGATCCTGTTCCCATTTGCTTCTGGATCAAGAAACCGCAGAAACTAATTTAATGTGATTAGCAAAAGAAACAATGCTGACATGCAGAAAGACTTTGTGTTTATGTTATGCTCAGTTAAGACTTGGATGCTCTTTCTCTAAATGTGGTGGAGGCAGCCTTAATTGAGCCCTTAAAAGACAACTGAATAAATGTAGCATAAAAACACTTGTAAGGCTAAGGGAAAAAGCAGAGGAATGCCGCAATGTTAGGAATGCCATCTTTTGATGCAGCATTAAACCAAGATCCTGTCTACACAACTGTGAAGGAGAGTAAGGGAAGAATCTCCAGAGTCCTAACTAATATTTATCCCCCAATCAACATTACACAATCAGATTATCTGTTTATCACATCACATTGTGGAGTTGATTTGGCATACATTATATTGGTGACTATACTTCAAAAATACTTAATTGACTGTAAAGTGCTTTGGGATGTCTTAAAATTGATAAAGGCATAAGAGAGATTCGAGTCTATGGTTCTTTCTCTGTCTCTCAAATGGACATTTCCCTTTGAGTTCTTCATCCAGAGTCACAGATCTGTAAGACCACTGAGGAAGCCATTTGGCTGCCATGGCCAGGCTGTGTTCGATGAGAGGAGTGAAGGCCTGGTTGCTAAATTGGCAGGAAAAACAGTAGCTGATCAATGGTCCGCATTTGAAGATGAGATACGTAGCTAAACAGGGCACAATGACGGATGGAAATTTATGTTGTGAAAAGGATATAACAAGATTGCAGACCAAGATAGACAGGTTAATCATAGACAGAGATCTGGCAGATGGGAGTATAATGTGGGAAAATGTGATATTGTCTAGTTTGTCAGGAAGAATAAAAAGCAGAGTATTACCAAAACGGACAGCAACTAGAGAATTATGAGATGCAGAACATTCTAGGTGTTTCAGTGCACGAGTCGCAAAAAGTTCATAAAAATTAACTAATTTTTAAACTGACTGGCATTGTTAGTACTGTCTTTATCCTTTCTTAAACAATGTTTGCAATTCTCCAGTGTTCCAGCAGCACACCAGATTATAAAGAATTCAGTGCCTTTGCAATTATATCCTTGGATGATTCTCTTCAAGTCCTTGGGCAATATTAATTTTAAACATAAACAACCTGTCCAATAACTCCTCCTTATCAATTTTAAATTTTTCAAGTCTCTGAATTACTTCCTATTTCCTCATGTTTTGGGCAGCAACTTCTTCCTTAGTAAAGCCAATTGCAAAGTTTTCACTTAACATCTCAGTCTGCCACCTGTTTCTGTAATTAACTCCCCTCTTTGGTTCCTAATTAGCTCCAACTCTCCTTTTATTATTTATGTGCTTATAGACAACTTCAAGATACCCCTTATCCTTACTGCCAGTATCATCTCATATTCTCTCTTCGTTTCTCTTATTTTCTTTTCAACCTCCCTTCTGAATATTCTATATTCAGCCTGGTCCTACATTTGCATTGTAGAACCAATGGCAGTGACACGTGGAACAGAAGAACAAAAGTTGTCAGGTAAGTTTGGTATCTTCCATCAGCTTTGTCCACATAAGATCCTCAGCATCACTTCAGGAGACAACATCACCAATGAACAAGCAGCAAAAAGTACTGGTCGGGGCCTACCACAACATCATGACAGAGGCAACTTAAAGTAGAATACATATTTCGTCTCCTGGATGTACGCCCCACCAGAGTGGCAGTAGAATGGATATCATCAGATGGGGGCAAAAAACAACGACCTGGCAAAGTACATTTGAGGACCTCAGAGTGGGACAGAACCTGAGCTAGTTGCAATGTATTGGGACCAGCAGCAAAGTCTTGCTGTCCAATGTGCTGCACGGGGCTGGGTGAACCATGCAAGTGAATCATGGTTGTATTACCCACCTGACATTTACAATAAGCACACATATTTCTTTATCCTTGCATCTACAATCATGCAGGGAATTCTGAATTTGATGCTCTACCTCTCTATTCATGGGAGTACATCTTTAATATGCCCCACATATCTCTCCTTTAAAGATGGTCCATTAAATAGCTACTGTTTCTCCCGCCAATTTCAATTTATCTGACCCAGAGTCATTCTTTCCTATTGAAAAGACTGTTTCTTAACTACCCTCTGCAATGAGCAATAAATGCTGGCCTAACTAGTGACACCCTCATTTTATGAATTTTTTTTTAAAACAATGATTTTTCCTCAGTTAATTATTCCTACTTTGGATTCATTTTTGTCCTTTTCCAGAGCTAACTTAAACCTTATGATGCAATGATCATGATCCTCTAAACGTTTCTTTTCTGATACTTGATCCACTTCACCCACTTCAGTGCCTTCTTTGTCATTGGACTGGGAGCATACTGCTATGGGAAATTTTCCTGAATACAGTGTACAAACTCTTGCCAATCTCTGCTCTCTCCACTATTACTATCCACTGTATATTCAGATAATTAAAGCCCACCCATTATACCTTTTCTACAATTCCTGCAAAAGAATTGTTTCTTGCAAACCTTTTTCTCTACATCCTTCCCAATTACTGATGATCATTAGATTGCACCAAAGAATGTAATGCACCTTTTTTGTTCCTTAGGTCTAACAAAATGAACCCTTTCCTTGATCGCTCTGGTGCATCCTATACCTCCAGCACAGCAATATTTTTGCTATGTTTCAACAAACCTAACCCTTTCTCTATCTTTTTACAGTTTATATTCTGCGTACTCAGCATCTTCTCCAACCCACTAATCAAAAAGGTTCCCCTGCATACATCAGAAATTGTCTCCTTTAGCTTTATATGTTTCCAATCTATATCAAAGTAATCGAGGTCTCTTAAACATACTATTTCCTATTTTCAAAACCTGATATTGCAATCTGATGACAAATTCTCTCATCTATCACCTTCTTGCCATTTGGATTTCTATACAAAACTCCCAATGAGATATTCTGTTCCTGACTCCAAGGAGAAAGGAACTGACAAAGAATAACAGACACAAAACAGAATAGAGAAGGCGGCAAGCCGGCAATTTTACTCTGTTATGATTTTACTTACTTTTAAAAGCGTTCAAGTTTAGAAACAAACAGGTAGGTATGAAATATAAAAACTGGATGAAAATAGAAGGACTTTGGCCTATCGTGATATGCCTTGGATGAGCAGGTAGGTGGAGGATGTAGTTGAGTTCAGCGCTGGTAGTGGCAAAGCAGTGGCGGAATAAGCATCATGGCGACGTCGGCAGAGAAGGCGGCAGTTCCAGTCGGTGTTGGAATTGAAGATGCTGGGCTTCAGCTGTGGCAATGCGGTGGGGCTAAGTTGGTACTCCTGGAATGGACTGTGATGTGGGGGTGTGGATGGGCCCACAGCCCATTGTGGAGAAATACTCCGATGTCAAGCAGAGCATAAGAAGTAGGGGAAGGTGAACTCTATTTTTACTTATCTTTCAATATAATATCTTAATTTCAGTCATATATCTTAATATTTTCTGTCAGTCAAAATGACACCAATGCATGGCAACATATTACACTTTTCAATGTATTTATTTGTTAAATACAATTGACAACAAATCATTCAATTCAATTCAAATTTGAAGTTAGTAACAGATGAATAAGGCGGGATCCCATTCAAAAGGAGACTTTTTTTAGTAATTAAAGTATTGGGCATTGAGAAGGTAAAACAACAGGGAACATAATTTGATTGGAGAAGTACAAACAGTTAATAAAGGGAATGGGAAATAAATTACTATGGACAACCTTTTCTCCATAACATATATCCCAAATGGAATTTAGTGACATTGGTGGGTCATTGCCCCACAATAAGAGTTACAGTCCCCACTGCTTTCTACATGAGTGGAGAAATAGAAACAAACTAAAACCTATGGTGAGAGACACAAATGAAAGAGAAAAAAAGCAGGAAAGATAGTGAACCAGCTATGCTGAGGAAAAATACACAAGAGTGGGACTATTGTTTCTGACTTATCACGTAATCATATGGATTTTTTTTTCTTTATTCATTAATGAGATGAGGGCATCGCTGGCAAGGCAGCATTTATTGCCCATCCCTAATTACTCAGAGAGCAATTCAGAGCCACCTGCATTACTGTCAGTCCGGAGTCATATGTAGGCCAGACCAGGTGAGGATGGCAGTTTCCTTCCCTAAAGGGAAAAATCAGATGGGCTTTTCCTGACAATCGACAGTGGATTCATGGTCATCATTAGATTCTTAATTCCAGATATTTTTCATTGAATTCAAATCTACCATGGCGGGGTTCGAACCCGGGTCCCCATAATGTTATCGGGGTCTCTAGATTAACAGTCCGGTGATAATACCATTAGGCCATCACCTCTCTATTAAAATGCTGTTCTTGAATGCATGTCTCTTACTTCCTAAAATACTCACTTTTTTCCCCATTACTTATACCCGTAATTCTTCTGGTCACTTTAATACTCCCCTCCCTTAATGGTGTACTTCTTATATTTACTTTTTATTCACCCAGTTTTCCCATGAGACTTTTTAAAAATTCACTCATAGGATGTGGGTATCACCTCAGCCAGCATTTATTGCTCATCACGAGTTGCCCTTGGGAAGTGGTGGTGAGCTGCCTTCAGGTTACTGCTGCTGTCTATGTGCTATAGGTAGAGTCACAATGCCATTCGGCAGCGAATTCCAGGATTTTTACCCAGTGACGGTGACATCAATATATTTCCAAGTCAGGATGGTGAGTAGCTTAGAGGCGAACTTGCAAGTAGTAGGGTTCCCATGTACCTGCTGCCCTTGTCCTTCTCGATGAAAGTGGTCATGGGCTGCACTCACCCAGAAAAGCAGGGCATATTCCATCATACTTCAGCCCTATGTCTTGAAGATGGTGGACAAGCTTTGGGGAGTCAGGTGAGCTACTCACTGCAGTATTTCTAATCTCTGACTTGCTCCTATAGCCACTGTGTTTATGTGGTGAATCCATGTCAGTTTCTGGTCAATGGTAACCTCCATGACGTTTTTAGTGGGGGAATTCAGTGATGGCAATGCAATTGAATGTCGAGAGATGGTAATTAGATTGTCTCCAATTGGAGATGGTCATTGCCTGGCATTTGTATCGTACAAATGGCTGTGGTTAGCACTGCTGCCACACAGCACCAGGGACCTGGGTTTGATTCCAGCCTCTGATGACTGTGTGTGAGAAGTTTGCACATTCTCCCCGCGTTTTTGTGGGTTTCCTCTGGGTACTCCAGTTTCCTCCCACAGTCCAAAGATGTGCATGTTAGGTGGATTGGCCATGCTAAATCGTCAATAGTATTCAGGGATGAGCAGGCTTCACGAGTTAGATATGGGAAATGCACGGTTACAGGGATAGGGTGGGTCTTGGCGGGATGCTGTTTGGAAAGTCAGCGTGAACTTGACAGGCTGAATGGCCTGCTTCCACACTCTAGGGATTCTATGATTCTATGAATGTCAGTTTCCACCTTTCAGCCGAAACTTGGATATTATCCAGATCTAGTTGCATTTGGATATGCACTGCTTCAATATCTGAGGTGTTGTGAATGGTGCTGAATCATTGGCGAACATCCCCACTTCTGACCTTATGATGGAGGGAAGGTCATTGATGGAGTAGCTGAAGATAGTTGAGTCTAGGATATTAACCTAAGGCACTCCTGCAAAGATGTCCTAGCGCTGAAATGACTGACCTCCAACCATCTGTCTATGTGCCTGGTATGATTCCAACCAGTGGAGAGTTTTCTCTCGATTCCTATTGACTCCAGTTTTTCTGGGGATCCTTGATGCAACACATGGTTAAATGTGCCTTGATATCAATGGCTGTCACTATCACTTCACCTCTGGAATTCAGTTCTTTTGTCTATGTTTGAAGCAAAACTGTAATGAGGTCAGGAGCCGAACAGTCCTGTGGGACCCAAACAGGGTATCACTGAGTAGGTTATTGCTCAGCAGGTGCTAATTGATAGTACTGTGAATGATACCTTTTCCATCACTGTTCTGATGATCGAGAGTAGACTGATGAGGGTGGTAGGTGGGTTGAATTTGTCCTGCTTTTTGTGTACAGAACATAGCTGGGCAACTTTCCATATTGCCAAGTAGATGGCAGAGTTGTCATTGCATTGGAACAGCTTGGCTAGGTATGCTGCATGTGCTGCATCACAAGTCTTTGGTACTATTGCCAGAATGATGTCAGGGCCCATAACCCTTGCAATATCCAGTGCCTTCAAACGTTTCTTGATATCATGTGGAGTGAATCAAATTAACTGAAGACTGGCATCTACTGGAACCTCTGGAGGAGACCAAGATAGATCATGCACTTGTACTTCTGTCTGGACTGCTGCAAATACTTTAGCCTTACATTTTGCATTGGTGTGCTGGTATATTTTCACTTTAAATAATTAGTTATAACAACTCCTAAACCACCCAAGTTACCTGAATCAAAATAGATTTCAAAGACATTTAGACATTTTTTTCCATATGTGTACACTGCTTATATATACCTGTTCAATGCCACAACTTTAGTAGCAAATTAGAATTATGAGATTAAAACAGCTTGATTAACACAGTTAAATGCAGGAGTGAAGATGTTGCTGAGGTCTCTGCATTAGAAAGACAGGTACATAAAAGAAAGCAGGAATTATCAAAAGAAAAGAGTAAGGAAACTGAACGTAAGATTCACCACATCTACGGTACATTTCGCCTTTCCAAACAGTTCCCCATGTGGGCAGGCACACAGAATTCATCCAAAACTTAGAAGTTTATAAAATAATGAGGGGCATAGATAAGGTAAATAGAAAGGATCTTTTCCCTAGAATGGGGGCATTCAAAACTAGACGGCATATTTTTAAGATGAGAGGAGAAAGATTTAAAAAGGACAAGAGGGACGACTTTGTTTTTTACACAGAGTGGTTCGTATGTGGAATGAACTGCCAGAGGAAGGTACAGTCACAATATTTAAAATACATTGGAGTAAGTACAAGTACATGAACAGGAAAGGTTTGGAGGAATTTCCACGCTATATGACTTTATAACTCTACAACCAAAAGTCAAATACAAAAGCAAAACAGGGCAGAAGCTGGAAGTCTAAGATAAAATCAGAAAATGCTTGAAAAACGCAACTGGTCTGACAAAAGTTTCAACAAGAAAAACAGTTAGTGTCTTAGGTTGATGATCTATCATCAACCATTCTGTTGGAAGGTTATCAACTTGAAACGTTAACTGTCTCTCTCTCCACAGGTATCACCATTGCTGTTAAGTACTCCAAACAAAGCTCAAAGAAAGGAAGCTACATGTACATCCAGATTCAGAGTTCACATAATTATTCCCATTGTGTAACCCTCCAAAGTATTTGAACACAGGGAGACCACATGTTGCACTGTTTAGTTAATGCATCATAATGCAATGATCAGTATAGGAGTAGATCAATATGGATTTGAGGTAAGTAGTTGAACGTCACAGGTTTAATCTTTTCTTTATTCTATACTCATTCACAGGATGAGGGAGTCGCTGGCGAAGCAGCATTCATTGCCCATCCCTAATTTTGATATCATTTATTTGTGCAGTAGGAATTGTACTTCTAATAAGATTTTCCTTCAGCGTTTTCAATGTTTTGATTGGAGATGGGAAGAAGTACTTAATAGAGATTTACTCTCTCAAGTAAATTATTACAAATTATAATGACTTGAATTGTTCTAAGATTACAAGGCAAAAAAGTATACTTGTTAACCTTTAGAGTATTTTATTCCCCTAAAGAAGTACACAATACAAATTGATTTACTGTAAAATAGCAAAGATCTGATCATGGTTCCATAGCTTAAACATGAAACTGCAATATTCTTTATTTCTCAGAAATTGCTGTTTATTTCAATTTTAAGTGCAATATCAATGGACAGGGTGTTTCGGATGGCAGGGTTTCCCACTCTGTCACTCACCAAGTTTTGGCAGGAATCACGGCAGCCTTACAGCTATTTAATAGTTCATTGCACTTCCACTTGTCACTCTGACAAAAGTCCTGCCTCAGAGAGCTGCCTGCCCATGTGACTCACAAGCAGCTCTGTGATGTCTGCAGCAGTGACCTGGACTGTGAATACAAGCAGTTCCCAAATTCAAAGCCCAACAGTCCAGGATCAGGTAAGTGCAGAGGTATCACAGTGGGGTGGAGAGGGGAGGCCTGGGGGTAGCGATCTTGATGGTGAAGCTGGAAGGGAAGGAGATTCTGGATGTGGAAAGGGAGCCCGTGAAGGAATCACCCTACCCCATTTGTAGGCCCAAGGCCTGAACAGGTTATCATGCCGGTTTTCCTCTGCCCCAAACTCCTCCTAAAGCTTCAAATATTTAGGATGGGAGGGGCACTTAAGGGTCTCAGCTGGGGTGAGAGTGGGCAGATGCGTCCGGTCTTTCCTGACACCCTAAAACTACTGACAGGTTCGGGGTGTGTATGATGGCCACCTGGGAACTTCTATGGTCCCTGCTGCCTGCAAGCTCACCAGCACGGCCTGTAAACTTTTATCCTACACCTCCAAACATGGAGTTCAGTAAGACAGAACAAAAATGAGCATTGGGACCCTCAGGCATGTTCACAGTCTTCTGTGAAGCACTTAAAAACAAAAGTGCATTCGTTATACAATGATATTAAAAAAAAAGTAGAGGTAAATGATGGACTTACCATGATTGGTAGACTTTGTCTCTCATTCCTTGTCCAACTGAAAACATTTGAAGGTTTGATATTTGCATGCAAGACATCATTAATTATGTCTTAAACGAATCATTTCTTCTGAAAGGCAAAAGAAGTGGCCTGTGTCAGTTCTTTGAAAGCAAATAAATCCTAAAATCTAAAGACAAAAAAAAATTCAACTTCAAATTAGAAAAATAAGAAACAATAAATGCGTTGAAGAACAGATTGTAAAAAACAAATATAAAAAGCAACAGCTGCGCTCTTTAATGGCAGCATCCAGCATGTTAAACTGTGATTGCAAAGCTAATTTTCCTTCAGTGTTTTGCAATCAGTTCAAATATTGCACATGTGAGATAAATACAGTGTAGGCCTACACTGTATTTATCTCACAT
>JAHRHZ010000013.1:43273350-43345129 GCA_024137785.1 Ginglymostoma cirratum
TTTTGCAATCAGTTCAAATATTGCACATGTGAGATAAATACAGTGTATGGCTACACTGTATTTATCTCACATGTGCAATATTTGAACTGATTGCAAAACACTGAAGGAAAAATTAGCTTTGCAATCACAGTTTAACATGGCTACACAGCTATATGCTATTAGCTAGACTGCAGCATCTGTGATATTAGATCATATGGGATTAGGACCTGTTTGAAGGTTCTCACTAAGTCCAGGTCAACTATTATATAACAATGTGGAGGTGCCAGTGTCAGACTGGGGTGCACGAGGTCAGACAACACCAGTTTATAGTCCTTCAGGTTTATTTGAAATCACAAGGTTTTGGAGCATTGCCCCTTTGTCAGATGAAATGAGAGGGAAGCACCCAGGCACAGAACTTATAGGCAGGGAGATCAATGGGCAGAGAGATCAAAATATTATACAAATGGTGTGTGAGGACAGGCTGAATAATAGGTCTCTGCAAGTGATCAAAATGTCATACAGTGTGAGTAAAGTATCAACGGCTGAAATAACAAGCTAAGGGTTGACCTATAATCCAATTAAATGAGGCAGAGAGATAATTACAAAAAATTAAAAATAAGGTGGTGCTGGAGACAAACCAAATGACTAGAATAACATAACAGGAATAAGAGTCATGTGCCGAGGGTCTAACCACAGTTGATAAGTAATGCAAAACCGTGCAAACTAATCAAAGTAGACAGATCATAACAATTTATCAAGGTGATGGTGTCAAAACAGGACAGTAAGGAAGATTTTACAGATACAGAACAGTATGTAGTGCAAATGAACCCAAAATCACAGTTGAGGCCGTCTTCATGGGTATGGAACTCAGCTATCAGTTTCTGCTCAGCGATTCTGCATTGTTGTGTACCTCAAAAGCTGCCTTGGAGGAGGCTTACCCGAAGATCAGAGGCTGAATGTCCTTGAGTACTGAAGTGTTCCCCGACTGGGAGGGAACTTTCCTGTCTGGCAATTGGTGCACTGTGTCCATTCATTCGTTGTTGTGGCATTTGCATGATCTCACCAATATACCATACCTTGGGGCATCCTTCTCTGCAGCATATGAGATACACAACATTGGCCAAATCACATGAGTATCTGCCGTGCGTGTGGTGGGTGGTGTTCCCACACGTGATGGCAGTATCCAAGGCGGTCTTTGAGATACACAATAACGCAGAATCGCCAAGCAGAAATGGATAGCCAAGTTCCATACCCATGGCCTCAACCGACATCTTGGGTTCACGTCGCGTTAAGTGACCCCATCACACTGTTCTGTATCTGTAAAATCTTCCTTACCATCCTGTTTTCATCCCATCACCTTGAAAAATTGTAATGATCTCTCTACCTTAATTAGTTCTTACAGTTTTGGATTACTTATCACTTTGGTTAGTCCCTCAGCATGTGACTCTTATACCTATTACGTTATTTCAGTCATTTGGTTTGTCTCCCACACAACCTTATTTTTAATTTTTTGTAATTGACTTTCTGCCTCATTTAATCGGATTATAGGTCATCCCTTCGCTTATTATTCAGCTGTTGACACTTTGCTCACACCGTCTGACACTCTTGATCACTGCAGAAGTCCACTCGCACCATTTGTATGATTTTTTTGATCTCTCTGCCTATAAATTCTGTGCCTGTGTGCTTCTCTCTCACTTCACCTGACAAAGGGGCAATGGTCTGAAAGCTTATGATTTCAACTAAACTTGTTGGACTATAACCTGGTGTTGTCTAACTTCTGACCTTTACCACCATACAATGTAGATTTAAAAATGTTTGACTGTCTGTTGCACCAGCATGGAGTCTGATCCTTAACTGTCTAAAGCTAAGAAACCGTTCGTGGTATTCGTACATTGTCTAGAAAGAGAAGGGAGCTAGGCACATGAGGCCAAAATTGCTCTCAACCACACAGGGTAATCAGTTAATATCCTATTTTCAATTCAACCAATTGGTTAGTCTGCTCCTGACCCACTTGTCTTAAAATGACTGTTAAAAGTGAAATGAGGAAATCATTTTAAAAACGCACATAAGCAGTTCGGGTCTAGAATGCTCTGCCAGAATGTGTGTTGGAAGCAGCTTAACTCAATACAATCATTTGGGAATTACACAGCTATTTGAAAGGAACACCATGCAGCTAATGGAGGAAAGGCAGGAGAATGCACAAAGTGAGATACTCCTTTGGAAAGATGGTGCAGACAGAATAGACTGAATAGCCTCCTTGTGGTTGAATTCTAGCACGAAAAAAGGGTGGGATGGGTTTGAGATAACACGGTGTAGAGCTGGATGAACACAGCAGGCAAAGCAGCATCAAAGGAGCAGGAAAGCTGACGTTTCGGGTCGCGACCCTTCTTCAGAAATGGGGGAGGGGAAGGAGATTCTGAAATAAATAGGAAGAGAGGGGGAGGTGGATAGAAGATGGATTAAGGAGAAAATAGGTGGAGAGGAGACAGACAGGTCAAAGAGGCGGGGTTGGAGCCAGTAAAGGTGAGTGTAGGTGGGGAGTTAGGGAGGGGATAGGTCGGTCCAGGGAGGACTGACAGGTCAAGGAGGCGGGATAAGGTCAGTGGGTAGGACATGGAGGTGGGGCTTGAGGTGGGAGGAATGGTTAGGGAGGCGGGGACGAGCTGGGCTGGTTTTGGGATGCGGTTGGGGGAGGGGAGATTTTGAAGCTTGTGAAGTCCACATTGATATCCTTGGGCTGCAGGGTTCCCAAGCGAAATAGGAGATGCTGTTCCTGCAGTTTTCGGGTGGCATCACTGTGGCAATGCAGGAGGTCTAGGATGGACATGTCGTCCAAGGAGTGGGAGGGGGAGTTGAAATGGTTCGCGACTGGGAGGTGTAGTTGTTTGTTGCGAACTGAGTGTAGGTGTTCCGCAAAGCGGTCCCCAAGCCTCCGCTTGGTTTCCCCAATGTAGAGGAGGCCACAATGGGAACAGCGGATGCAGTATACCACATTAACAGATGTGCAGGTGAACATCTGTTTGATGTGGAAGGTGTTCTTAGGGCCTGGGATGGGGGTGAGGGGGGAGGTGTAGGGGCAGGTGTAGCACTTCCTGCGGTTGCAGGGAAAAGTGCCGGGTGTGGTGGGGCTGGAGGGGAGTGTGGAGCGGACAAGGGAGTCACGGAGAGAGTGTCCCACTAGAAAGCAGATAAAGGTGGGAGGGAAAAATGTCTTTGGTGGTGGGGTCGGATTGCAGATGGTGGACATGTCGGAGGATGATGCGTTGGATTCGGAGGTTGGTGGGGTGGTACGGGAGGACAAGGGGGATTCTGTTTTGGTTGTTATTGTGGGTAGGGGGTGTGAGGAATGAGTTGCGGGAAATGCAAGAGACACGGTCGAGTGCATTTTTGACCACTGTGGAGGGGAAGTTGCGGTCCTTGAAAAACGAGGACATCTGGGATGTCTGGGAGTGGAATGCCTCATCTCGGGAGCAGATTCCGCGGAGGCGAAGGAGTTGGGAGTAGGGGATGGCCTGTTTGCAGGAAGGTGGGTGAGAGGAGGTGTATGCTAGATATCTGTAGGAGTCGTTAGGATTGAAATGGATATCGGTTTCCAGGTGGATGCCAGAGATGGAGACAGAGAGGTCCAGGAAGGAGAGAGAGGTATCAGAGATGGTTTTGAGTCAGCTATCCAAGTTTGTAACATCTGAACTCCAATCAACTTACTGGTTTTACAGCGCTGGAACAGAAATGGCAGCCAATCCATTCTTTCCCGGACGGTGGGTAAATTAAACATTTTAATGAGGTTGCTGGTAGTCTCCAATTTGACCTGTTTTTCCAGTTTTACAATATTATTTCCCAGACTTTGGGTGTCAACGATAATGCTATACCTAACACTTACGCAGCCATAGCCAGCTCATCATAGCTCAATCTGGGTTCTAGCAGAACTACTCACTTCCAAATCTCATTCCAGCCTTGATCCAAATTTTTTTTTCTTTTACTGTTTGTTTAGGGGGCAGCACGGTGGCTCAGTGGTTAGCTCTGCTGCCTCACAACACCAGGGTCCCGGGTTCGATTCTACCCTTGGGCGACAGTTTGGAATTTGCACACTCTCTCTGTGTCTGCATGGGTTTCCTCCAGGTGCTCCGGTTTCCTCCCACAATCCAAAGATGTGCAGGCTAGGTGGATTGGCCATGCTAAATTGCCCATAGTGTTCTGGGATGAGTGGTATAGTGGGATGCGCTCTGGGTGGGATGCTCTGAGGGTTGGCGTGGACTTGTTGGGCCGAAGGGCCTGTTTCCACACTGTAGGGATTGTATGATCTATGATCAAACACGAACAAGAGCTGAGGTCCAGAGGTGAGTGAAAGTGACTGCACTTTGAACAAGTGGAGCACCAAGAAGCCCTCATAAAACTGAAGTTAATACCAATCAAGGGAATACTGTCCAATGGTTGGAGTCATAATTAATACAAAGGAAAACAGTTATGCTTGTTGGTTATCAATTTCTTGGCTTTCAGGCCATCACTGGAGGAGTTTCTCAAGGAAGGATCCTAGCCTTAACGGTCTTCAGCTAACTCATCAATAAACTTCCATTCACCATAAGGTCAGAAATGGGCATGCCCTCTACTGATTGAACAGTGTTCAGTTCCACTGTAAACTGCTGATACTAAAAGAAACATTCAGCCATAACTAACTTATCATTGTTCTCAAGCGTTTCCACCATCTACCACACAAAAGTCAAGAATGCAACAGAAGTCTCTATTTGCTGAGCTGAGTTGCAGTCCTAGGAATACGCAGGGAATGCCACATTAAGGACAAAGCAGCCCGCTAGATCAGCATCGTATTCGTCACCTTCAACATGCAACACCTGTCTCCACACCCATTGTCAGCACACCCTATTACAATGCAAGGTAGTATCACATTGAAACAAGGTTCAGCTTTTTGAAGTAACTGGCAGAAAGTCCAGTTCACTCATGCCTCCTGTGCTCCCTTAATGTATTTGACTCATCATCCACCAATACCTTTACTTAGACATTTCATTCTCATGTTCAAATATCACGGTGCTCTCACCCTACCTGAGCTTGACCGTGAGAGCACCTGGTATCCACTTAACTTGGAAGTGTCAGCATTGTATACTTTCAGAATGCAGACATGCTAGCACAGTGCTATGTCTAAAGTGCACCATGTCTGACAATGGCAGGATCAAATTATACACTGCAGTCAAATTATTGGGTGTAATTTATCCTCTAAAGGGAGCAACTTAAAATTTAATAGAACTCACTTATATTTCAAATATTTTATCTTTTTATCTTTCAGTTGTTCTGAATTACTTCCTGGTTGTAATGCTATAATAAGAGCTTGTTTTGCAACATCTTCCTCTGGATTTTTATTTGGAAAATGAAAGCATTCATTATCTTGTCCTCAGACAAAGAACCAGGAACTCAAAATGTGGGGACTACAGCATTGAAAGATATGCTAAGGGAGCTGTTAAACACGTTGATGGAGGAATAACATTCCGGTTCGTAGAATGCCAGGTAGAAGGAAGTGAGAGTTTAAAACATACGCTGCAAGTCAACATTTGTTCCTTTCCAGGACCGCAGGCCAACGCCAGAAAGGTTGTGGATAGTCGGGGCAAAAAGGAAGAAGCTGGAAATGTCTGAAGTCTCTTAACACTTAATAGTGACAGACACTTCAGAGTGACAAGGCCTTGTAAAGAATATAGTGGCAATTTAATCCATGATCTTGTACACCCTTGTCCCCACAACAACCCTAGCAGTAGAAACAGTTTTTGTGGCTATTATGATATTACTGTTCACGAGACATTGTGTTGTGCAAATTGTTGTTTCCTACAACAATGACTACACTTCAAGATGACTTCATTAGCTACATGCCGGTGTTTGGAAGGCATCATGTAAATGCAAATCTAACTTGTCCGATGATTCAGACCAAACTATAGTGTTCACAGTCGTAGCATACTATCTGATAGAAAATAGAGTTTCCAACGTAAATCCTTTCAATGATTAAAGAAAACTTTACCCACCTCGAGAACATCACTTATCATCCCAAACTTAGCCCATCTACCACTGAAACTCTCATACATGCTGTTAACAATTCTACCCCAACTATTCCAATGATCCCTCTATTTGCCTCCTACTGTTGAGCCTCAAGAAGCTCCAGAAAGTTGCTCCCAATAGCTTACTGCACATAAAGTGACTCCTAGCTCTCAAAGCCTCCAAATTAAATCGATTCTCTGTCTTTTAAGTGTCAAACATGGCTCAGTGGTAGCACCTTGTGGATCAGATTGTTGTGACTCCAATAACACATGAATCAATGGCACATAATCAAGGTGAAACTCCCGATTAAATATTGAGAATGTTCCATTGTCAAAGCAGGCATCTTTTTGGATGAGACATTCAGTTAAGGGCTAACTGCTCTCTCTGCTGGACCTAAAAGATCTCAATGGCATAATTTCAAAAAAGAACATTGGAGTTTCTTTCCAGTGTCTTAGCCAACTTTTACCCTTCAATTAATAATTTAAAAACCAAATTCTCTCATCATTATCACATTTCTATGTGAGAGTTCTTGCTGTGTGCAAATGGTTGCTGTAATTTCATTATAGCAAAACAAAAAAAAAAATCATCCTTTTTCCCCTTTAAATGTTTCTATGTCCTCATCTCACATAACTGGTTAGACTGTCCGTCTTCATGATTTCTCTCTGCTCATAACACATTATCTTAGCCAAATTCTTCATACTTCTAATTTACTTTGCTGAATTCTTCTTGAATCTCCTTTTTCTACTGCTACTTCTCCAAAATGCTTTCTCTAAACTCATCTGCCCCTGAAACTTCCTGTTCATATTTAAATCTGCCCCACAAGCAATTTTTTAGTAACCCTTGGCAATCTGGCTCTTTGGTTCTGCATTTATTTCCTCATGCCTTGTAGCATAGTTTTACATTAAGGGAGGTATATGATTGTTGTTAGAACAAATAAGTCAGGATAACAATAAAAATAGGTGGGAGAATTGATGAATAGGCTTAAACTGAGTGGCAATGATATTTTGGTAGATACGATGCACCTCTAAGGCAGACAAGAAGGGGAGGTGTCAGTGCGGAGAACTGACTTGAGGAGTAAGGGAAGTGAAACTGGAATCAACAGCCATGCTGGCATCAGTGTGGCAGAGCACACAGCCACACAACATATATTCAATTTGATAAATAAATCATTGCTGACTCGTCAGGCTCTTGATCAAACATGGTTGTCGTTCTATTGTTTGTGACTAGCTAAGCAAACCTTTTCTCATCCCATAAAGAACAGGATCTTTCTCCTTCTGGCAACTGATACATCCATATCAACCGAAGTAATAATACATGCTAAATCTTGCAAAATGTCTGTTGATCTGTCTTGAAAACTTTACTTGCTCAATATCCACAAATTCTTGATGGAAGAGAATTCCAGATTTCTATTACTCCATGTGTCTTTCAAGGTCCAACTTTAATTTTATGATAGTGTCCCCTCCTTCAAGGTCTTAGAGCTCCTAGTATCTACCATTTTGAATTCCATCAAAATTTTAAACACTTTCTTTTGATCACTTTCAAACATAAGGAAATACGAATGACATTTATACAATCTGCCCTCATGACATAATTCTTTGAGCTTCAGGATTGTGCTGAAATGAGGTGCAATACAGTCCTTTCTATGAGCCAGAAGTTAGGGGTTCAAGTCTCACTCTAAGGTTTGATAGCCAAGGAAGATGTATTTTTAATACAATCAAACTGGTTGAGTATCATATTTTAACTCGTACACAAATTGTGGAAATTCCTAGCCAACCATGTAAGCCTCTGTCATCACTATTCATAATTCCAGGCTACAACATACATGTAAAAAAGTATGTTTCTGCTGCAACGCAGACCCTTGGGGGCTGGTTGGTTGGACATTCAATGTGAATCAGATTGGTGCCAACAGCATGTGGTTCAATCTGCCCTCTGATTGAGGTGGACTGGCACCTACTTCCAGTCCTGTCCATGCTGGAGGTCAGGGCACTGAGGGTCAGACCTGCTTTGGGCAAAGAACTCATGAAGAAGACTGCCATGCTGGGGATTATGTCACATTCCAAGGCCAATACATGTTTCCTGAGATGTGTTGGGAATAGTACACAATACAACAAACTGCCTAAATAATCCAACTCCAAAACAATGTAACAAAGTTACCTCTAATTCCATATACTTTTAAGTTTTGTTCAAATCAGCTAGTCAGACCTCACCTACCCTTTACAAAACCATGTCAATGATTAGGTTGTGCATGTCAAAGAGCTGAGTAATATGGAACGTCTTGATGCACTCCACTAATTTTCCCCACAAGTGATATTACATTGACAGGATTTTGATTTTCACATTTCCCCTTCCCTATTTACATTAAAAAAGGGAGTGACGGTCACAGCTTTCCACTCCAGGAACAATATTTCTGAATCTAGAGTGCTTTGGAAAGCTATGACAAACAAAGCTGTAATTTCCTGACATTTTTTCTTAATATCTAGGGTGGAAGTTGTCAGATTCAAGAGTTTTGCTTATCTCAAATCCTTTTACGTTCTCTAATACTTTTTTCTCCAAAAGCTTATCTTAAATCTTTAAGATTCTTCCCTTAGCTTATTTTTTAGATTTCAACATACTGCTTGTATTTTGTCCTCCTCTTCAATCTTAAGGAGCCATGTTCCACAAAGGACCATAGACATCTCTCAATATTGGAGAGAGAGACAATGGTTATGTATAGCTTAGGGTAAACAGCCCACACATAATGCAAGATGAGGAGACAGCCCTCCATGAACTACCACAGTCAATACAATGATTGAACACCCACTGTTGGCTTTACTGTAGCTAACCGAGTTGACCGACCCATGGTGAAAACTGATATAAAGTACTGATTTAACAATCCTGCTGTACTTTTTTTGGAACCTACTTTTGTATCAACTCACAAGCCACCCCAGTGTGTGGAAATGTTCTGGCAATCATCAAACAGGTTTCCTCTATAGTGTCCTACTCAGGAGAGTATAAGATCCTGGAGTGGAGTTTTATAAGGAACTTGTGATTCTTAAGCAAGCACCATCCTACAGCCCCTGCAAGTGAGTGGGCTCCAGGTGTATAGACTCCTACCCTTCCTCTGATTTCAGTCTGTAAGGTTGAAAAAGAGAGATGCTGATGTCATAAAGTTTGTACCCCCAAAATTCTGCCAGCTACTCAGCCAAAAGAAACAAGTGAAGGCCCGATAACCTCCACAGATATTTGAGATATATCCTTGACATCACATGGAATGAGCAAGTCAGCAATAAAGCAGATCTTTCTACAACACGCATGCCAAAAGTAGTACTCATCAAGCAGAGAAGGCTGCGCTAGCTTCAACATACGCAAAAGATGGAAGACGGCCACATTCCCAAAGTTGTGTTATGCAGAGGGACAGTCTGTGCCAAGTGACCGAGAGGGTGCCCAAGGCTGTGATTCAAGGTTATGTCAAAATAGACATGAAAGACCTCAACATCAATCACAAAAGCAGGAAACTCCAATCAACAATTGATACAAAATCGCAAAATTGGTGCAGTGCAGTAACGTAGAACGCAAAACAGTACACCACAAGAACAGAGATAGTAGAAACTGCAGATGCTGGAGAATCTGAGATAACAAGGTGTAGAGCTGGATGAACACAGCAGGCCAAGCAGCATCAGAACAGCAGGAAGGCTGACGTTTCGGGCCTAGATCCTTCTTCAGAAATAATCTGAAATATTCATTTCTGAAGAAGCGTCTAGGCCCAAAACGTCAGCCTTCCTGCTACTCATAAAACTGTGCTCTTTTGTTCTTAATCCTTTCACGATGGGAATATTTCTCCCTATTTACTCTGCCTAGACCACTCATGATTTTGAATACTTCCATCACATCACCCTTCAACCAATTTTTTGCCAAGGAGAAGAGGCCCAGCTTCTCTAATTTATCCTAACTAGAACCATTCTCATAAACCACTTCCTTTACATTCTTTCTAAAGTGCAGTGCCACAACAGGATGTAATAATCCCAATGATGGCAAACTAGGGTCTTAAGAAAGTTCAATATAGCCTTACTCTTGTAACTAATGCCGCTATTAATAAAAAGCAGATGCCAGCCCTGCAAACAGAGTGTCAACAGAGATCATCCCAGAGTACCAGCAAGGGACAGACTTTGCCTTTCCAGAATTGGCTAATTCATCTAGTTCAAAGGTATTATGACCTACGTAGTAAAGCGTGCTGATTCCTAAGCCCCATTACCCATTGGGTCATTACAAAATTAATGATTTAATCAATGTACACAAAGCCCCCAATTCACCTGTCTAGTGGAATAAGGTTAACAGAAAACACTGAGCAGGTTCCTGTACTTGACAAGAACTTGTACTCGTTACAAATAGTTTTGATTATGTGTGGCTAGAATCTATGAACCAGAAACATTTATCTCTACTCGTTGAAACTCTAACACCATTTTAAAAGGCCAAGACAGAGACACATAGGCAAAAAGAAACAAAATGGCTAGAAGAACAAAATTCTGGGCAAATAAAGTTCAATAGCACCAGGCCACAGCACTGATGAGATGTTCTTTCTGCATCACAAGACCTTCTCTTCTCTAATCTCCTTCTCCTTATTCTTTCACTTCTTTAAGGTGGTACAGAGTTAGTGGTACACTAGGTGTCTTGATTAACAGATAAAAGAACAGCTTACAATAACTGGTTTAGAAAATAACTGGCTTTCTTCAGCTTCAGTTACTTTTACTGCAAACAGATAGAGACATAGAACCTGCTCCTTCAGCAGTCCAGAGACTTCTCTGTCTCCTATAAACGCTGAAGCTGTTTATCTGCCCAGAAGCTAATTTGAGAGTGACTTCCTCCATACACAACTGGTTACATTAGCAAAAACCGTCAGCAATCTGTTGCTAAATGAATCTTACTCTGCATACACAACCCAGTACCCAGCATCTTACCTCTCCGCAACCACTGCTTGCAAAGTAACAGTGTAAGTACAACTCACAATGAGTACCAGTTACATTAACTTGTTTTAGAAAAGTGCAGCAATTCCTTCACAGTCCTTGGTCTTAAAACAGTCCTTTTCTCATTTTAGTCCACAAACAAAATAAAAGAAAAAGATGCAGTTTTTACAAAGGAAATGCAGCAAGATTCATCTAACCTCTCAAAACTTCTGAAGCTGCAATCTCTTGCAACTGGAAGGATGCCAATCATTATAGTATCACCTACATCCATCTTTATTAGATTCACATTTCCCTCACCATTCACATGCTCTTTCTTTTGAGCTGTTAACGTCCCTTCCGTTCTTGATCTTCCCTTTATGAGCATGTATGATTTTCTTTTAAAACTTTTCTTGATAACATCTTGTCCACTTCCAAGTTTCCCTTTATTTGTGAAAATCTCTCCTTGCAGCCAAATTCACTATCTCACCTCATTTGCTTAAAAGCTGAGAGTATGCAGTTGTCTTTGAGGAATATATACTGGTTTTGTAATTACAACAAATACCTGTTTCAATACTTCATCCTGTCACTTTAAGTGTGCCCAATAACAGTTCAACTACTTTGTGATCAGTTACATATCACTGATTTGAAATTTGCCTTAGTTATAGTCAAAGAGTTAAACAGCATGGAAACAGATTCTTCTGTCAAACCAGTCCATGCCAACATAATTCCAAACTAAACTTGTCCCACCTGCCTTCGCTTGGCCCATATCCCATCAAACACTTCTTATTCATGTACTTACCTAAATGTTTTTTAAACATTCTGACTGTACCCGCATCCACCACTTGCTCTAGAAGTTCATTTCATACAGGAACCACTCTCTGCATAAAAAAGTGGCTCCTGTCTTTTTAAATTCTTTCTCCTCTCACCTTAGAAATATGCCCCGTTGTCTTAAAAAACCCCATCCTAGGAAAAGACACCTGCCATTCACCTCATATATACTCCACATGATTTTATAAACCTCTATAAAGGTCACCTCTCAACCTCCTTTGTTTCAGTGAAAAAACTCACAGCCTATCCAGCCAATCCTTATAATTCAAACATTCCATTCCCATCAACATCCTGGTAAATCTCTTTTGAACTCTCTCTTGCTTAATAATGTCCCTCCTGCAACAAGTCGACCAGAACTGCACACACTCAAGAAAAGCCCTCAACAACGTCCTGTACAATCTCAGTATGATGTCCCAACTCCTATACTCAAAGATCTGAGCAATGAAAGCAAGCATGCCTAAAGATTTCTTAACTACCCTATCTATATGTGATGCAAACTTCAAAGAATTATGTATCTGAACCCCTAGATCTCGCTTTTCTACAACACTGCCCAAGGCCAACTTTTAACAGTATAAGTCTTGCCTTTGTTTGTTTTACCAAAATGCAATATCTTACAATTATGCAAATTAAAATCAATCTGCCATTCTTTAGCCCATTGACCCAAATGATCAAGATATCTTTGTAATCTTAGACAATCTTCTTTACTGTCCACTGTATCACCAATCTTGATGTCATCTGCAAACTTACTAACCAGGCTTTCTATAGTCTCATCTAAACCATTTGCAGAAATGACCAACAAAAGTGGACCCAGCACTGATCCCTGTTGAACACCGTTGGTCACAGATCTCCAGTCCGAAAAACAACCCTCCACCATTATACTCTGTCTCCTGCTGTTAAGCCAATTTTGTAACCAATTGGTAAGCTCACGCTGAATTTCATGTGGTCCTGCTTTACCAATTAGTTTACCATGCATAACATTGTGAAAGTCCAAGTAAACAATGTCTATCGCTCTGTCCTCCGCAATCTTCCCAGTTACTTCCTCAAAAAATTCAATCAAGTTTGTAAGACATGATTTCCCTTGCACAAAACCATGCTGACTATTTCTGATCATTCATTGCCTCTCCAAATGCACATAAATCCTATCTTTCAGAATCACTTTCAACAACTTACCCACCAAAGTCAGACTCACAGGTCTGTAGTTCCGAGGCTTCTTTAATAAAGCCATTAGCCATTCTCCAGTCTTTTGACATTTCACCTGTATTTATAGATACTACAAATATTTCTTAAGGGGGGCTTGTGATTTCCTCCTTCAGTCCCGACACAGTCCTGGGTGACACTGGATCAGGTCCTGGAGATTTATCCACCTTTATATTTTCTAAGACTTCTATCATTTCCTCTTCTGTAATGTGAACTGTTTTCAAAATATCAATATTTATTTCTGAGTTCTCTAGCCTCCAATTCTTTCTCTGCAGTAAAAATTGATGTGAATTATTAATACGGGAAATAAGTGAAATCTGATATCTCTCCCATCTCCTGAGGTACAATAATGACCTTTTTGACCTTTAAGGGGCCCTACTCTCCTGCTGTTAAAGTACTTGCAGAATCTCTTTCAATTTTCCTGAATCATATTGGTCAAGGCCATCACATTTCCTCCCCTTGCCTTCCTGATCTCCCTCTTAAGAATGCCCCTACACTCTTTATATTGTCCAAGAGATTCATTTGAACCCTATTGTCCACATCTAATATATGACTTTCTTTCATTTTTGACTAGAACTTCAATATCTTTATTCATCTATTGTTCTTGAAGCCTACCAGCCTTACCTTTCACTCTAACTGGAACACAATGACTCTGAACTTTCAATATCATACTTTTGAAAGCCTCCCACTTATCAAAAGTCCCTTTACCTATGTACAGTCTACTCCAATCAATTTTGAATGTTCTTGTCTCATTCCATTAAAATTTGTCCTACCCCAATTAAATTTTTGTGGAAGGCTTATCCTTTTCCATAACTATTTTAAAATAAATAGAACTATGATCACTAGATCCAATGTGTTCCCCTACTATCACTTCAGTCACTTCCACTATCTTATTGCCCAAAAGAAAGTCTAGTTTTGCTCTTTCTCTAGTAGGAGCATCCACAAACTGATAAAGAAAATTTTCTTGAACACGTTTAACAAATTCTTCACTGTCCTAACCTGTAACACCATGGTAGTCCCAGTCAATGTTTGGAAAATTAAAATCACACACTATTACAACCTTATTATTCTTACAGATCTCTCTACATACTTGTTCCTCTATTTCCCTCTGACTATTGAAAGGTCTACAGAACAATCCCATCAAGGTGATCATTCCTTTCTAATTTCAACCCATATATTTTCACTGGACAATTTTTCAGAAATATCTTCGCTAGTTACAAAAGTAATGTTTCTCTTACTCAAAAACACAACTCTCTCTCCTCTTTTACCTCTTTTTCCATCCTTCCTATAGCATTTGAAACCTGGAACATTGAGATGCCAGTTCTTTCCATCAAGTTTCTATAATAGCTACGACGTCCCAATCCCATGTTCCCTCCTCTTGATGATTTTCTTGGAAATTCATCTTGGCATAATTATTTTCCAGAGCTTGTTTAGGCTTATAATAGTGCACTGCACTCATCCCAGGCCATTCTCAACCCTCTATTCTTTACAGAAGGCCCATTCATTTCCATGTAACGTCTTTTGGCTGTCCACTCCTGATGGAGATGATTAGGTCAATGAGTGGATAGCTGAGTATCTCATGAGCTAAGCCAGGCATTTTAGATGGAGGCCAAGAGGATAAAGATACAGAAGCATTGAAAAATCATAAGACTACCAGGTCTAACCTTCTAATCAACAGAATGGTACTCCTCTGAAATCGGAATATCCATGGTCCAAATAAGATACAAAGTGTTTGGGACTCTGAACCTGACAGAGTCATCAAGATGCTGGATCCAGGTGACCACACCTAAGTTGTTAAACCAGCAGCTAGAGGGTAGTATCTGAAAATAGTTCACAGAGGCCAAATGTCTGGTGGATGATGTGGAGACAAACAACTCACTCAGCCATATTGTGGAATCTGAAGTATTGGTGCATGATGTCTCCAGTAAAGCACATCTTGATTAGTGATGAGGAATCAGAGTGACCAGTGTGCTGTGAATCCATGGGCAGGGAGATCTACTCCAGCCCTGGAGCAAGGAAGATCTGTCAGCTGAAACAATAAGCGCTGTCAATCATATGACTCCTGAAGACCTGACCAACCTAGACCCCAACCTGGGTGATCCACCACAGAGCCCGGATGCCATGAAAACTCCTTGTACAGATAAGAGGCTGAGAAGATTCTCTTGAGAAAATGTTACATATCACCCCAATACTTAGATGGAAGAATAAAGTATTGCTACTAACATGGACCCAAAAATTCTGACCATTATTGTGCAATTAAACTTGCTGATCACAAAACTGCTTCACAAACAGTCATACTATATTGTGTGTAGCTGCCATGATGGCGAGTCTCAAGTCAGTAGGTGTATAATAGGGCATCCAGCAACAGGTAGCAAAGTGAGGGACAGCATTAAGCAGGGAAACTTGAGCAGTTGAGCGGACATCCTATGAGGAAAGGACGTTTTCATTTAAAAAAGACCTCACAGAAAGTGGGAGAGACTGAAAAGCATTTCCTGAACGAGATGTGAACTACAAGTTTAGTTCCATGTAAATACTTTGCTTTCTTAGTTCTTGTTTTTCTTCATATTTGTAAACACTCGTACCAGAGGAATAAAACATCTCTGCTCAGGATCTTCGGCTCATGTGCATGTTTAAATACTATGTCACACCAACATTATTTGATGATTACTATTTGAAAGAGGTTTCCTTCTTACCATTACTGTTAACTTGTCACTAAATCAAATAGTTTAACATGACATTCATCCCTGGCAATTTTGATATTACTCCAGCAAACTGTTCTGAATAGATTGTCTAAAATCACATCAAATAAATCATATATGGATAGAAGATTAGCTGACTGGCAGAAGGCAGAGACTAGCGATATTTTTCAGGATGGCAGGTGGTTATTAGTGGAGTTCCACAGAGGTCTGTTTTGAGACAATAACGATTCATGTTATACATTAACAATCTGGATGAAAGAACTGAGGCACTGTTGCTAAATTTGCAGATTACACAAAGATAGGTGCAGGGACAGGGAGCGTTCAGAGAGAAGGAAGGCTGCAGAAAAACTTAGACAGGCTATGAGACTAGACAAAGAAGTGATGGATGGAATACAATGTTGTAAAGTGTGAGTTCGTGCACTTTGCTAGGAAGAATAGGGATGTAAACTATTTTCTTAATGGGCGAAAGCTTTGGAAATCTGAAGCCCAAAGGGATTTGAGAGTCCCAGTTCATGATTCTCTTAAGGTTAATGTGCAGGTTCACCTGGCAGTGAGGAAGACAAATATAAAGTTAGCTTTCATTTTAAAAAGGCTAGAATACAAGAATAGGGCTGTAGTGCTGAGGCTAAGGCTCTGGTCAGACCGCCTTTAGAATACCGTGCGCCGTTTTGGTCTCCATATCTTAGGAAGTTTTTGCTGTGTTGGAGGATGTCTAGAGAACGTTTATAAGAATGACTTGGGGATGAAGGGCTTGTCATATGAGGAGTGGTTGAGGACTCTGGGCTTGTACTTAATGCAGTTTAGAAGGATGAGGGCAGATCTCATTGAAACTTACAGAATACTGAGAAGTCAGGATAGAGATGACATGGATAAGATGTTTTCACTAGTAGGAGAGACTAGGACCAACAGCACTGCCTCAGAATGAAAGGATAATCTTTTAGAACTGAGATGAGAAGGAAATTCTTCAAACAGAGAATGGTTAATCTGTGGAAATCATTGCCGCAGAGGGTTGCGGAGGCCAAGTGATTGAGTGTATTTAAGACAGAGATCAATAGGTTCTTGATTGGTAAGCAGATCAAGGGTTGAGGGAAAGAGGGCAGGAAATTGCGGTTGAGAAACATATGAGCTATGATTGAATAGTGGACCAGACTCAATGAGCTGAATGGCCTAATTCTTCTCCTATCTCTTGGTCTTAAGGTATGTGTGGTGTGTCTGAAAACAGTAGCTAATTTGGCCAAAATACAGGGCGATCTACCTCAGTTTCTTTAAATTGTGCAATAGAATATTTAACATTCATCTGACAACCCTAGTTGCGAAATGGCATTTCCAACAACACAGCATTCTCTTGGTTCTTGACAGCACTAATCAATCAAGATTTTGCACTCAACTTAATTCCCAAATAAGTCTAAAATTACAACTTTCTGATTTGGAAAATATTACTCTTAGCGAATCAAATTGTTATTTGAATATACATGTGACGTTTAGAAATTCAAAACCAATCAAGCAATTTTCACCAAGTGTCTGTGGTTTGTACTTGTCCTCATATTCTGGTCCTATCGAACTATTAAGTTTAAGAATGTTTGGCATATTAAACATATTATCATTCCATCGATATGACTATATCCAGAAACAAATAACTACTTTTCTCCTTAGCCAAATAAAACAATTTACCAACTTTACGCTACGCATCTTTTGAACACCAAAAGCGCGAACTATGTTACAAGCTCTTTTCACTTTCGAATTAAATAATTAAAAAGCTTTCATTTGTGATCATTATCTCACAAGTTCAATAGTTGGACTGTGTTTACCTACAGTTGCCGAAAGGCCCGGGGGATAAAAAACCAGGAGAAAAGTTTTCAACTTCCAGCTCTTTTCATTTTACTCCTTCATTTGTCTAACAACATAGACAACTTCCCTCGTCAGTGTCCGGGAGGAAAAAATAGAATCAAGGCGTTAATCTCCCTCCAGCAATTAATTAAAACATTATTTACAACAAATTACACATTTCCAAACTCCACTCTCCAGCGCCGGCCGAATACTGCATGTTGGTCCTTGTAGTCTCTCTGCTCGAGATGCTGCTCTCAGGTCCTCTCGCAGGTCGCGGCGTTTGGGGCAGTGAAACTACAACTCCCGGGATGCTGTGCGGTAGCGCAGGAAGTGTTTGTGCATTGTTTCCTCACCCCGTCTCGAAGCAGCGGGTTGCGGTTCCGGAGGCGGCCTGCGGTGTAAGTGGAGCAGAGAGGGGAGAAGCAGTGTGGAGCCCGGCCGACCAGCCCACCCACTCACCACTACCATGAAATCTACAGCGCCTCTGCAACACTCTCACTCCATTCGGCACATCATCATCATCCTCCTGCTGCTGCTGGTGAGTGCCTCGTTCCTTTACTGACTTTTGGTTCAATCTGTGTAATCGGAGCGAGCCCCCGCCCCCCGCCGTTTAAAGCCGGTTGGAGAAGGAGGGGAGACTGTGTCCGCCACAGTCTGACGGTGTGTATGTGTGTGTGTGGTGTTTGAGTGAGTGAGTGAGAGAGAGAGAGAGAGAGAGAGAGGGAGGTGGGGAGAGGCCCTGTCTGTACCGCCGCTCTCTGAACTGCGGCCCAAGGCCGTTACCCCCACCCCCCCGGGGCTCGCATTGCCGCTGGGCTTTTGACTAAGACAAAATAAAATGGAGTTTAACGGGCGTTCGGTCGCCTTGGTTTATACAATTTAGCGCCGTCCTGTTCCGTATTTTCCATTCATTTAGCCTGTCTCGTCTCCCGGATCTGCTCCTCCGTCCGATGTATGTGTGTCCGCTTTTCATAGGCGGAGAGTTCAGACCCGGCACCCGGAAATGGAGAGTGTGCATTGCTGCTCCTTAATCCATCCAAAACCAAACCCGGCCCAGCAGAGAAACACTTTTCATTTCATTTAAATAACCTGATTACAATGCAGCAGCAAATAATTTAAAATACATCTGGCCTTTTACTGAGACAAAACTTTCAGGAAATCCCCACTTGACAGTAATCTGAAAAAAAATGAACTCCGGACTAATGAAGGGGATATTAGAGAGACGAGTAACAGTTTGGTGGGGGAAAGAAAATTTTCAGTGAGTGGGGGCCCGACCAGGCAGCCACCAACGGTCCACCATTTGTACGAGAGGCGAGAGATCGATGAGCGGTGGTTTCTGGCAGAGCTGGGGGAGGTTACCGAGATAAGAGGCGCGCCTATTAGGAGATTTAAACACGAGGATGTTGATTTTACGTATGAGGCGTTGGAGGGCAAGGAGCCAGGCTGACTACTGGAGATTATGGAAGGTGGAGAAGAGGAGTTTTGGAACAGTTATACGAAGGAAACAAAGATGTGGATTAAGATTTCATTCTTTCTCATGGCCTGAGATAGAGGGAGAAGTCTTTGTGATGGTCAGTCAGAAGCTCAACACAGATCTAATAGGACTATGAAATTGCAAACAATCTAGTTGATTCTGAGCTATTTGGGGGAAAGGGTACATGACAACAGTGGTGAAGGCATAAAGTTTCTAACAGGACGGATGATTGTTGCAGTTTCGTGTTTGTATCTCAGATATATTGAGGAAATCAGATACAATAAAGGCTTTCAATTCCAACAAATCCTAGTTGTAGTGGAAGATCTGTATTCCAGATCCTAATTAATCTTTTCAGTACACTATAATGCTTCAACATCTATCATACCTGGGCAATTGTGCATATTGTATGTTATGTCTACAACACAGGACAGTCTGGCTAATTATCAGCTCATTATACAAGTTATAATTTCCATCAGAATGATGGAAGGAGTTGTCAACAGTGCTGTGAAGTGGTGCCTGCTGATTAAGCATCAGTGAAAGCAGGTTATCAATTTAAGTTCTGCTGGAACCACTTGTCTGCAGACTTCATTGTAGCACAAGTCCAAATATAGTCACCAGCTGAATACCAGAGATGAAGGCAGAATGACTGCCTTAGATATCGATGCCTGAAGAATGCAAATGATTACTAGAAAAGGTGGCAAAATTGGGAACAGTGAAACACACGCTAGTAGCTGGGTGTCATACTGGCACAATAGAAAATAGTTGTTGAAGGAGTCATCTATCTTGAAGTCAGAACACAGCTTCAGGAATTCCTCAGGACAGCATTACACACAAACTACCATTCATCACTTAATCAAAAACTTTTCCTCCATCACAAACAGTGGTCAGCTCCGAGATGCTGCTTTCAGAGCATCTCTCAAAACCACATTCACTGTGTTCGTGTGCATGCTAGATACCATGCTGACTTTGAGTTAAATTGTTCCTTTCACGCTTTTTAAAAACTTGGAGCTACACACCTAATAGTATTGTGAAAGCATCTTGAATGCACAAATTGCAATTGTTCAAGAAGGCAAGCTGCTATCATGTTCTCAAAAAAGAAAGTAATGCAGGTCTGTAAGTTATGGCCACATCTGAAGAATGAATTCAAAAATACTTGTAGCTCATTCAAGACTGGAAGTCAGGCATGCAATCAAATAATGACTGTTCGAGCCATCAGGAAATTTGGAACAGTGGAACCCTGGTCTTATTAGTGGACGTTTGAAAGATGGCTCAAATGCTGCCAAGGGGTGTCATGCAGATGAGGACATCAATAATTCCCAGAAATTACGTGATAATGTTAAAGGTTGGGGCTGTTATCATGAAACTGATGATTGCACAGGTATCAGTGAGAGAGGTGTTAAAATTTGAGGAATTTTTAGTGAGGCAAAAGGAGAAGAAAAAAATCTGCTCTGATTTGTCAGTTGTAAAACTGAATAAAACAAGGGCTGTCGTGGCCCAGAGATAGTGTCCACACCTTTGAGCCAGGAAGCCTAGGATCAAGTCCCGCCTGCTCTAGAGGCGTATAACAACATCTCTGACCAGTTTGATCAGAAAATATCTAAAATGGAAAAAATTCGCAATTCATCTAATGAACATATATTTTGGATAAATTTTATGCAAAGTCTATGAAATGGTTGTCAAAACAGAATTAGAGAATTCAAAGAGAAGTGGATAAATAATTAAATATAAATTTAATTTAAGTATGTTGCCCTTTTGGAGAGATGACACAATGGGCTGTGTGGGTTCCTCTGCTACAAAATTTTGAGATTCTCATTTTTCTAAAGATATTGCTTAGTTTTAATATTACTGATATCT
This sequence comes from Ginglymostoma cirratum, assembly GCA_024137785.1. Lineage (NCBI taxonomy): Eukaryota > Metazoa > Chordata > Chondrichthyes > Orectolobiformes > Ginglymostomatidae > Ginglymostoma > Ginglymostoma cirratum. The sequence goes on from JAHRHZ010000013.1 coordinate 43,294,161, forward strand.
TCATATGTGTAAAATCAGCATAAATCATGCTGAATCAATAAATCAGTCAATTTAAGATCTTAGTTCATTTGCATTCTTTTTGGACTGAAACCTTCTCATTTTAAAAATACTAAAATGATATTTTGAGCAGTTCACCGCAAATCATGTGCGCCTATTCAGATAATTGATTTCTCAATGGAAGTGGTTAATTGGCAAAATTCAACCCTTTATCGGAGACATCTGAATTGAGCTTGTTTATTTTGACGCGTCATCTCAAGTGAATTAGACTAAGTGGCTTATAACTGATTATGAACTAGGACTATCTAACTCCATTAATGTTTCATATGCAGCCAACAAGATACTTTAGAACTTGTTGATAGGTTTTTGCTGTAAATAAGATACAAACCAAGTTACAGAAGATGGAATGACATAGTCATGGCCTTGTGTTTTTGGTGATTAGGTTGGAGATTGTTTCAGGCCTGCAAACCCTTTACAATATTGCCCTTTAATGTAACATTACATCTTCTGGAAAATAAAACAATATTGTGATGAATCAGTCTCTTCCATTGGCGTTAGCAATTCAACGACTCATGTTCCAACACACTTGGATTTGGTAAATGAGATTTTTCAGTTGTCATTATGGCAATTAAAGGGGTCTTGACCCATCCCCAATAATCCTTTCAGTTCACTATCTTCGGATCATCCATTTGCTGAAGTCAGTCATCTGTCTTCCCTTCTATAAAGAGGGGAAAAACTGAAGATTATGAATGCAGCAGAAATGAAAATAAAAATTAAATGCAAACCAAGCGTAGTGAGTCCAGGAGGGGTAGATAGAAAAGGTCTGTAACCAGATGCTGATTAATTTCTGCACGAGGTTCAAACCGTTCCACCATGTTCTTTCCATGTTCTTTCACTACTGAAGTTTGAACTTCAACATCCTGCTTGCTCCAAGCTGTAGTCCCTCTGCTCTGTCAAAACTCTCCATTTGACTTAGCCTTTCATAAGCATCAGCTTGTCCAAAATATGCTGTCAATATGCTGTCTTGTTACATTCCCCTTTCTACATTAGCTCCCCGTCCAATCAAGATGCCCAACTCACTTTCTCATCCACATTTTGTAGTGTCTACTTAGCCATACCCCTCTATCATCTGCCATCTCTACATCTTCCTCCAGAAGTCTCCAGTCCTCTGCCTTTACTTTCCTCCCTGTTATTTGGGACATGCCTTCAGCCCTTAAAAACCCCATAGTTTGGAGTTTGTCAAATGGCCTCAATCTTTCCCCTCTCTCTTTTTTGTATAGTGCTTATTGAAAGCCACTTCTTCATAATTAGTCTTTTAGTCGTTGCCTGATATCTCCTCTGGTATCACATTTATTTTTGTCTGGTTATGCGTCTACGAAGCTTTATCAGGGGTTATTTTGTTAAAGGTAGTAGATTAGTACGAATGATAGTCATTGAGTTTCACTTTACTGTAACAGTATTTTCTGTTATGGATACAGGCATTTATAATTGCAGTATTCAGTAAATCTTAATAATATTTGGTCTAATTTGAACCTTTCCAAAATCAAGGGTAGATTGGCTTTTGTACAACGTATTTAAACTTATCTGAGGTACTCTTCATTTCCCATCATACATGGCTGATCTCAAACAGCTGTTTACAAGGTGTGAGATAGTCATTCCTAAGTTTTCTATGCACAGATAGCCTTTGTCTTTTATGTATTCTATATTATGAAATTAATATACTTGAGTACTTCATTGGCTATGAAAATGTAGAACATCCTTGGGATGATAATTACTACTAAAATGTTTTAATGCTTAAACTATTTTATTCATTTCAGTTATGTTGTGGCTTTCGCAGCATGCTTTGGAAATATCAAGTGTATTAGATATTGTACTACACAAACAGCTTATTTATATTGCAGTTTATTTGTGGACAGCACTGAAATATGAACATTGAGCCAATCTATGCTGTTCATGTAGGGTCCATGTTAGTAAGGGCGCAAGAAACGCTTCCCTGTTCTCAAATAGTGCACTTCAGATCCTTTTTGGGAAGGCAGATGGAACCCAATAAAACATTTCACCTGAAAAACAGAACCTCTTCAGCAGAGTATTGGAATGTTCAGCATGATTTAGTGATTGATCTCTAGAATAGAGTATGACCCCTGAGCCTCTTGACGTAAATGAGAGGGTGCCAAAATTAACAATGCCATCAGTTTTGAATTCATAAAAGCAGAAAAGCATGATAATCTAACCTTTCTGTGAATGTAATTTTGTCTTAGAACACCTCCCCTCCACTTTGTAGTAAAGATTTCAATTTGCTTTTCAAAATGTATTTTGAATTTTTTTAACAGTATTCCTGGTAATAAGTAGTCACCATGAGATAGCTAAGGATTAACAACATAAGTTTGTCAGTGAATTGATTTTTTTTTCAAATGTCTACTACTTCCCAAGCACCTTAATGACAATACAGTATTATAAAAGGAAATTCAGTGAATGTGTGTGTGAATTTCACAAATGCTTGCTGAAATGATAAATTCATGTAAATGAATGTTTACAAGAAAATTTAAGAGAACGAAAGTCAGTGACACTTATGAAGTTCAGAAATGTGTTGGATGTCTGCCTTGTGTGCTGTAAGATTATGATTCTCAATATTCTTGAAATGTGTTTAATTTTAAACTGCATTAATATATTCAATATTGAAGTGAAAGGCCTCTTGAACATTTTGAATCCACATTTGAACACAAGATGACTTGGTTTCTTGCCAGCTGAACAGAGTATGGTATGAACATCCTGCATTTAAGGATGTTGCATTGAATAAGTTCCGTTGAAGGTCTTTGCCAAAATTAATAAGTGATTTCTTCTGTCTCTTGATTTCTTTTGAAAATAATGCAAGGAGTAGCATCTACACTTTTACAAATAATTATTTTACCACACATCTTGAAATTTGATTGTGCTAACTATGCTGATTAGATATTAAATCATTTTAAATCATGTCTGCTAATAAATGCAGCTTGCATATCATCTCAAAAGCTAAAATAATTATGCTGATTTTAAAAAAAACTGTGCTGGCTTTCCTTCATTAGGAATGCATTTTTAGTTGACCTTGTCTCAAATTATGGATCAGAAGACCTGGCCAGCAAACCAAATCCTATTATCATCAGATGCATCCTCAGTAACAATCCCTTTGTGATGTGGTTAGAAGTGGGGCTGTTAGTTAATGGTTTCAACATGTTCAACTTCGTTAACGACAATTTCATGCCCAACTTCAGCAAGATACTCTTGAGACCAGAGATATTAGGATGCTGGATGGTGTGGAGGTGATATGTAGGGTGTGTGTATGTGGGTGTGGGTGTGTGCAGTTACCTGTAATTGTGATCTTTCTCTCTTACTACATCTTTTGCAACTTTCCTGATCCACATCTCCCAAATGCTGGAGGCCTCCAGGTGGTTTTGTTACCCTCATACTGTGTGGGTAGCATCTTCTGAAAATTTTGCAAACACATTAGCAAAATAATGTGACCTTTTGGACTTTTCAATCGCAGGAACCTTTTCAGTGCCATCCATGTTGACATGCACCATTGTGGTGACGCATTCCTTCCTTCACTTTCCACTGTTGCTTTCCACTGTTTAAACATGAAATTTGTAATCTGACAAAAAGCACTAAAACAGCATGGTTTCATCTGCATTAAAAATAACTGTTAGTGCATAACTTTTCAGGACATGGGACAGACCATTCACTTCTGCAGGCAAACTCTTTATGGTTCTGCCTCTTCGCCAGAGCATCTCTGCTTTCTTATCAGTTTGGACTAGAGATGTCATGTTCTATGTTTGAATTGTCTGTTTGTGCCATGTTAGTAGAGCTTCTTTGACATATGGATAAGCAGCCATTGTCATCCTCCTCTTTGCTGTGGAGAATGCCTACTTGTCAACCTGTTCCAAGATGCTCACTTTGTGCTTCAGATTGATTGTCAAACTTGATGGTGGAATTTCCCATTCCTTAGTAATGACGGCTTTCAGTTTTTCACCATGGTTCTTCACTTGCTGTATTACCTTCTGTTTGTCTGCAATTGACAACATGTGCTAACTTCTCACAGGTTTAGTCATGCTTGCAGATATTGCTATTGCATGGCCAAACTCCATTGCAGTTGATTGGTGTATTCATTGAAAGTTTGAGTTCAGTTCACCCAAAGTTAGACATGGAAAGGTTTCCATTTTGAGAAGTTCTAGAATCAGAAAGTGTAATCTGAGAATAATGGGATGAGGAGGAACCTCTTCTCTCAGAGGGTAATGAATCTGTGAAATTCTTTACTACGGAGGGCAATCAAGGCTGGATCATTCAGTATATTCAAGGCTGACACAGATTTTTAGATCACTAAAGGAATCAAAGGTTATGGGGAAAAGACAGGAAAGTGGATTTGAATATTATCAAATCAAGCATGATCTCATTGAATCAGACTTGAAGGGCCAAATAGCCTCCTTCTGCTCCTACATCTTATGAACTTTTTTCAAGGGTGGGCAATAAATGCTGGCCCGGCAAGAGAAGCCCACATCCCACAAATACCCTGGAGAAGGTGGTGGTGAGCTGCTGACTTGAACTGTGGCAGTCCTTGGGGTCTCGGAACATTTGCAGTACTATTAAGAAGGGAGTAGTAGGATTTTAACTGACAATGATGAAATAGTGATATAATTCCAGGTTAGGATGATGTGTGGCATGAAGGGGAACATGCAGATGGTGGTGTTGCCATGCATCTGCTGTCATTATGCTTCAATGTTCAAAATCATGGGTTTTCAAGGTGCTATTGAAGGAACATTTGTGAGTTACTCTATCTTTTAGATGGTATACACTCCTGCCGCTGTGTCTGTAGTGAAGGGAATACATGTTGATGGTGGTAGCTAGGGTGCCAAACAAGTGAGCTGCTTTGCCCTGGATGTTATTAAGCTGCTTGAATGTTGAAGCTACAGTTATCAGGCAAGTGGAGAATATTTCATTACAGTTCCTGACATGTGCCTTGTGGATGGTGGGCATGCATTGGGAAGACAAGGTGAATCATTTACCCTAGCTGCTTCAGTTCAATTTCTGGTGTCTGGTAGCCCCCACAATTCAGCGATGGTAATGCTGTTAAACATTGAAGGGACAATGGATAGGTTCTCTCTTGTTAGAGGTAGTCTGTGCCTGAAACTTGTGGTGTGAATGTTTCTTGCCGCATGTCAGTCCAAGCTTGGATCTTGCCAAAGTCTTGCTGTATATAGATACAGACTGCTTCAGTATCTGAAGTGTCATGATTGGTGCTGAACATTGTGCATCATCAGCGAATATTCCCACATCTGACCTTATGATGGAAGGAAGGTCATTGATGAAGCAGCTGAAGATGGTTGGGTCTAGGACACCACCCTGTGGAATTCCTGCAGAGATGTCCTGGACCCGAGATGACTGACCGTTACAACCACAGCCATCTTCTGTGTCCAGTTGTAAGTTTACGATGCAGGGGAGGTCATTTAAGCAGCTGAAGATGGTTGGCCCATGGATGATACCATGAGGAACTTGTGGCACAGTGGTAGTGCCCTTACCTAGGAATAAGGACCTTGGTGTGTAATGACATCTAAGAACAGGTTGATTAGAAGTGGGGGAGTGGGGGAGTGGGGGGGTGGGGGGGGCAATTGCCTAGTGGTATTATTGCTGAACTGTTAATCCAGGGACCCAGTTAACATTCTGGGGACACGGGTTCAAATCTTGCCATGGCAGATGGTGTAATTTGAATTCAGTAAATATCTAGAATTAAGAATCTAATGATGACCATGAATCCATTGCTGATTGTCAGGAAAAACCTATCTAGTTCCCTGATATTCTTTAGGGAAGGAAACTGCCATCCTTATCTGGTCTGGCCTACATGTGATTCCAGACCCACAACAATGTGGCTGATTCTGAACCGCCCTCTGGGCAATTAATGCTGGCCTAGCCAGCGATGCCCTCATCCACTGAATGAATAATGAATAAATAATCTACCTTGAAGAACTTGGAGGGATCTTGTGATGCAGTGGTAGTGTCCCTGCTGCTAGACCAGAATGCCTGCGTTCAACTCCCACCTGCTCCAGAGGTGTGTCATAATATGTGTGAACAGATTGGTTTAAAAAATATTTAACTTCAGGAACTCTGACAGCCGTGTGCTAGAGCTGAAGTGATTGACCTCTAACCTTGACAACCTTGTTCTTGTGCTAAATAGGACTCTAACCACTGGAGAGCTTTCCTGTCAATATCGTTTGGCTCTGGTTTTGCTAGGGATCCTTGATGCTATATGGTGTCACATATGGCCTTGATGTCAATGGCAGTCAGGGTCACCTGACCACAACTCTAGTTCAGCTCTTTTGTCCATGTTCAGACTAAGCTGTAATGAGAAAGAAATAGAGGAGCAAATTTCTACCCAATTACAAAAGGTTCAAGGTATAAAAAATTATTGGCAGCGGAGACTTCGCTTACTCAAACTGAGTTTGGCTTATTAACTGTGTAAAAAGGCACAAATATTCAAATGTATATGTAAAACATTCTTGGTCAGTGTGTTTCCACCTTAAATGAGAGTGAGCGGGATCTCATTAAAGGTGGCTGAACAAGCTGAGAAGATTTTTTGTGTTTAAAAAGAGCAAGTCTTCTTGACATCATGAATAGAGGACCAGTGTAGAAAAACAAGGAAGTAATGTAAAATGTAAAATGCTGGTTAGGCCTCAACTGGAATAATGTATTTGTCTCTGGAAAAAAACACTTGAGAAAAGTCAAGACCATTGAAAGGACGTAGAAGGGGATTAACAGCTAGATATTTTCTAATCAAGTTGTTTGTAAATGTCATTACACACCTTTTAGAACAGGTAGGTTTTGAACCAAGGCTTCTGATTCAGAGGTAGGGACACTACCATTAGTCCCCAAGTTCCTCAAGGTATCATCCATCCCGGCCATCTTCAGCTGCTTAAATTGCCTCCTCTTCTTCATAAATTTGCAAGTGGAGAAGCTCACTGATGATTACACAATGTTCAATACATTAGGGCCAGTCAAGGACAGTAGTGGGAAGTTGTGTGTGGAGTCCAAAGAGATAGGAGAGGCGCTACATGAGTATTTTTCATCAGTATTCACACATGAAAAAGACAATGTTGTCGAGGAGAATGCTGAGATACAGGCTATTGGACTAGACAGGATTGAGGTTCATAAGGAGGAGGTGTTAGCAATCCTGGAAAGTGTGAAAATAGATAAGTCCCCTGGACCGGATGGGATCTATCCGAGGATTCTCTGGGAAGCGAGGGAGGAGATTGCAGAGCCTTTGGCTTTGATCGTTATGTCGTCGTTGTCTACAGGAATAGTGCCAGAAGACTGGAGGATAGCAAATGTTGTCCCCTTGTTCAAGAAGGGGAGTAGAGACAATCCTGGTAATTATAGACCAGTGAGCCTTACTTCGGTTTTGGGTAAAGTGTTGGAAAGGATTATAAGAGATAGGATTTATAATCATCTAGAAAGGAATAATTTGATTAGGGATAGTCAACACGGTTTTGTGAAGGGTAGGTTGTGCCTCACAAACCTTATTGAGTTCTTTGAGAAGGTGACTAAACAGGTGGATGAGGGTATAGCGGTTGATGTGGTGTATATGGATTTCAGTAAAGCGTTTGATAAGGTTCCCCACAGTAGGCTATTGCAGAAAATTCGGAGGCATGGGATTGAGGGTGATTTAGCGGTTTGGATCAGAAATTGGCTAGCTGTAAGAAGACAGAGGGTGGTGGTTGATGGGAAATGTTCATCCTGGAGTTCAGTTACTAGTGGTGTACCGCAAGGATCTGTTTTGGGGCCACTGCTGTTTGCCATTTTTATAAATGACCTGGATGAAGGCGTAGAAGGATGGGTTAGTAAATTTGCGGATGACACTAAAGTCAGTGGAGTTGTGGATAGTGCGGAAGGATGTTGCAGGTTACAGAGGGACATAGATAAGCTGCAGAGCTGGGCTGAGAGGTGGCAAATGGAGTTTAATGTGGAAAAGTGTGAGGTGATTCACTTTGGAAGGAGTAACAGGAATACAGAGTACTGGGCTAATGGTAAGAGTCTTGGTAGTATGGACGAGCAGAGAGATCTCGGTGTCCATTTGCATAGATCCCTGAAAGTTGCCACCCAGGTTGATAGGGTTGTTAAGAAGGCGTTCGGTGTGTTAGGTTTTATTGGTAGAGGGATTGAGTTTCGGAGCCGTGAGGTCATGTTGCAGCTGTACAAAACTCTGGTGCGGCCGCACTTGGGAGTATTGCGTGCAGTTCTGGTCACCACATTATAGGAAGGATGTGGAAGTACTGGAAAGGGTGTAGAAGAGATTTACCAGGATGTTGCCTGGTATGGAGGGAAGGTCTTCTGAGGAAAGGCTGAGGGACTTGAGGCTGTTTTCGTTAGAGAGAAGAAGGTTAAGAGGTGACTTAACAGAGACATACAAGATGATCAGAGGATTAGATAGGGTGGACGGTGAGAGCCTTTTTTCTTGGATGATGATGGCTAGCATGAGGGGACATAGCTTTAAATTGAGGGGTGATAGATAGAGGACAGATGTCAGAGATAGATTTTTTACTCAGTAGTAAGGGCATGGAATGCCTTGCCTGCAGCAGTTGTAGACTCGCCAACTTTAAGGGCATTTAAATGGTCGTTGGATAAACATATGGATGATAATGGAATAGTGTAGGTTAGATGGGCTTCAGATTGGTCTCACAGGTCGGCGCAACATCGAGGGCCGAAGGGCCTGTACTGTGCTGTAATGTTCTATGTTCTATGTTCTAATACCAACCAGGAAATGGGGATTAAAGTCATGTATGATAATTGAGGCTGTGGGAGTGTCTTGAATCTCCCTTTCTTCCCCCACTGCTCTACTAACCACTAAGTAAATGGTTTATCCAGTTACTCATATGGCCAGTTAGATACTTTATATATTTTAAGGTTCAACTAAAAAGAGCCATAACCAGACTTTTTCCCAATAAACAATAAGATTATGTATTATGACAATGGTGTAAAGCTAAACAATACAGTATGACATATGCTCTTCTAAATACCCCAAAACACTCATGCGCATGTGTTCGTGAACACACAAGCGCACCAGGAAAAGGGGGAGCAAATAGATTGAATAGATGAAAACATTCATTTTGGACAAATAAAAAACAAACATTTTAGGCCAACAAAGGCAGTTTAGTTCTTGAAGGCAAAAGGATATCGTATGAAATGTTTAGGTGGTTGACAATGTGGCATTCTGACGCGTAAGTGGATGTGACCAAGCATAAGTAGTTGTCTCTATGACCTAGTACTGAAGATTCTTCTAAACGTTCTTCAAGAAGACAGTCAGGTTTCTTGCTGGATTGACAACCAAAGAATTTTTTATCAACAGTTTTAAACTTATAGGCCGATCCCAAATTGCTCCAAGCAATATCCAAAGCAGACAGTCAAAACTGAGTTATGAACCCAGGCAGATTGTCTAAAAGAAATGATTAGTTTTCGCAAGATATATGATGGTAAAGAAATGTGCTTTCAGTGACTTTTTGTTTTAAAAAGGCAGAAATTCCGGTGTCTGTAATCCTTCAAACCCAAGTCCAGAAAAATTATAAAGTGTTCATAATGCGTGTGACTCCTCAGATACTGAAGTAATTCATGTTCAAATGCAACAATATCAGAACAAAATTCCAGGCTTGGGCTAACAAGTGGCAAATAGTATTTGTGCCACCCAAATGCCAGGCTATGACCATCACCAGTAAGAGACAATCTAATCACCACCCCTTGACATTCAATGGTGTTACTATCACTGAATTGCCCACTATCAATATCCTGGTGGTTATCATTGACCAGAAACTCAACTGGACTCTCCACATAGTGGCTACAACAGCAGGCCAGAAGCGAGGAATACTGTGGCGAGTAACTCAGCACCTGACTCCTCAAAGCCTGTCCACCATTTACAAGGCACAAGTCAGGATTGTGGTGGAAAACTCCCCACATGCCTGGATGAGTGCAGCCCCAACAACACTCAAGAAGCTTGACACCATCCAGGACAAAGCAGCCCACTTGATTGACGCTATATCCACAAGCATCCACTCCCTCTACAACTGATGCTCAGTAGCAGCAGTGTGTACTATCTACAAGATGCACTGCAGAAATTCACCAAAGATCCTCAGATAGCACCTTCCAAACCCACAACCACTTCCATCTAGAAGGACAAGGGCAGCAGACATTTGGGAACACCACCCCCTCCAAGCCACTCACCGTCCTGACTTGGAACTATATCGCCGTTCCTTCTCTGTCGCTTTGTCAAAATCCTGGAATTCCCTCCTTAATAGCATTTTGGGTAAACCGACAGCAGGAGGACTGCAGCAGTTCAAGGAGGCAGCTCACCGCCAGCTTCTCAAGGACAACTAGAGATGGTCAAGAAATGCTGGCCAGCCAGCAATGCCCACATCCCACAAATGAAGCAAAGAAAAAGAAAGAGTGGAATGTGTTATGGTTGTTATGGTGTTCTCCATATCAAAAAAAAAAAATGATTAGGGAAGGATTAAACAGAGTTTCTCAAAAATATGAATCATTTTGATAGTGAGTAGACGGTTTCAGTGTTCAATGGTTTGGTGACCTGAGAACCTTCAAAATATGTTAAGAAGGTAGCCTAGACATTAACTTTTTTTCTTATTTTAAAGGGAAGTGTAAGATGTTACATTCCAGATGCGTTTGATTGGTCTTTCCTTCAAGCAAAACACATTTTATTTTTACACCACTACAGTTAAAATACAGACAAAACAAAAATAAAAGAATTAGCTTAACTGTAGCTATCAAAATGCTTAACAAAACAATATACATTAAGGGCATGATGGGCAATTTTATTTAGACAGTGGAATGTGTGGAATGAAGTGGTGGATGCAGGTACAGTCACAATGTTTTAAAAAAACATTTGGATAAGTTCATGAATAGGAAAGGTTTAGAGGGATATGGGTCAAGCACAGGCAGATGGGACTAGTTTAGTTTTGGAACATAACCGTGTAGACAGGTTGGACTGTTCTGTTTCCATGCTGTATGAGTCTATGGTAGAGAAGTTATGTTAAGCTTTGCTTTGAAGCAGTGGGCAAAGAAACCAGCAGCAATGTGAGGGAGTTGTGGTCTGAAACTCCTTTTAAAGAGAGATGGTAGCAGATTCAATTGGATAAGTACTTTGGTATTTAAGGGAATAAGTCAACAGGGAAAGTGCAGGAGATTGGGATTAACTGGATATCCCTACTAACAGGTATGCTTTTTTAATTGTCCTGTTCTTGTGTTGTTCTGATTTGTACGTTTTTCCGTGCCACTCGCACAGTTACATCTAACTTCCTATGCAGTTTCTTTCAACCCTGGACATACATGTGTCAGCCACGCTGGTTTGTGTTCGGCATTCATGGATTCCTGTTAAAATGAGAGCCGTGGCTTTGCGATGATGTGTTCCTGAAATTCGCTTATACTGAATGTTTGTATGACTTGCGCATATCAAATCCGGGATAATATGGGAAGGTGATACTCACGAGGACAACACCTGTAGTGTCCTTTCCAAACCCCACACTAGTTATAGTTTGTGTCATCTATCAAATTGACACTTGGCTAACATTTTCTAGCTATCACCCATGTGAGACTTCCAATGCTAAGGAAAATGCACCCATTAGGAAAAAAGTACATTATCATTAACAGTATATTGGTATGTGTACCTATAAATCTTTCTCTTGTTCACTTGTGCACCCATTTCTCTTTTTGGACTGGGAAGTTATCAAATGGCATATTATGCTGGCTTGATAAGACCATTTGAGCTTGACTGCTGTTGCTTCCAGACAGGCAGTTACTTTGCCATGTTCTCATCTAGTGGTTAAAGTTGGAATCAAGAAATCAGCCAGATGGTTATTCTGTGCACTCGGAAAGATTTGTTAGTTTCTAAAACTGTAGAATGGCTGTCTTAAATTGAACAGCTTTAGTAATACATCTGACCATTGTGTTTGCTTGAGTTGCTGTTCTATAACAAAAAGTAACAGTATGCTATCTCTGCCCAATCTCTTTCAGCCTCCTCCTTAATGAGCTTGATACTATTCATTAAATGTATCCCATTTACTCCCAAGTATGTATGCCATTGCAGTAATCTGTATTGAATTCCACTTGCAAATATTGTCAAGGTCTTTCTGTTAGTTCTTAGCAAAATTATTGGAGCCCGCTGCTTTAAATCTCCGATGCAAATAAATAACTTAGGGCTCTTTGAATCACTTTTGTAAATCTGGAATTAATTTTAGGGTGAAGTTAGAATTCTAAATTCCATCTGTTTCCTAAACTAAACACTATACCTTGAACAAGTGATAACAAGCATGGGGCTGGATGAACACAGCAGGTCAAGCAGCATCATAGGAGCAGGAAAACTTGACGTTTCGGGCCTAGACCCTTCATCAGAAATGGGGGAGGGGAAGAGGGTTCTGAAATAAATAAGGAGAGAGGGGGAGGCGGATAGAGGAGAGGATAGGTGGAGAGGAGGCAGACAAGTCGAAGAGGCGGGGATGGAGCCGATGAAGGGTCTAGGCCCAAAACGTCAAGTTTTCCTGCTCCTCTGATGCTGCTTGACCTGCTGTGTTCACTCACCTTTACTGGCTCCATCCCCGCCTCTTTGACTTGTCTGCCTCCTCTCCACCTATCCTCTCCTCTATCCATCCTCTATCCGCCTCCCCCTCTCTCCCTATTTATTTCAGAACCCTCTTCCCCTCCCCCATTTCTGATGAAGGGTCTAGGCCCGAAACATCAAGCTTTCCTGCTACTATGATGCTGCTTGGCCTGCTGTGTTCATCCAGCTCCACACCTTGCTAACTCTATTGTTGGACCGAAGGGCCTGTTTCCACACTGTAGGGATTCTGTGATGAATAACCTGAAGTACATGCAGCTCACTAGAATACTGTTTGTCGATTGCGCAATCTGACAAGTTTAGTGTTGGGAGTCTTCCAGCGAAGGATTTTGTGCTTGATGGGAAATTTTAACAGGGCTTATGAGACCAGAAAGCATCACGGGTGGTGACCTAATTAAGCAGTAATTGGAATTTTGCTTTCCTGACAATGGATTCACGTTAAAAGATTAAGTCAATGTATTTGTGGGGTCCAGGCTTCACTCCATCTTGCTGTTCCTCTATGTAATTGGCATTTGTATTGCCATGCATGCTTATTATATTGAAATGTTTTGTAATTGTGTCTTATCTTCATGATAAAGCATCACACGAGAATCTTGTGGCAACTCAGTTCATCTTTGTTTAAAGGTGGCATGAAGCAGTTGCTTTGTACTGGAGTACTTGAGGTCCATGGTTTTAATTGGACTCTGTGCCACAAGAAAGGAGAACAGAAGAATGGTGATTGCACAAGGACTTTGAACTAGCAAGAAGCAGTCAATGGTGACTGGGTGCTGAGTGGATCCAAGCAGTACCCAAGGCAGAATAAAGAATGGGGTCAGAGAGATTGTAGTAAGACCATAATACCATAAGACATAGGAGCGGAAGTAAGGCCATTCGGCCCATCGAGTCCACTCCACCATTTAATCATGGCTGATGGGCATGTCAACTCCACTTACCCGCACTCTCCCCGTAGCCCTTGATTCCTTGCGAGATCAAGAATTTATCAATCTCTGCCTTGAAGACATTCAACGTCCCAGCCTCCACTGCGCTCCGTGGCAATGAATTCCACAGGCCCACCACTCTCTGGCTGAAGAAATGTCTCCTCATTTCCGTTCTAAATTGACCCCCTCTAATTCTAAGGCTGTGCCCACGGGTCCTAGTATCCCCACCTAACGGAAACAACTTCCCAGCGTCCACCCTTTCTAAGCCATGCAATATCTTGTAAGTTTCTATTAGATCTCCCCTCAACCTTCTAAACTCCAATGAATACAATCCCAGGATCCTCAGCCGTTCATCGTATGTTAGGCCTACCATTCCAGGGATCGTCCGTGTGAATCTCCGCTGGACACGCTCCAGTGCCAGTATGTCCTTCCTGAGGTGTGGGGCCCAAAGTTGGACACAGTATTCTAAATGGGGCCTAACTAGAGCTTTATAAAGTCTCAGAAGCACATCACTGCTTTTATATTCCAACCCTCTTGAGATAAATGACAACATTCCATTCGCTTTCTTAATCACGGACTCAACCTGCAAGTTAACCTTTAGAGAATCCTGTACTAGCACTCCCAGATCCCTTTGTACTTCAGCTTTATGAATTTTCTCACCGTTCAGAAAATAGTCCATGCCTGTATTCTTTTTTCCAAAGTGCAAGACCTCGCATTTGCTCACGTTGAATTTCATCAGCCATTTCCTGGACCACTCTCCTAGACACTCTAAATCATTCTGCAGCCTCCCCACCTCCTCTGTACTACCTGCCTGGTCACACAACTTCGTATCATCAGCAAACTTCACCAGAATGCCCCCAGTCCCTTCATCCAAATCATTAATATATAAAGTGAACAGCTGCGGCCCCAACACTGAACCCTGTGGGACACCACTTGTCACCGGTTGCCATTCCGAAAAAGAGCCTTTTATCCCAACTCTCTGCCTTCTGTCAGACAGCCAATCCTCAGTCCATGCCAGTAACTCACCTCGAACACCATGGGCCCTCACTTTACTCAGCAGCCTCCCGTGAGGCACCTTATCAAGGGCCTTTTGGAAGTCTGGATAGATAACATCCACTGGGTTTCCCTGGTCTAACCTACTTGTTACCTCTTCAAAGAATTCTAACAGGTTTGTCAGACACGACCTCCCCTTACTAAATCCATGCTGACTTGTTCTAATCCGACCCTGCACTTCCAAGAATTTAGAAATCTCATCCTTAACAATAGATTCTAGAATTTTACCAACAACCGAGGTTAGGCTAATCGGCCTATAATTTTCCATCTTTTGCCTTGATCCTTTCTTAAACAAGGGGGGTTACAACAGCAATTTTCCAATCATCTGGGACTTCCCCTGACTCCAGTGACTTTTGAAAGATCACAACCAACGCCTCCGCTATTTCCTCAGCCACGTCCCTCAGAACTCTAGGATGTAGCCCATTGGGGCCAGGAGATTTATCAATTTTTAGACCTTTTAGCTTTTCTAGCACTTTCTCTTTTGTAATGCCTACCATACTCAACTCTGCCCCCTGACTGTCCTTAATTGTTGGGATATTACTCATGTCTTCCACTGTGAAGTCTGACGCAAAATACTTACGTTCTTCAGCTATTTCCTTATCTCCCATCACTAGCCTTCCAGCATCAATTTGGAGCGGCCCAATGTCTACTTTTGCCTCTCGTTTGTTTCTTATGTATTGAAAGAAACTTTTACTATCATTTCTAATATTACTGGCTAGCCTACCTTCATATTTGATCCTCTCCTTCCTTATTTCTCTCTTTGTTATCCTCTGTTTGTTCTTGTACCCTTCCCAATCTTCTGATTTCCCAGTGCTCTTGGCCACTATATAGGCTGTCTCTTTTTCTTTGATACATTTCTTGACTTCCTTTGTCAGCCATGGCTGTCTAATCCTCCCCCGGATAATTTTTCTTTTCTTTGGGATGAACCTCTGTATTGTGTCCTCAATTACACCCAGAAGCTCCTGCCATTGTTGCTCTACTGTCTTCCCCGCTAGGCTCTGCTTCCAGTCGATTTTCGTCAGTTCCTCTCTCATGCCCCTGTAATTACCTTTATTTAACTATAACACCATTACATCCGATTTTGCCTTCTCTCTTTCAAACCGCAGACTGAACTCTACCATATTATGATCACTGCCTCCTAAGTGTTCCCTTACTTTAAGGTCTTTTATAAAGTCTGGCTCATTACATAGCACTAAGTCCAGAATAGCCTGCTCCCTCGTGGGCTCCATCACAAGCTGTTCCAAAATGCCATCCTGTAGGCATTCCATGAATTCCCTTTCTTTGGATCCACTGGCAATATTATTCACCCAGTCCACCTGCATATTGAAGTCCCCCATGATCACCGTGACCTTGTCTTTCTGACATGCCCTATCTATTTCCCGGTGCATCTTGCACCCCTGGTCCTGCCCACTGTTAGGAGGTCTGTACATAACTCCCATTATGGTTTTTTTGCCTTTGTGGTTCCTCAACTCCACCCACACAGACTCCACATCATCTGACCCTATGTCATTCAGTGCTATTGATTTAATTTCATTCTTAACTAACAAGGCAACCCCGCCCCCTCAGCCCACCTCCCTGTCTTTTCGATAAGTTGTAAATCCTTGGATGTTTAACCGCCAGTCCTGAACCCCGTGCAACCACGTCTCTGTGATGCCTACCACATCATAATCATTCAAGATGATTTGTGCCATTAATTCATCTACTTTGTTACGAATACTACGAGCATTTAGGTAAAGTGCCTTAATGCTAACTTTCTTATCATTATTAGAGATATTGGAAATCATAACATGTCCTAAGTTACCCTTCCTTTTTGCTACATTCCTAGTCTGCCTCGAGCTTAAACCCACCTGCTGACATGCTATCCTGCTGCTTATCTTTCCATTTAACTCCATACACCCTGTCACTTTCCCTTCCCCCGACTCAGAAGTTTAAAGTGGGAAGGGCTTGGCATCCTGGTGATAGATGGGACAGTCAGTCATAGAGTGACCTAAATAAAAGCAAAATACTGTGGATGATGATAAATCTGAATTAATTCAGCAGGTCTGCAGCATCTGTGGAGAGGGAAACAGAGTTAACTTTTCAAGTCCAGTATGACTCTCCTTCAGAATTGGCCCAAAGGTCTGTGCACAAACTGGTTCAACTCAGAATATTGGCTGGCAGATAAGTTTTAAGGCTTTGAGTGCATCTACATTTTAAAGGTTGTTGCTGGGAATGATTTCAATCAACATCCTTCACATTGCACGGAAAAGAGCTCAGCCTGCACATCCAGCTGCACTCACCAGGATAATGAGTACAACATTGAACAGGAGTGAGAAATTTATCAGTAAAGAGTGAACGCAAAACACACTGTTTCTTCTACAATAAAGGAAATGACCCTAACTCCCCTTAGCTATTGATATGGGGGAGTACATTTAGCACTTGTGACTAAGCTAGTCTGAACAAATGACAATGAAGTGAAACAAATGTACTGTGAAACATTTATAAGTAAAATTCAAATGAGAAAAGTACACGTGCCACTTCTATAATCTCGAAGTCTTTGTGTTAAAGGCATGGTGTTAAGCAAGAAAGTTATCTCCGTGGTAGACCCCCCCGCCGCCGCCATTCATTCCAGAGACTCCTGCGTAACACACCTGTATTTGCTTCACTGTCAGCTGACAGTAGATTTCAGCATTGAGTAGCATCTCCTGCTGGGGGATTGCATGTCTTCCTCGTGCATGCTGCTGAGACTTCAGATTTGAATTGGAATCATGTGAGAACCAGCAGAAAGGAAAACAGAGTGGCACCCACTTTTCTTTCATTGTGAAGAATAGAATGGCACACCACGTCATTGTGAAGAATAGAATGGCACACCACGGTTAAAATTTTTCTGATATGCCACAATGACTTGCTTGTGCACAGAAAACTGTTATGGTTCTGGGTAAGTCTAGAAATCCCAATAGGGATTTCAATGTTCACCTAAGATGTTCAGTAAAGATCGATCTTGACGAACTGTTATCTGCCCCGCTGAAATTATGTAGGCTTTGCTTTCTGGATTGTTTAGAGATTCCTCAGCTTTGAATTTAATGATTTATTACATTACCTTGCCGGTGTATGTATTTTTAGGATGTGAGGTACTAATGTCAGTCTACTCGACCTGAGGTTGTCTGCATTTGGTTATCTCCTTTCTTGAGTAATGTAAATATGGGCTTGAGGAGGAAAGGATCTAAGAATACAATTAAATCACTTAAAGTGATTAATGTAACCATGAAAAGCAGATCAAGCACTGGGATTCGGAGAATTACAAAGACTTTTAAGGACATTACTGCTTTAAGCAGACAGCAAAACTCTTGAAAGGAACAGCAGGGTAATTGCAGTATCCCACACTAAAAGCTTTATCACCAAGCTGATGAGGGGCGCAGTGTGTAAAGAACTATTAAAATAGTAAAATGACTAGCCACACTTGGCAGTTACAGAATCTCTAGAGATGAAGGATCTGTTGGAGCAGAGCCGATTCAAGATTTGGCTGGGAAGAAGCTGTTTCGGAACTCTAGAAATAAAGTTAAAGGCACCTGTAGGCAAGGAAGAAAAAATTTCAATCACAAAAAGATCAGGTTGGGAAGGGATAGCAGTTTACAAAGAAACTCAACTCTCCTGAAAAAAGTGGGACATCTGGTCATCCTATAAAATCTTTTGTCAAATGTTTTCAACCGATATCCACTGGTTATTGAGCTACCAGTGAGAATCCGTTCACAATGAGAGTCACCACCGTCATGATAGCACACCACAGGGCATGAAGGAGTGAAATCAAGGGCTATCAAATTAATTACATCAAGGCCCCAAAATCAGAAAGAAGGGTCGAGGCCCGAAACGTCAGCTTTCCTGCTTCTATGATGCTGCTTGGCCTGCTGTGTTCATCCAGCTCTACACCTTGTTGTCTCATATCACAGAGCATAATTGATTGAAGACCATTTGAAAGATTTAGAAGATGGAGTCTGACGAGTAGATAAAAGACGTTTTAAACTGTGATAACAATGGGAGATCTATAATTTAGACCACGGATTTGGTTGGAACTCTTATTAAGGCTAGCAACCACGAACGTTTAGTTATGAAATTGGATGTAGGGTCAAGTATTGTGTATCAGTTGTGAAACGCAAAAAAAGCATCCATTGCAACTATGAAGAAACAGCAAAGATCCGCCAGTCCACAGCAGGCAGGAAGCCATCATCCTGATTGTAGAAAGGCAGAAAAACCCCAGCAAGCAGTATAGGCATACACTGTTGTTATTTAAGAGGATTGAAACTTCATTAGAAGAAAATGATACAACTTTGCTATTATGGTGTAAATTCTTACAAGCTAGCACAATAATATGGCATTGCTATAAAACAGCACTAAAGAGCTTAAAAAAAATTTACAACTATATTAAGATACTCTAAATTTAAAATGGCTTTAAAGTAGTAGGAATAAATGACCTGTTAAGAAGAAATGGCAAGAAACTTAATACGATGTCAGAGATGGGCCAAACAGAACACAGAATTGAATATCTTCAAGAAAACGGTTAGCGTCATAGAGATCATTCTGTGATCACAGAAACAGATCATTCGGTCCAACTTGTCCATGCCGACCAGAGATCCTAAATAAATCTGGTCCCATTTGCCGGTATTTGGCCCATGCCCTTCTAAAACCTTCCTTTTCATATACCCATCCGGATGCCTTTTAAATACTGTAATTGTACCAGCCTCCACCACTTCCTCTGATAGCCCATTCCATACATGTACCACCCTCTGTGTGAAAAAGTTGCTCCTTAGGTCCCTTTTTAAATTTTCCCCACTCACTTTAAACCTGTAGTTTTGGACTCCCCCACCCCAGGGAAAAGACCTTGTGTCGATTTATTCTAACCATACCCCTCATAATTTTATAAACCTCTAAGGTCACCCCTCAGCCACCGCTCCAGGGAAAATAGCCCCAGTCTATTCAGCCTCTGCCTATAGCTAAAACACTGTAACCCGGGCAATATCCTTGTAAATCTTTTCTGAACACTTCCAAGTTTCACAACATCCTTCCTAAAGCAGGGAGACCAGCATTACACAGTGTATTTCAATGGTGGCCCAACCAATGTCCTGTACAGTTGCAACATTGTTAAGATACAGAATTACTTCAAGCTGAAATACTAAAACTTGAGCTGAACAATTAAATGCATTAGACCCTATAATGGATGACATTATAAATCACCAAATGTAAAGGAAGACACAGATACTTTTGAAGAAGAGCTGGCAGTCTTTGAAAACAAAAAGTGCTGGAAATTGTAGCAGGTCAGGCAGCATCCATGGAAAGAGTGCAAACTTATGCTTCCAGTCTAGATGAGTCTTCAGAGCTGACGTGAAGAGTGGAGAGGGCAGTACTTAGGCAATAGTGGGTATGTGGTGCTGGGAGACAGATGGTCTTGATAGTCACCTCCACACTTCATGTTAGCCCTGATGAAAGTCATCCAGAATTGAAACATTAGTTTGCTCTGTCTATGGATCCTGACCCACTGTGACTTCCAGTGCAGATTCCAGCATCTGTGAGAATTTGATCCCACATAGTCTTTGATAATTCTTTTGGTCTTTCAAAAAAAATTGTCAGAATAAGATTTAACTAAAGAGTTCAGTGACCAAGGAACTCCACTTAATTGTATTCATGACCTCTATTGATTATTGGAAAGCTGTGACTATGGAGCTGTGAAATCAGAATTCATAAGAGGCGGATTTGATGTCAGAATTATTGATGAATCTTTGTCAGATTTATCACAGGCCAAAGAAGACTTGACTTTGGAGAAAGCAAGTCAAATTGTGCTCAAAGCAGAAACCAGGAAGAGTCACGGTCAAGTTCTGAGAGGAGATGGACAACCTTTTCACAGGAAAAGGTTCATCCATTTTATTAACTTCTCTTCACAGATTAAGATTCTAGGAAGGTTGAATTCATCACTTGCAAGCCCACTGATGGCTAGTCAGTCCATCTGTGACTGGCAGGTTGTCCCACAATAGGTGCAGGTGAAGGGGTAGTCACTGTTAAGGCCTATTGGATAGCCTTCTTTCTGATGCTGGCTCTTTTATTGTCAAGGGTATCTGTAAGACTCCTGATGTAGAAACTCTAAACATCACAATCGATGGCTTCTACTTCCCACTGACAATGGTGTACCATGCAGAGAGAGAGGCTTTTTCAGGGAATCCTTGAACATTAGCGCAGGATCCCTATGTTCTGTTACCAGCAGTCAGCTCTCCATTATAGCATGATATTGGGCAGACAGTTGTATAATTTATAGACACCCTAAAGACACACATGGCAAACCACACAAAGTAGGCCAAACAGCAGATACTAACAGTCAGTGTCAGCACTGTTGAATAACAAAGCCTCACAGGCAGTGCCCAGCTATGAAAACATGCTACATCAGTAAAGAACAATTGGTCACTTCTAGATAATATGTGGAGGGGACACAGCTTTAGTACAGGAAAAAGACAAATGCTTACTCATTCAAAGATGATAATGTGATGGAACTATCACCGCTGGAAAAGTTACCTGAGGCATTCCTTGGAAATTTGTGATTTCCTCCTCCTCCTTCTCGCCCCCATCCCACCCCACCACCACCACTTGAGTTTAATAGAACTTGCTTACCTTAATGTACATTTCATTGATTTAAGTTTGATACCAGAGTGTTTGAATAAAGGTCTGAGTAAATTGAAGTTTCAGCCCAAGGTGATGATACAAGATGTTTAAGGTGGAATAAATCTCGAGAGTGAGATATACTACAAATTACTGCACTAGAAAGAGTTTGAGAGTTGAAGCTACTGTTATGGACTAAACTTAAACCCCTTCAAAATACATCCTGAAAATAGCCATGAAAATATGAAAAAAACATTTTCTTATTTTAGGATTAAGTGTAAGGTGCATTTGATTGGTCAAACTACTTGACTTCAAGCAAAACATTTTATTTTTACACTACCACAGTTAAAATACAGACAAAATAAAAATAAACAAAAAGAACTGGCTTAATCGTAATTATCAAAGTACTTAACAAAATAATATAAATCCTAAAGACCTGGCAAGCAACTTGTTTACACTGTGGAATGAATTGCCAGGGAAAGTGGTGGATGCATGTACAATTACATTGTCTAAAAAAACATTTTAATAAGTTCATGAATAGGAAAGGTTCAGAGGGATATGGGCCAAGCGCAGGCAGGTGGGACTAGTTTAGTTTGGGAACATAGTTGGTATGGACTGGTTGGACCAAAGGGTCTGTTTCCATGCTGTATGACTTTGTGGGAGAGAAGTTGTGTTAAACATGTCTGGAATTTTGATTTACTTGGAGTACATTACACAGTTCTGGCCAACGTATTATAAATGGGATATTGAGGTATCAGTGAGAATGGAAAATATATTCACAGAGATTAAAACTGAGGCAATATACCGACCAGGAATAATTCATCAGTCTCGGGCTGTAATTTGTAATTTGGTTGGGGGGGTAAAAAACAGACTTCAGGGTCTAATATAAGCCTTAGGATTGTGAATAGATGTGCTAGGGTAGATCATAGAATCCCTGCAGTGTGAAGCAGGCCATTCAGCCCATCAAGTCCACACTGACCCTCCAAAGAGTATCCCACGCAGACCCTCCGCACAGAACCCTGCATTTCCCATGGCTAATCCACCTAGCCAACACATCTTTGGAATGGGGGAGGAAACCAGAGCACCCAGGGGAAACCCATGCAGGAACAGGGAGAATGTGCAAATTCCACTCAGATGGTCGCCCAAGGGTATAATTGAACCCGGGTCCCTGATGCTTTAAGGTAGCGCTGCCAACTACTAAGCCACTGTGCCACCCATGTCTAGATTTGGCCCCTTTTTTTTTATTTGTTCATGGGCATCACTGGGTCCATCCAGAACTTGTCTATCCCCAGTTACCTTGAGAAAATGGCGATCAGCTATGTTCTCTGTAATTTTGTCTTCTGCAGCATGGACCTTGAACTCCATGGATGGCGGAAAGTCAGTACATTGGCATGCAAATCGGCATGTATGAACCTCCACACAGTCATGTTTTTTATGTAATATTGGAGTGCAGAGATACCTGCAGTGGCATTAGGAAGGGAGTTCCAGGATTTTAACCCATTCAGTGATCTCAGTTGATGTTACTACTGGACAAGTCCAAACCAAGAATGAAATCTGGCCTGATGGATCATATTTTAGTTTTGTTAATGTAATGTAACATTCTTTCGCTGAAACCTGAGCAAACGAGGCTGCAGGTTTGTTTTTAACAATAAAACAAGTGAATTAAGCAAAAGAAAGAAAACAAATAAAACAAATCAAGTCACACACGTAACACAGTTTGAAAGATTTCAAGGTGCAACGAAACAAAATCCCATCTCCCCAGCACTCATCGTTTACAAGGTGATCAAAGTCCAGAGAAATTTTGTTTCCCTATCTGATCTGACTGTTCGACTTAACTGCCTCTTCTCACCTCCTGTCCTATGAACTGTGCAGCCCTCTTCCTTGACTACACTCACAACTGAGCTGTTGGACTTTCTCAGCTTTGAATGACCAATGCAAGTTTCTGAACAAACGCTCCTCTAGAAATTTCTCGAACCAAACTCTTTCAAAGCGATAGTATTCCCTCAAGAGCTGTAAACAATCTTCTCTTCTTGGAGGGGCATTTCTGATCCCAATCAGATCTCTTTTGAACTGCACCCAAAAACCCATGAACCAAGTTTAAAAAATATTTGCACACGGTAGATTCTGCTAAATCTACCAGTTTAATGGTTTCTCTCTCTTTTGTAAGTTACCCCGGCTTAACAGATTTGCATTAACAATCCACGAGTCTTTGCACTCAACTGCTTCCAAACACACACTGGTTTAAATGTCATGTTTCTGGAGCATTGACCTAATTAGTTTTTAAACCCTTTCACAGAAATAAACTAACACGTGTTTTCCACCAAGTTAAGTTCAAGCTTTCTCTTAAAAAATTGATGCTTATGTGTAACTCCCTCACCTTACATTGAACCCTGAAGCACTAAAGTAATGATAAATATTGTTTCATGTTAGGCTGGTGGTGATCCCATGTATTTGCTGTCCTTTTCCTTCGAAGTGGTAGTGTCAAAGGTTTGGAAGGTTCAATTGGAGGGGTGTTAGAACATTACCGCAGTGCATATTATGGATGGTACACACAGCTACTCTGGGCAGCAATGAATAGTGAAGTTGGTAGGTACAATGCCAAACAAGCAGCAGCTTTGTCGTGGATTGTGTCAAGCTTCTTGAGTGTTGGTGCAGCTATGCTCATCCAGGCAAGTGGGGAGTATTCCTTCACATTTGTTGGAGGGAGTCCACATTCAGAGCTCATAGGTGTAAAATAGTCATGATTAAATCCAGTCAGGAATGGTGCACTCTCATAAAGTGTAGTTGAAATGAATTATATGGGGAAAAGGGAAAATGAGGCAAAGGGGATGAAGGAGAAAGAAACGGAAAAGTGTATTAATTGGTTTATAAATATAAAGGTGTGAGAGGAGGCTTGAGTCAAGTGTAAACGCTGACAGAAAGCAATTAGGCAAAGTGGCTTAATGGAATTCCATATTAAAGTAAGTTTCCAAACTGATCTGTTTTCCATCATGTGGGATCTACTCATTATCTACTGACTCTTTAATCATCGGTATACAAAGAATCATTTGGTGATACAGAACTTCTGTATTGCTGAAAAAACTACATTTTGTTGAAGCTTTTCATCTTGTACTCATCAGGACAATTCACGAGTATACCATTCAAGTAGAAGACCATTATTTATACCTCGTGAAGAGAGCACTGTTTAGCACTCGGAGTCCATTTGCCAAGTGCAAGACAAAAAGTTTTAACACTGACTTTTCAACAGTACTCCAATTAGCATAATGTTGTGGATGTTTTGCCATTCTCATTTAGCACTGTGTGTGTTTTGTTTTTTCATAGATTATACTGTTTCTAGTTTGTCCAGAATATCTATGTCACTAATAACCAAATTACTAGGGCAAACTCTTACAGTTGGCTGTGTTTTAAAAAAAAATTGCCATTGCTGAAAATAGTAGCTAAAAGTGGAGTACTTTGGTGCCATTCAGCAAGTTAGTCAGTGTAGGTAGAAGGAGCAGATGAATTTATAAACATTGAAACTTAGAACAGTAGTCTACTTGGCTCTTTGAGCCTGCTGCATCATTCAATATGATCATGTCTAATCATCTAACTGAGAATGCTGTTTGTGCTTTCTCCCCATACCCTTTGATCTCTTTAGCCTTAAGAACTAAATCTAACTCCTTGAAATGTTTTGGCCTCAGTGACTTTGTGATGGCTGACTTCCTGACCTGGTCTTGTGTCAAGGTACAGATTCAGTTCAAAGTTGGATCTCTGATTTCATGGAAGTGAGTGTGCTGGGATTTTACCTTCCACAGTTTTTCTTTTAAAAATGGTTTTCCAAACTGCTTCTCCTTGCTGCCCTTTTCCCAAACCCTTGCTCATGGCGAGGTTTCCAGAGAGACAGAAGCAAAAATCAGGAGTATTTACAAAACAATGGATTATAAATTTCTGAACCAGCAGCACTTGCATGACCCAAGCTCCATCTTTGGACTGAATATGGATCTTGAACGGGAATGTAAGTCTAGCAGAAGGAAGCTTTGAGAAGGTGGGTCAGGAAGAGGCCACGACTTGAAGGGTTGAGGACCATCAATGGTCAGCAACAACTCGAGTTTTTAGGAAACATGATCATGGGCGCAACAGTAGTAGTGTAAGGACCAAGTTTATGTTTTCTTTCATATTCTTATTTACCAAATTGAGATCCTACAGAACCTAACATCATTATTGACGTATGTTTCATTTAGGCATGATTTTATAAATCCAGCCACAACTTGAAGTGAGGACTTGCTGTATTCTACGTGTCCTTCACAAAATTTAGATTGACATTCTTTGGGTCTGTCTTAATCATGAACATCATAACTTAGAACTGAGTTGAAGAACTTCTTCACACAAAACTTGTGAATCTGTGGAATTTCCTGCCCAGTGAAGCAGTTGAGGCTACCTCATTGAATGTTTACTTTTAAGGCAGAGATAGATTTTTGAACAGTAAAGGAATTGAGAGTTATGGTGAGCAGGCGGCTAAGTGGAGCTGAGTCCACAACAAGGTCAGCCATGATCTTATTGAATGGTGGAACAGACTCGAGGGGCCAGATGGCCTACTTCTGCTTCTATTTCTTACATTCTTGTATCGGAGTGAGAAGTTTTGATTTTGCTGAAGTCTTTGTGGATAAATAAATAAAAATCTTGTATTGTTGCATAAAAGATATTAATTTGACCATCAGTGTTTTGTTGTTATAGGGTCATAGGGATGTTGAGCATGGAAATAGACCCTTCAGTCCAACTCGTCCATGCCGACCAGATATTCTAAAGTAGTCTACTCCCATTTGCCAGCATTTGGCCCATATTACTGTAAAACCCTTCCCATTCATATTCAACCCTTCCTTTGGCAGCTAATTCCATACACACGCTACCCTCTGTGTGAACAATTTGCCGGTTAGGTCTCTTTTAAAACTTTATCCTCTCACCTTAAACCCATGCTGTCTAATTTCAGACTCCCCTATCCTGGTGGGAAGACCTTGACTGTTCATCTTATCCATGCCCCGCATGATTTTATAAACTTCTATAAGGTCACCCCTCAGCCTCCGATGCTCCAGGGAATATAGTCCAGCCTGTTCAGCCTCTCCCTATAGTTCAAACCCTCCAACCCTGGCAACATCCTTGTAAATCTTTTTTGAAGTTTTACAAGTTTCAAGTTTTCAAGTTTTACAACATCCTCCTTTATAGTAAGGAGACTAGAATTGAATGCAGTATTCCAAAAGTGGCCTAACCAATGACCTGTATAGCTGCGACAGGACCTCCCAACTGCTATACTCGATGTGCTGACCAATAAAGACAAGCATACCAAATACTGCCTTCATTACTCTGTCTACCTTATCTGCTTGTAGCCAAATATTTTTCTATCAGATATTTTGCCTCCCTTTGCAGTAGCACAGAATTATGGTTGTTTATTGGTTCATACTGCTGAGCTGGCATTGTTTGAGTTGGGCCTAAACTCCAATGAATTCCCTGCTATTGTTATATCAGGTAAGGAGTGTTGACCAGAATTGTCAGAATCTTGCATGAAACATAAAATTAAACTGGAACAGTTGGATCTGCAGAGTCACTTCTTGAACTGTTAGAAGCCAGGGAATAGGTTTTGTGCCTTTCTCTCTGAACAGATGACATCATGACTGCCAATACCCAGTCATTTTTCTATGAAAATCCTGCTAAGTTATTGAACCTTACAGTGAATGCATTTTTTTTGTTAGCTCTGGAAGAGTTTTTTTTAAAGAAAAGATATTACATTCAAACAGTTAAAAACTTCTTAATATCCAAAAGAAAGCCCAGGACCTCAGTTTGAGATATTGCACTAAACTGAAGTTTGTTTTGTCTCTCCCACTCCAGCTGGCTAAACACATTTTATAAAAATATTAGTTTACTTTCAAATTGAATGTTTACCTGAGCTTCCTCATTTAATTTTGTTCTATCTTTTTGTCTCTCTCTCTTGCTTCTCCCTCCCAATTTCTCAAGTTTTCTCAGGGAAGAAAGATGAGTCTGAAGGATAAAAGTTTAGTTGAAAGCACTCAAATTCATTCATCTTTTCCATAAGAGAAGAGACCATATCGTATTTAAAGATACAAACAAGGAACAAGAGTAGATAATTTGGCACTTTGAGCCTGCTCTGTCATTCAATAAGTTCGTGGCTAATCTGATTTTAACTCAGCTCTACATTCTAGCGCATCTCTGATTATCTTTCATGTCCTTGTTAATCAAGAATCTATCTACCTCTACCTTAAAACCCTTTAAAGATTCTGCATCCAGTGCCTTTTGAGGAAGAGCATTCTGAAGGCACTCTAAGACCGTCTAAGAGAAGAAATGTAAAGAAAAGGATTTTTAAAAAAGTGTTTATCACAAAAAGTATCTTCTCTCTTTCAACAAACACAATATTTTTTTTTAATTTAATGCATTCGTGAACTACCTTCTCATTCCACTTGACATGGCTTCCAGCTAAAGTCATTTCCCTAACAACAATCCCTTTGTTAGTTTAGTTTGTGTTTTCAATTGTTCCTTGCCAATTGTGTTTTTTTTTAATGTGACCATCCTCCTGTTCATCAGTCCTGTCTCTGAAATTCCTAGCTACTCAATTCCTTTCAATGTTCCATGCTTACCGACTGACTTAGTATCTGCTGAAGTTCCATCTTTTACTCCCTTGTAACAAAAACATGCATTTATATAAAATGTTTAACCTAGTGGAATATCCCAGCTCACTTCAGAGAAATGCTACCAAACAAATTTTAGCTGCAAACCACACACGGAGATTTTAAGAAAGATGACCAACGATGAGTTTTAAGTAGTATCCTAAGGGAGGAATGAGATAGAAAACATTCATAAATCCATCATCTTGAATTTTTGTCTCATCTAATCTCCCTTTCTTTTTGAATGTCTTTTGATTTGGCTTTGCTCATCTGCAACGTTGAGAGTCCTGAGGCAGTCATATTATTCCAAACATGAATACAACATTTGACATTCTCAACCCTGCCGTCTTCCTCTGACCTGGCTCCACAAAACTTTTCTACGTCCCAGTGGAAGAAAGAATACAAGGGCTTTGCATTATAGTCACCTTTCATGACTTTAGGATATCCCAAACACTTCACAGTTGAATTTTTGTTTTACTTTTATAATGTCTGCTGTGGATACTCTTTAGAACATAGAACATTACAGCGCAGTACAGGCCCTTCGGCCCTCGATGGTTTCACAGGTCGGTGCAACAATCTGAAGCCCATCTAACCTGCACTATTCCCTCATCATCCATATGTTTATCCAATGACCATTTAAATGCCCTTAAAGTTGGCAAGTCTAGTACTGTTGCAGGCAGGGCATTCCACGCCTTTACTACTCTCTGAGTAAAGAACCTAAGCTGTCAGAGTAGAAGTGAATGACTTCATGGGTGAGTTTAAAAAACACTTTGAAAATAATTATGGTGTTGGGGTAGGCATTTGGGCTGGAGTTTCCTGTCAATCTGAACATTGAACACAATGAACCCAGTATTGCAATAATTCCATCTTGCAAGTTGTGTTCACACCTCTGTTGAGGAAGGCTTTTCCATGTAAATGACGCCAAGCTATTGAAATGGACCTTGGTCTTGCCTCCCATCCTGCTAGTCGTATACCCAAGAATTAAAATTCCTTTTCAAGTCTTGTGTCTGTAGAGTCAGTCATATTTCATCAAGTGGCCTTCAATTGAATCTCTTACCCTAATGTTGTGCCTTGGACTTCAACCTGAAATCTTAGGCCTTCCAACTATGCTCTTCCTCGTAACCCCTCCACTGTATCTTTGGGGTTGCCTGGATAGTATTTCCTACAAATATCACCATAAAACCTTCTCTCTTAATTGCTAACTTGCTGCTTTAAAAACTGCCTTGATTCCTGAGTTTTTAATTAAACTTTGAATCACTCTCTTTCTCCAAAGTAGAACAAAGAATAAAGAAAATTACAGCACAGGAACGAGCCTGTCGGCCCTCTAAGCCTGCGCCAGTCCAGATCCTCTATCTAAACCTGTTGTCTATTTTCTAAGGATCTGTATCCCTCTGCTCCCTGCCCATCATCTATCTGTCTAGATACACCTTAAATGACACCTTCGTGCCCACCTCTACCACCTCTGCTGGCAATGCGTTCCAGGCACCCACCACCCTCTGCGTAAAGAACTTTCCACGTATATCTCCCTTAAACTTTTCCCCTGTCATCTTGAAATCGTGACCCCTAGTAATTGAGTCCTCCACTCTGGGGAAATAGCTTCTTGCTATCCACCCTGTCTATACCCCTCATGATTTTGTAGACCTCAATCAGGTCCCCCCTCAACCTCCGTCTTTCTAATGTAAATAATCCTAATCTACTCAGCCTCTCTTCATAGCTACCACCCTCCATACCAGGCAACATCCTGGTGAACCTCCTCTGCACCCTCTCCAAAGCATCCACATTCTTTTGGTAATGTGGTGACCAGAACTGTACGCAGTATTCCAAATGTGGTCGAACCAAAGTCCTATACAACTGTAACATGACGTGCCAACTCTTGAACTCAATACCCTGTCCGATAAACGAAAGCATGTCATATGCCTTCTTGACCACTCTGTCGACCTGCGTTGCCACCTTCAGCGTACAATGGACCTGAACACCCAGATCTCTCTGTGCATCAATTTTCCCCAGGGCTTTTCCATTTACCATATAGTTTGCTCTTGAATTAGATCTTCCAAAATGCATCATCTCGCATTTGCCTCCACTATTTTTCCTTCAGTAAATTAACAACTTAGAATATTTTTCTCTGCTCAGTGTGTTTATAGGAATGCTGGTGGATCTCCATTTGGGATTTGTTTCATGTGCATGTTCTATGCGGAATTGTATATAGTTTCTTGAATATAGCTTTTAAGATGTTGTGTGGCTCATGAAATGAGTTAAAGTCCAAGTCTAATTATACCCAGGTAGGAGGTTTTTTGTTTGTGCCAATTTGCACAAAAAAAATGAAACTTGTTTTATGTTAGGGTTCAAATATAGTCTTTTTTTAAACAAAATTCAATGAGTAGGTCCATTATATGATTAATGTATGTCTTATTGTTAAACAAGAGAAGAGACCTGAAGCACGGACAGAGTAAAGTTATGCAAACTTCATGATAGTTATAGAGAAAAAAGTTTCCCTCTGAAACTGCTACACATTTCTGTGCCTGTTTGTTGTCCTGGTTTGTTAGAAGGCTGTAGGTAATCCCAGAGCATTGCATGTTGATTGATGGCTTTCAGACAAAATTTCAAGGGTGATTGTAAAATGGTTTACTCTCGGGGTTATTACATTAAACCAGCAAACAAAGGAAAATGCAGGTCTATTACCAATCTCTGGAGGGTAGATGTTCAGTCTCCAAGCACAACAAGATAAGCACACATGGAGAAGCAAGAGTACATCAGGGACAGAAGTGATCTGTGGACTCCTGTGGACTTGTAGCTCAAGGCACCAACTTCGGCATGTCAATCTGGATTAGGTCTGGGAAAGATGACTGTTGGGCTTTTATTAAAAAAAAAAGGTTACAATTCATTTAAATAGTGTCTGCTTTGGATCTGTGGCATTTCCCTGAAGAGGGAAAGTCGGAGAAAACAGATTGGCCAGAAATTAGTTCAGCTATCAAACTATGCTGCATACCAGATGTAAATGCTAATTAGAAAACCTACAGCAAACGGAGAACAGATTACTAATATCCTCTAGGCACCACCATACATTAGAGGTGAAAGCCTTCATTGCATTAGGCAAATTTTTATATGCACTGAACCACTTGAAAGCTTGTCACTGCTCCCTTATTGACAACACAGCATGTGTCTGCTAACCAAGTCAGTCTAAAAGGCTATAGAGAAAAAATATTAAAGGCTACAGAAAATGTAGAAGTGAAAACTATGTTTCAGAAATTAAACTTGATTTTCTATATTAATACTGATTAAAATGATGTGCCTTAAGTACAACTTTAGCTTTTATTATAATTAAACTGCAGCTGAATATAAATGGGGCAATTAAATGGCACTTTAAATTGATAATTCCCTGCGCAAGTTTCTTTTATTGCATGAATAAATTGTCAAGGAAAGGCAATACAAGTACAAGTTGCACTAAAAGGCAGTGTTAAAGCAGTGCCTTGGGGGCTACAAGAATGATTAATAAATATAATGTAATCTGTAGTTACAGAGTTACATTACTGTACACTAGAGGGCATGATTTTAGATTTTTCAAACCTTAAATTCAACACAATTACAATCAGTGTGTCAATAGCTGGATTTCCACAGCACTTTCAATATGAAAACAAGTACAGCTTTGTTTTAAAACACTTCAGTCAAGTTTAATACTTTGTGATCAGCTTTCGTTAGCTGTAAAAATTGCAACGTATTTAAAACTTGATTCACATATTTGTTTCTGTGACAAAGACATAACTGCAGTGTCTTAAAACAAAGCTGTAGTTGTTTTCTTATTGAAAGTGCTATTGCAGTCCAGATATTGACACACTGATTGTAATTGTGTTGAATTTAAGATTTGAAATATCTAAAATCATGCCCTCTAGTGTACAGTAATGTCACTCTGTAACTACAGATTAGAACCGGTTAACTTAAGACTGGTGAATAAATTATGGTCTTTTGCTGACTGTTGACTAAAGGTAAGTTCCGGATTTATTTTTCTTACATTAGTTTATACCAGACAAATTCAGTTTGATAAGTAGTGGTAGAATTGCTAAAACGACTTAATTTTATTTCAAGCTGTGATGGATTCATTTCCTGCTGTTTTCTGTGTGGCAGCTGAGCAAGCTGCAGCTGCACACTCCCACCCACTTCTAGCCAGAGCCCATGTGACAGCAACACATGTGTTATCTTCTCTTGCCATGTTCTGTTACTCCATCCGATATGAATTGAGGCAAGAGTGACTGAGATTAGAGTTATGCTCACGCCATTGCATTTTTTTAAACTTCAAAATTATGTAATTAGACATATTGCTCAACAACAAAATGAAACTAAGAGGGGAATTCATTTATACAATTAAATACAGATTGAATTCAATTTCCTTCTATAGACAGACTTCTTTCCGGGATTTTTTTAGCCTCTCTTATACACCAGACTCTGACCTAGAATTAATACCTTCGTTGCTCCCCTCACCCCTTTCCCATCCCCCACCACGAGCTCCTTTTGTGATTTTCAACTCACCAGGGAGCTGTTATTTAATGTTATTATTTTGAATTTAAGGAAGGTTTTATTGCAACATGACAGATTTCACACAAATGGAATAAATATGTTCCTGTGCTGACAGTCTTTTCAGTGCAAGTTGTTTACACTTTATGTCTTTTCTTGTTCCTGTCTGAATGGTAACTGCATTAAACATCCTGCAAATGTCAGCTCGTGTCAGCCGAATCTAATCAAGGAGAATGAAGATGAGCCTTAGATCTTCTTTCCACTGGTTCTCCATTCCTGAAGGCACTGACTTATGTTGACGTACAGAAGTGTTAAATGTAAAACTGTACAGTAGCTGAAAATACTTGGGATTCATAATAGCACCACATCCCTCAATGTATTTTGTGTCACTCCGCAAACATTATCTGGAGGAAATTAATCATCTGTCTTGTTTTTGCTGACCAACTCTGCCAGAGATTCATTTCATTAATTCATCGTTTGTCTAAGGTCATGAAATAGCCTCTTAAGTTCTAATTTATGTCCTCTTGTCAATGATACAACTGTTGTTTTTCTACTCCTTTTTAGTACTTCAGAAAGCACAAAGATGATCTAGTCAGTATAGACATTTGGCTTCTGAAGTATCTCTTTTATAACTTAGATGTTGAATGTCAACCATTAGTTCAGGTACCCTTTGTTAGATCCCCTCTAATAACTGAATGTATCTTTCTCATTTGGTAACCAGAATGAGCTTTTATTAAAATTGATCACTCACTAGTCACTTGATTTTTTTTTACTATTTGTTCTCTTCACTGGTGCTACAGTTGTGTTGCTGGTTGCAGCACTCTGTTTAATCCTATAGTACAATTTATTTCTGATGCAGAATCTTGACTGACCTTGGTTGCCTTCAGCCTTTCTATTACCTCTTGGCATTTTTTATTTGTTTAGTTTCAATTTGTCCAATAAATTTTACCTCAGGAAAAAAACATGAGAAGTCTAGTCAGTCCTCTAATCAGTACAAACAAATCGTTTGAACTCCTTCACAATCCTTTGCTTCCTTCATTTAATATTACTTTTTAGTCCTTGAACCAGATTTTGTTCAATGTGACACAGAGAACACCTGACGCAGGTGGGACCTGTTTCTGGGACTCCTGCCTCCATTCTCATTGTCTGATATCTCTAAGTGTGCAAGTGGACAAGGCTGCACTGAGCAATTCCAAAGTTGGCAGCTCCATTGTGTCAGTGGTAATTTCAGCTCCCTAGCACTTTTTGTGGCTTCTGAAGGAGAAGGAACTCAGATTTTTACATAGGTTTTTAATGCAGATTGTTCTTTAATTTTGTTGTCAAAAGGCTAATGAATATTACATTGGCCAAAGTAGAAATGTTGTCTGGTGAATTACTGTTTTAACCAGTTGATAAAATGCTGCTCTGCGTTGAAGTTTTGAAATTCAGGTTTTGCTGTGTCAATTGTATCCTGTGCTTTGGTATCTTTATTGATCAACAGCTCAGCTAACTGTTCAGCATTGGAAGCAGTGTAACAAGAGGTTGAATTCTTTGATTAAAAGGTCAGCTGCCTGTTTCACTCTTTCAAAGGCCTGATGCATTAATCTCCAAAAGCCTTTTTAACAGTTGTATGATGGAATCTTATGGATTCAACTCATGGGGGCTTATTGATATAGTTACCAATGAGACTAAGTTTGTTTTGTTTCAAGAGATTTATGACCTCTTAATAGGATTTATTTTTTCCAAGTGGATTTTGAATGACTTTATTTTGCTTAACAGTTTTATGAACATCTTAAAGACGTCCCCACAATATTATTGAGCTCCTGAACAATGGACATCAATGATAATGGGATTGGAATGTGAAAGGGGCATGGCAGGAAAGCAACAAGGGTTAAGTCATATCTGGAACCGGGAAGATGTCCCAGTGAGCAGAGGTGGAACTTTTAACATGCCCACATTTACCCACCTCCATTCTCACCTTGTGAGAGGTTGTGGCCTTGGCCCCTGGCATCCCAACATGAAAATGGCATGGATTGGATCTGTCAGACAAGAGGTGGTGTCAATGTATCAGGAAATCTAAAATCAATTTCCACCTCAACAAGGAAAACCTAGTTCCTTGTTTCACTGCTTTTTTGCTTTGGAAAGAAATTCTGAATGCTTTTTGATTATTATCTTTCTGAGCAATCGCAATCATGTTGTCAATTTTGGCTTTTTTGTTCACCCTTTTACTCCATCTGATGTTAACCTTGCACTTCATGCATAGACCAGTTTTTATACGTGAACAAAACATTTTTATTCTTAACCTCTGCAGACCTTCTGTTTGCATCTGTTTTTATTACTGCACTTCTTGTAGTAACAAAGTGGTCTTGAAAGTGTCCCTGTTTTCTATGGTAACCCTGTCTTCCAAAATACTTTTTAATTGTCTCTGTATACCTATTCGCAATTTACTCAAAGTTTTCTGAATATCTAGTTTCCAAAATTTGAGGTTTATTTAGCATTTCTTTCCTCTATTGTGGGCTTGGTATTTGACATGTACTCTCAGCTGATATCTTGATAAAGTGAATAAAAGCTGTAGATTGCTAGGCAGTAAGGAAAAATGTGTTTGTGTTCCCCTGGAGCTTGTCCCTGATGGAATTTGACAGTGATGTCAGTTGGGTGCCTTCCATGCATTTGGAAAATAAATTTTCAAACAGCTAAAGTGGCCTTTTTGTGTAGGATAACTTGGATTACTATTAGAAGTAAGATACAAAAAAAAATGCCGTTCATGAAGTGATGTTCTATTTTAGCTTTATTTATAGCAATAATCTCTGTACCTAGTTGTTAAAAGTGAATTGCACCCCTGTGAAATTGCTGAACAGTAAATCGTTTTGAGTGAGCCACTTAATACTTAATTCTTCCAGAGAAAGTACAGCCCTCACAATGTGTAAAAGTAAGAATCATCAGAAAAATGTATATATTGGAGGCAGAAAGCAGAAAAGGAGACAAGTCCTAGTCAGTTAATGTAGATCATAAGAAACAAAATTTTCAATTGAAGGCTGAAATGCATTAAAGTTAATCCATGCTTTGCACCCATATAATGTAATGAATTAACACAAGTTGAGATTGGATCATTTTGATGCCATCAAATCAACCTTTTTTGCTAAATCGTAAACATTTTTATCATTTATCTGCAAAGATGAATTAGGAGTGGGATTATTCTTTTAGTTTTCTATGCCTTTTAATAAGATCATGGTTGATCTGTTTGTAGCCTCAAATCCATGTCCTTGCCTATGTCTGATAATCTTTCACCCCTTGCTTAACAAAATCTATCTACCTCTGCTTTAAAAGTATTGAAGGATGTTGCTTTCATCACTTTTCTAGAAGAAAGTTCCAAAGACACTCAACCCTCAAAATTTTGCCTCATTTCTGTTTAAATGACCTATCTCTGACTTTTAAACAACCACCTAGTTCTAGATGCTCCTATAAGCGAAAGCATCCTCTCCTCATTTATCCTGACAAGGCCCCTCAGGATTTTCTATGTTTCAGTCAGATGCCACTGCTTGCTTTCTACTTTTGAATTGATATTTAAACTAAGATGTTCTTGCATTCTTTGAGTAAATGTGAAATTTTGACTGATGCAAAGGTGAAACTTGTTTTGCTTCAGTTCTGATCCAGAACTTCTTTCCTGCATTGTGATGTTTTATGATGTACTGGAAAAAGCTGTGCTCATCCGTTCTGTTTTTTTACTGTTTACTGTTTTTACTGTTTTTTTTTAAACAAGTGTTTTGGATCTGTCTCCTATTGTACCTTTTCTGAACAGTTGATAAGTGCTATTAACTTTGCAGCTTCATGGATGATATTCTGGGTGTGGTCATGGTTCTGATTCCATGGTCATAACTCCCACAGAAGCATTGCATTGTGGATTTAACTGGTAGTGGTTGTATGCTTTAGTTGGCTGAAAAACAGGCCTTTTTTTTAAAGCCAATGAAGAGCCAGGTTTTCGAATAATTTTTGTCAATCCAGACTAGATTGTGTCGCAGGAGGTTAAGAAAGTTTTTCTATTTTCAAAGAGAAGTGGACAAAAGGAACAAAAAGACTGAGAAAGTGAACATAATGTTTATATTTTAAGTATTTGTTTACATAACATCCAGTTACTGTGGTTCCAAAATTATTCTGGGAAAGCACGTAAAGAAACTGTGGTCCCATCAGCTGACAGTTAAATTAATGTGGACATTGTCACGGTTCGTATAGTTTCTTCTGTGTGCAAGTACAATGTGAGTTAATTTTATTGTGCAGAAATGTTCAAAGGCTCAACTTCCTTGAGATTCAGATGATGTATCAGAAAGCTAATTCCATTTTTTGTTATATGGAACTGTCACAAACGGGTTGGTTGTCCTTACTAGTTGTAACCATTAAATAAAGAAAAGAAAACAATGTTATACTATCATTTTAAGAAACCTTGTTTTCTGTTACTTTCAGGCATTGTGGTTTAATACATCAGCTCATAGCGAAATAGTAAATCTTGATAGTGGAAATATTGATGAAATCTTAGGTAAGTGATCCTACAGAATTTTATGCAAATTTTTTCATGAGACTGGGAATGGACTTTATATATACTCTTAGAATGTAATCTACTCAGAACTATATCATATTTAAAAGCAAACAGAAATGCAAGACTTTGAAGAAGTGCTGAGGGGTTCGATTAAATGTTGCATCTTTTTCAGAAACCAGCAAAAGGAAAATGAACTGAATAGTCTGTTTTGCACTACAAAATTATACCATTCTGTCCAATTAGAAAAGATGCAGTCTTGTAGATTGAACAGCAAGGCATCCAACTACTTCAGTTTGGACGGTACATAGTCCTCCCCAGTATTATATTTCATTTTTCACTTGGCAGTCTTCTGACAATTGATGTTTTTCATTTTCAGCTCCTTTTTAAA
Organism: Ginglymostoma cirratum; assembly: GCA_024137785.1. NCBI lineage: Eukaryota > Metazoa > Chordata > Chondrichthyes > Orectolobiformes > Ginglymostomatidae > Ginglymostoma > Ginglymostoma cirratum. Next base: position 43,331,434 of record JAHRHZ010000013.1, read on the forward strand.
AGAACTTATAAGGTGTTCAAATATGTGCTGGAATAATGGTCAACAGTTTTCAATGGTGATAAATGATTCGAGCTTAGAGAGATGTATCTTTGAATTCCATGTTATTTCCAATCTTAATTTACATTCAACATTCCCAGTTTTTGCCACACTGCACCTAGTTTTAATGGTAATGTAAGAACTATTTTTAATTATGAATACATGAACCAGAACTTCTTTGATTAGCTGAATCAAAGCTTGAACTGTACAGTGAAATCAGAGCATCACTATTTAAAAATCCAAATTTTTCTTCTATTGTAATTGTTTAAAATGCCTGTGAAATGAAAGTCAATGACTATATTGTACCATCAGTTAAGAAATTTTACATACATTTTATTCAAAAAGAAGATCATTATTACATGAAAGCTGTGATTTAAATTGGTAATTTTCCACATGCTGTAGGAATTATATTACTGAGGGTGGAATTTAATGAATGTGGGTGAGCTTGGTCCTGGGATGACACCACCTCCATAGCAATTTGGATTCCCTTTCCCTGGGAGCAGGGACGACTACCACTGCAGCAGGATCATCACTGAAGCAGTTGGGATGGCCTGATCAAAACCAGTCAATATAGCTCTGGTGGGAAGAGGATTGAGTTTTAAGGGCAGGTCGGGATCTTCAAGAATGGAGGGAGACAGAAAGCAGGAAACTATGGGCCAGTTAGTCTGACATGTGTCATGGGGTGGGGTGAGGAGGAATGTGCTAGAATCCACTGTTAAGGAAGTGGGAGCAGAACACTTAAAAACTCTAAGAATGAATTGTGTTTTGTGAAAGGGAAATAGCGTTTTACAAATTTATTATTAGAGCTCTTTTATGCACATAACAAGTGGGGTGAGTAAAGGGTACCAGAGGATATAATGTATTTAGATTTCGAAAGGTATTATATAAGGTGCGACATTAAAGGTTAACTGCATTAAATAAGAGCTCAAGTTATCTGAGGTGATATATTAGCATACTTCAAGGATTGGGGCAACAAACAAACAGACAGAACAAATAGATAATATTTAGGTTTACAAACTGTAACAAATGGAGGATCTCTCACTTGTGCTGCAATCTCACTCATTTAATATGACTTAGAATGACTTAGATGAAGGGACCAAATATATTGTAGCCATATTTGCTACTAATACCCAAAGGTGGGTTGGGAAGCAATTTGTGAAGAAGCTATAGAGCCTGCAGAGGGATTTAGATGAGCTAAGAATTAGCAAATGAAGTATGTGGGAAAATTGAGATGGAGATTTTGGTAAGAAGAATAAACAAGCAAAATATTTTTAGAGGGAGAGGGACTGCTGAATGCTCATTACAGAAAAATTTAGGTATCCTTGCACATGAATTAAAAGAAAATCACCAGGCATGTCCAGCAAGGATTTACAAAGAACAGGCCCTTCAGCCCACCAAGACTGTGCTGACACATAATGCCTTTCAAAACTAAAAACCTTTCGCCTGTACATGGCCCATATCCCTCTATTTCCTGCCTATTCATGTATCAGCCTCTTAAACATTACCTGTTGTATTTGCCTCCATCACTACCTCTGGTGATACAACTCCGGGCACTTAACCACCCTCTGTGTCAAAACTTGCCTCTCGCATTTCCGTTAAACCTACCCACTTTTATCCTAAACCTATGCCCCCTAGTAATTAACATTCCTACCCTGGGAAAAGGACTCTGACTATCCATTCTATCCATGTATCTCATAAATTTGTAAACACGTATTCGGTCACCCCTCAGCCTCCAATGCTCAATTGAAAATAAATCAAGTTTGTCCAATCTCATCACAGCTAATACCTTCCAAACCAGACAACATCTTGGTAAGCTATTTCTGTACCCACTCCAAAGCCTCCACATCCACCTTGTGTGGCAACCAGAACTGTACACAATATTCCAAATGTGGCCTAAGTAAAGTTCTGTACAGCTGCAACGTGACTTGTCAATTTTTATACTCTATACCCTAAGCAATGAAGGCAAGTATGCTTTCTTGACTGCCTTATCCACTTGTGTTGTCACTTTCAGGGAACTGTGGACCTGTGCACCTAGATCCCTCTGTATGTTGATGCTACTAAGGGTCCTGCCATTGACTGTATACTTCCCATCTGCATTAGATCTTCCAAATGCATCACCTCTCATTTGTCTGGGTTTAAACTCCATCTGTCATTTCTCTGCCAAAATATCCAGTCTCTGTCTTGTTGTATCCTTTGGCAACAGTCTTCCCTAACTGCAGCTTCCCCAAACTTTGTGTCACCCTCAAACTTATAATCAGGCCACCTACGTTCTCCTCCAAATCATTTGTATATATTGCAAACAACAAAGGTCCAGCACTGATCCGTACAGAACACTACTGGTCACAGATCTCCAGTCAGAAAAACACTCTTCCACCACTATTCTGTCTTCTCTGACTAAGCCAGTTCTTTATCCATAAGAACATCAGAAAAAGGAGCAGGAGTAAGCCATTTGGCCCCTTGAGCCTACTCCACTTTTCAGTAAGATCTTACCAGCTGACCTTAGATCCCTTGTGACTTTACCTTTTGCATCTGCCTGCCATGAGGGACCTTGTGTAGTCCTTACTGGTGATGTGACCAGCTTAATGTATGTGCCATCTATGACATTTTCTGCCTCATAGCTGCTCCATAGTAGGTTCATCTGCAGCTCCAGACACTCCATGCGGTAAATCAGGAGCTGCTTTCGGAAGGAAAATAGAGTGCAGGCCTTTATTGAAAGGAGCTAGAGCAGAAAATCCAGCACATCTTGCTACAGCTGTATCGGGCACTGGTGAGAAAGTATTTGATGCAATATATACGAAGTTTGATCTGCTTAGTTAAGAAGGAACCCCCCCCACTACTGCCCAAAAAGCCTTCTGGATATTTGCCAGGGTTTAACTGGTGGGTTACTCACAGGCATGGCCCTTACTCATCATTGTTCGAATGCATGTATTGACAGAATGAGACACTTAAGTGGATTTTAAGTAACCACTGTAGGCTTCCAGGTGGAAAGGCATTCATTCTTCATATACCTTACCGTCCTGTGCACCCTCCCCATTCAATATCCCACATATCTCCCCCAGCCACCATTTTGCAGCCTGCATCCAGGGGACCATTAAATTCCACCCTCTGTGTTTTTAACTTATAAACATAGGATTTGTAATATCTATGTTAGTCCAGCATTGTAGCAATGTCTTTTAGCTAATGATCAGAATTTTAACTGTGTTGTGGAAATAACTGTAGATTTGTTAATTTCTTGTAACCTTTTTCTTATCTCTCTCTGTCTCTCTCCCTCTTCCCCTTCTATCCTTGCCCCTGATCCCAGGCAATGCAGATGTTGCACTAGTCAATTTTTATGCTGATTGGTAAGTGAAACATAAATAATGCGTGGTTTGAAGATTGATTTCCATATTACCTTTCAGGCTATGGTGACACTGGCAAGGCAGTGTTTATTGGTCATTCCTCGCAGTTGTAAACTAGTAAGCTTTCAGCAACTACTGTAATTTTTGTGATGTTGCTCCCACCATGTTGTTACATGGTAAATTCCAGGATTTTGATATGACGATGATGACTAACAGGAAATATGTGACTTTGAGGGAACCTTTATGCAGCGGTGCGCCCATAATTTGCTTGCTGTTGCTCTTGATGGTGGAGATCATGAAAAGAGAAGTATCCTTGGCAAGTTGCACTTGCAGAGGGTGTAAGTAATTGACTCCAGTAGGAGGGACATTTATCAGAGTAATTGCTCTGTCCATATTGTATTGACTACAATGGTTTGTAAGTTTAAATCAACTTGACAGTATTTATACAGGGAGCTTACTTGCTTCTTAGAGTATATTATGGACTGCTGAACAATGGAAAGAAAACTGAACATGTATATTGTAAATGGCTGATAGGAACATGTGTTAACTTTTATAGTTCTAAAAGATTGATAATCTGAAAAATGGACAGGAAAAATATCTGTACTGGCAGAACAGAATTGACTGTGTGTTCAGAACACTTGTGTGAGTCAGCACATTGCTACTCCAAGAATCAATGGAGTCCTTACTTGACCTGAGTAATTCAGGGAGGAAACCAAAAATGTGGGACAGTGCTTGGGGAAAAGAAAATTAAGCTCATAATTAGGACCAGTGTAAGAGCAGAACTAGCTATTTTTTTAAAAAAAGCATATTTGACTGAAAAGAATCGATGAAAATGAGAGAATCACCCAGAATAAATGGATATTTAGTATTTAAATAGGAAATAAAGGGTACAATTGTAGTACATTTCAGTAAGGAAGAAAGGGATACATTTTCATAGGAATCATAGAATCCCCACAGTGTGGAAACAGGCCATTCGGCCCAACAAGTCCATATTGACTTTTTGAAGAGCTTCCTACCCAGCCCCATCCTCCTACCGTATCCCTGTAACGCTGCATTTCCCATGGCTAATGCACTTAACCTGCACATCCCTAAACACAATGGGCAATTTAGCATGGCCAGTCCACCTAACTTGCATGGGAGGAAACCTAACTTGCATGGGACCGTGGGAGGAAACCAGAGCACCTGGCGGAAACCCACACAGACACGAGGAGAACGTGTAAACTCCACACACAGTCACCCCGAGGTTGGAATTGAACCCCAGTCTCTGGCACTGTGAGGCAGTAGTACTAATCACTGAGTTACCATGCTGCCCAGTATCCTTAATGAAATAAATTTACATTAGTGGATCTTTTTAAGACCTCCGGATATCATTTATGGACCAGTAAAGTGCTCTTGAATTTTATTCCTATTCTAATGTGGAGAAATGCAGTAGAGTTTCATTGCTATAATGAGATAGCCAGTTTCACCTCTCAATTGAGAGAGGAATATTGGTTGTGGCACCATGAGAATTCCTTTGCTGTTCACATGCTGCTGTGGGATTTTGTTTTAACATTCACTGGGAAGAACAGAGACGTCCCCAGTTTTCTGCGTGTTGGAGAGAAGGCGCCTCTGATAACATAGCACTCCTTCAGTACTACACTGAAGCATTAACCTAGATTTTATGCTCCAGTCCGGGAGCAAATCTTGAACCGATAGCCTTCTGACTCAGGTGATAGTGCCACCTCTCAACCAATGCTAACACAGTGAATGAGATTTAAGCAAATTTGAAAATTTACAAAGTCATATAAATAAAAAGGACAGATTATAAAAAACTGGAAAAGAAGTGAAGTTCATATAACAAAGCAGCTAAAAAGATTTGAAAAAATTAAGAAAGACAAAAAATATGGAAGGTGTATTAGTAAGATGTTTGCCAATTTAAGGGCCACAAAGAGATAAAGAGAGAAATTCTAAGTACATGCTTTTCGCAGGTGATTTTTTCAAAGAGAAACAGCTTTAGAGAAGTTACAGAAAATGAAGTTAAACAATGACCAAATCCCAGTTCTTTATGCTAGATGATGGAAGCTCAGGAAGAAATAGTAGAAGCATTGACAATAAGTTTCTAACCAAGGGATAGCAGATTGTAATAATTCCTTTTCAACAAAGCACAGAGCATGTTACTTTATCTTTAGTAAACTACTGGAGTTTTTTGTGTCGAATGTAGTTTCTAAATACTGGAAAAAACAAGTGTTAACCAGGGTCAGTCACCATGGATTTCAAATTTAAAAACAAAGAGCTGAGGAAACTCCTCAGGTCTGGCAGCGTGTGGAGAGAGACGGAGTTCATGTTTTGAGTTCAATATGATTTCTTCAGAACTTGGTACTTGATAGAATATAGCATCGCTACAGTGTGGAAACAGGCCATTCAGCCCCACAAGTCTACATTGTCCCTCTGAAGAGCATCCCACCCAGGTCCACCCCCTACCCTGTCCTATCCCTGTAACCCTGCATTTCCCGTGGCTAATCCACCTAACTTACTCACTCCTGGACAACTATGGGCAATTTAGCATGGCCAATCCACCTAACCCACACATCTTTGGACTGTGGGAGGAAACCGGAGCAACCCCACGCAGACATGGGGAGAACGTGCATACTCCATGCACACAGTCGCTCAAGGGTAGAATAGAACCCCAGTCCCTGGCGCTGTGAGGCAGCAGTGCTGACCAGTGAGCCAATGTGCTGCTACTTGACCTACCTTACAGAATTCTTCAATAGAGGACATAAACTATCTGTAGCTTTATATGGAGTTTCAGAAGCTAATTTGATATGGTGCATATGAAAGACTCTTGGCTAAGATGATAACGAGTGGAGTTACAAAAATGTAACCTGATGGGTAGAGGAATATTTGGAAGGGTGTAAGCAAGTTGTTGAGGTAAAACAGAGTTTCTCAAAGTGGTAAGATGTGATATTTAAATTTAATTTTGAACTAACTTAGATCCATTCTTTGAATAGTCTGAGTTTTGAATTTAGGGAAAAATGTTGAAATTTACCGATCGTGTTGAATTGTGCATTTCTAATTGTGGTGACAATAGTGAAAGACATAGGAAAACGAGGCCTAGCAGGTAGGGAGATGGGGGGGTGGTATCACTCAGTATAGAAGGATGTAGTGTTGAACAGTTTTGAAGTAAGAAAAGGAATATTTTAAGATTTTGAAGAAAGAAATTTATACTACTTATTAAAAAATCTCTCAGCCAATCAAATACTAAAAAAACATTATTTGAACTTTATTGCATGTAGCAACTAAAATAAGACCCTTCAAATAAGCAATATAAGCCTCACAGCCCAACTTAGCGATGGCCCAATTAATGGTGGACTTTAGCTACAGTTCCAACCACCAGCGTTTGTCCAGGGCTGGATTTTCGTGCACTGTGGTTCTCTGAAGTTCTACTGCTGAAGCATTACAAAATTCAGTTCATGTAGGATTTCCTGTCTTAAGCGCATGATGGGACATTATTTATGATACTTCTGAAATCACTAAATCTGTACCTTGCTTACTTATCAGGAGTAGCTTCTCTGTTCCTTGTTAGATTCCATGTTAGCTGTCAATTCGAAACACAACCTGTCTTGTTGTTGTCTTGTCATTCACCTCAAGATATTCCTTCTGTAGGCAATCTTAATTGTCCATTTGTCACACTAGTTATCAAGCAGATGTTAAACTAGGTTTTGCTTTTACTCCTTTTTCCTCAGGGATAGTTAATTGGCAAATTGCTTTTTAATTCCTTTATGACAGTTTGTCCTTGTCCTGATATCCCAGGATACAACTACTTCCAGAAAGAATTATTGCTGATTTTTTCAATCCTTGAACACTTATTGAAGTTCTGAGTTTTCATTGTCACATTATGTTAATCAGCAGGCAGGCAGGGCTCTGGACAAAGGTCTAATTTAAAAGAAAGCATTTCTGATGGTGCAGCACTCTTTCAGTACTGCACCTAAAAGCTCAAACTTTAGCATGAGATTTCAACATATAACCTTATGACTTGTGAGAATGCTACCACTGAGTAGCAGTGCTATACCTATATAAAAAGAACTATAAAATTCTAGCAGGACTAGACAGGGTAAGCATAAGATGTGCCTAATGACCAAGGAGTCCAGAGTCAGGGTTCACAGTCAATGGTTATAGGGTAGGCCATTTGGGACTGAGGTGAGAAATTTCTTCACAGAGCTGTGAGCCTGTGGAATTCTGTGCCACAAAGTGACTAATGGCGAAACGTTGAATGTTTTCAAGAAGGAGTTGTATATAGTTATTGTGGCTAAAGAGATCAAAGGGCGAAAGCAGGAACACGATACTGAGTCGGATGATCAGGCATGCTCATATTGAATGACAGAGAGGCTCGAAAGGCCAAATGGCCTGCTCTTGTTCCTATTTTCTTTGTTTCTAGTGCAAAGTTATGCTGATGTAGAGCTGTTTCAAATCAGTAGCATAACTGAGGTCTGTCATTTAGAGGAGGGAAGAAACCCATATCTTTGTATCTGGAGACTTAAAACACAAAAGAAAATGGTGAATTTGAGAAATGCATATGGTGGGCACTTTTTGGTGCCCGTTGTTGAAACAGAGCAATCAAAGATGTGGCCTTGGTGTACGAGCATTTTACCAAGAATGAGAGCCTGCAGATGTATAACATATTGTCTCTTGAGCTTTATCGCCAAGGACTATTTACATGAGCCAAAAGACTCTGTGGACCACTAAATATAGGTGATCTGAATTCCGTCCTTCCCCTTGCTTTTATTCACCAGACAAACCTTCAACAGTAATAAAGGGAACATTGGCAGTGCTTTTGATGAGACCCCAAAGAGTTTATATTAAGACAAAATACCAGGAATGCTGGAAATCTGAGACAAACAACGCTGGAGAAAACTAGCAGAACAGGCAACATCTGTGAAGAGAAATAGAATTAACGTTTCAAGCCTGGTATGATTTCTTCAGATCATGAGGTCACGTCTGGTTCCAAGTTAGAGACCTTCAGTGACATATCAAGCTTCAAATAAGGCTAGTTCCTCCTGTTGGTTTCCAGCACCACAAGTGTTGAAAATCTTATTTCGTAGTTGTGTGCAATATGTAACTGTAACATGAATCTTCCTAATACAACTGCCACTTTTCATTGTTCTTATGATGACTCATGCCATGCTTTTGGAAGACAGTCTGGTTGTGTGTTGTCACACAAGTGATGAGGATGAAGATTTTGGTCTGTTCTCCCATGCCATTTTGACTTAAGTACTGCGCAACAGTGACTTGTACTTCACACTTACCTGTGAACCACCTGGAAGACCCCAGGGCCACAATTTGAGAACCACTGATTGTGGGATCCAGAGAAGATATGAATTTTTTTTTTTGCTGTTTAGAAGATTAGGTGGTGACCAAGATCATTATGAATTTTGAATTAACTTGTGGGAAAAAAATTGTTCGGTGTTGTGGAGCAAAAATCATGAGGCTGAAAAGTGTAGAATAGAAAAACATTTTTTATGCACAATCTTGATTAAACATATGATAAATACTTGTATAAGGAGTAGTGTAAATAAAAGAATATGTGAAATAGGAACAAGAATGAATACATATGAACATATGAAATAGGAGCAGAAGTGGACTATTCAGTTCCTTGAGCCAACTCCTCCATTTCATCAGATCATGGCTGATCTGTTTGCGATATGGATTCCACATTCTCATCTACCCCGGTAACATTTATTTCCTTGTTTAACATGTATGTATCCATCTCTGTCGTAAAAATATTTAATAACTCCACCTCTACCGCCTTCTGAGGCAGTGTTCCAAATTTGCACAACCCTCTTTCTCCTCAGCTCTGTCCTAAAGGTGATCATTAATTTGTAAAAGAATGCTCCCTAGGTCTAGACTCTCACACACAAAGAGATCTCCTTTACGTTTCCATCTTGTCAACACCACTCAGGATTCTTTCAACTTCAATCAAATCACGGTTCACTCTTCTAAACTCCATTGGAAACAAGCCAGACCTATCCATCCTATCCTCATGAGACAACGATCACTTTAGGTATCAAACTATTAAGCCTCCTCAGAACCACTTCCAATGCATTTGCATCCTTCCTTAAATAATGAGACAAAACTGCACACTGTATTCAAGAAGTAATCTCTATAATTCCCTATATAACGGAAAGATAACATCCTTTTTTAAGTTCAGTTCCTCTCATAATAAAGGATAGTATCTCACTGGCCGACTTGATTTACGTGTTATGTCTGAATACTAAACTTTTGTGACTCGTGCACAGATCACCTTGGTGGGCCAAGGAGTGGTAGATGGAGTTTAATTTCGATAAATGTGAGGTGCTGCATTTTGGAAAGGAAAATCAAGGCAGGACTTATACGCATAATGGTAAGGTCCTGGGGAGTGTTTCTGAACAAAGAGACTTTGGAGTGCATGTCCATAATTCCTTGAAAGTAAAGTTGCAGGTAGACAGGGTAGTGAAGATGACGTTTGGTATGCTTGCCTTTATTGGTCAGTGCATTGAGTATTGGAGTTGGGATGTTATGTTGCTGCTGTACAGGACGTTGGTTAGGCCACTTTTGGAATACTGTGTTCAATTCTGGTCTCCCTGCTATAGGGAGGATGTTGTGAACATCCTTTCAAGTATGAAGAAAGGGTTAAGAAAAGATTTACAAGAATGTTGCCAGGGTTGGAGGTTTTGAGCTAGAGGGAGAAGCTGAACAGGCAGGGCTGTATTCCCTGGAGCATCGGAGGCTGAGGGGTGACCTTACAGAGGCTTATAAAATCATGAGATGCATGGATAGAGCAAATAGACATGGTCTTTTCCCTGGGGTGGGAGTCCAAAACTAAAAGGCATAGGTTTAAGGTCAGAAGGGAAAGATTTAAAAGGGGCCTAAAGGGCAACTCTTTCATGCGCAGGGTGGTGCGTGTATGGGATGAGCTGCTAGAGGAAGTGGTAGAGGCTGGTACAGTCACAACATGTAAAAGGCATCTGATGGACATGTGAATAAGAAGGATTTAGAGGGATATGGGCCAAATGCTAGCAAATGGGACTAGATCAGTTTAGGACATCTGGTCAGTATGGACGAGTTGGATCAAAGGGGGCTGCTTCCATGCTATACAGCTTTATCACACTCTGACCTAACTCCCTCTGAACCTCTGAAATCTGCAACTGTTCCCCATTTAAGTAATACTATGCTTTTTCCTTTTTCCTGTCAAAGTGAAGAACCCCACATTTTATTTGCCAGATTTTGCTCACTCATTCAATCCATCTGTATCTGTCCACTGTTTCCATAAGTTGTTTTAACAACGTACTTTCCTACCTATTTTGACGTCATCTATGAATTTATGTATCACTCCTTCTTTTCCCTCAGTGAGTCTTTGACGTAACTTACAAACTTTTCCTAAACTCCCTAGATTAAGGAAAGGTTCCAGCGGATTGGAGAATAGCAAAGATAATCCTTTAATTCAAGAAGGAAGGGAAACCAAATGACAGGAAATTATAGGCCAATTAACTTGAGGCCCCAGCACAAAATCCTGCAGGATTCCAACTGTCACATCCTGTTAATCAAGTAAACGCCTATTTATGCATGATAACAAGCATGGGGCTGGATGAACACAGCAGGTCAAGCAGCATCATAGGAGCAGGAATTTGAATCCTTCTGCTCCGCCCAGTTTTTCTGAAGGTTCAGGGAGTGTCTCAGTGCACTGAGTAGGGGGGAGTGTCCCAGGATAGGGTGAAGGGGCAGTAGCAGGTTGGAGGTTCCATTATTCAACCCGGGGCTGGGGACAAGGCCAGTATTTATTGCCCATTTCCCATCATTGCCCCTGAGAAAGTAAGCCACCTGTATCATTCATTGACTCAGTGGGTAGCTCCTTTGTTTCTGACTTGCAGGGCTCCAGGTCCTGATGCTTGAGCACAAAAATCCAGGCTGATACCACAGTGCAGCGCCAAGGGAGTGCTGCACTGCCTGAGGTGCTGGCTTTTCGCTGAGACCTTAAACTGAGTTTAAACATCTGCCTGCTCGGATGAACCATTGTAAAAGATCCTACGATGCTATTTTGAAGAACAGGGATAATCTCCCTGGTGTTCTAGATGTCATTTATCCTTCAGTTGGCATCACAAAAAACTCTGATTGTCTGTTCATTATCACAGAATTGAGAAATTCTACAGTACAGAAGGAGGCTATTCAACCCATCATGTCTGTACTGGTTCCCAAAAGAGCTACCTACCTAGTCCCACTCTCCAACCCTATCTCAATAGTCCTCTGAATTCATCACTTCCAAACTACTTGCCTATCACATTGCTGCACAAATTGACTCCCACATCTCTGACATTACAACAGTGATTAACTTTCAGTGGGTATTTAATTGGCTATAAAATGCAGCGGTCACAATAAGTATGTTATAAATGCTGGTCTTGCTTTCCTCCTGCTGTTGCAGTCTGTGCAGTGTAGGCACACTCAGAGTGCTGTGGGGGAGGCATTCCAGGATTTCGCCATGATATGTTTCCTAGTGCGTGACCTTGGAGGTCATTGGGTTGGTGTTCCCTTGGATATGCCAGGCTCAAGCTGGCACTCTCAGGTTTGACTTGCTGCAGCTCAAATGAAAACTCATTGTGTAATTCCTGCTGATGTACTGACGGCCTGTATCACCCATTTGGGGCTGATGTGCCCGTTTCAGTGAAACTCAAACGAAGCATGAGGAACAGCATCTCAACTTTCACTTAGGCATCTTCTTGCCATCTGGACTCAATGTTGTCTTCAGCAATTCGCAACCACAGTCTCTGTCCCCCATTTTGTTTGCCTGTTCTGGGATTTCTCTTTGTTTCTTCTTCTTTCACTCAGCAGCACACCTCCTCAAGGCATGTTTTGTTTATTTTCTTGCCCCATCTCCATTCACGATGACCCTGGAGGGGCTATTCAGTCATTCCTGTCTTCCACCTGATCACAGACTTTCCCATTTCGTCCTTGTCACACTCGCTCCCATCTCAAACCCACTGCCTTTTTTTTGATCTTCCCCATTTCTGATAGACCCGAAAGGTTGACTGTTTTTCTCTCTCTACAGAGGCTGCCGGACCTGCTAAGTATTTCGAGCACTTCTGCTTTTTATTTCTGTCGTCACCAAGTGCAGCCTCATGCCAGCTACAAAAGTCGCACTCCACCGAACTCGGTTCACCGTTCCTCCATCTCATAGACTCAGAGACAGTTATGGCACAGAAGGAGATCATTCGGCCCATCATGTCTGCAACAGTCAACAGAAATCTGACTACACCAATCTCTTTTCTCCACCTCTTGGCCCGTAGTCCTGGAGGCTATGACAAGTCAAATGCCTAGATACTGCTAAAATTGCAAGAGATTCTGTCTCACCCACCTTTTCAGGAAATGTGCTCCAGGCTCCCACCACCCTCTGGGTGAAAAAAATTCTTCTCTTCAACTCTCCAGTTGGCCGTCTGCCTCTTAGCTTAAATCTACCTTCCCTGGTTGTTGTCCCCTGTACTGATGGGAAATGTGCCTGCCTATCCATCCTTTCTGTGCCATTCATTACAGTACAGTAGTACACACCTCAGGTCAGGTCCCCTGTCAACCTTCGCTGCTGAAGATAATCTCAGTCTATCCAATCTTTCCTCATAGTTCAGACCTTCCAGCCCAGACAGCATCCTGGTAAATCTTCTATGCTCCCAGTGTAAACACGTTTTCTTTATAATGTGATGACCAGAACTGGACTCAGTAATTCAGTTGTGGCTTTTCTGTGCTGGTCTTCCAAAATTTGGGGGTTAAATGGGACTTAATGGGAAAATAAGGCTGGTGAAAGGTAGGAATTTGACATTCTATCCTCCTTTCAGGTAGTGACGAAGGTAATTGAAAACCACGTAAATCCTGAATGGAACCAAGTGGTCTACCTGAAGAGCAGGGTGAGTTTCACACGATCCCTTTTTGATCCCAAACCAGCACTTGCTAGTCACACAGGGTGAGGGTTAGTGGGTCTGCACAGAGCAGCAGTGATAACTGCCCGTGAAGCAGCTGCTTGTGTGAAAGAGTTAACGCATTGGTATTAATCTTAACCCTGGCATAAGTTTTAAATAATAGAGGTAAAACCAGGAGAATGCCAAATGGGTCTGTTCAGCTATTTAATGGCAACTTGGCCAGCAGAGAGTCAGTGGGGCTGAAAGGGTTATGTGATAAAGAAGTGTGTGGACTGCCCTTGTGTTTCCTTTCATATGGAAGACCTAAAAGGGGACAATCTGCTAACATCTGACAAAGACAAATCGTAAAATCCCTACGGTGTGGAAACAGGCCATTTGGCCCATTGAGTCCACACTAACCCTCCAAAG
>JAHRHZ010000013.1:43345529-43357245 GCA_024137785.1 Ginglymostoma cirratum
TGATGCTGCTTGACCTGCTGTGTTCATCCAGCCCCATGCTTGTTAAGTTTTCCTGCTCCTATGATGCTGCTTGACCTGCTGTGTTCATCCAGCCCCATGCTTGTTATCTCGGATTCTCCAGCATCTGCAGTACCTTTTATCTCTGAGCCTATTTATGCATACTCAGTTTCTGCTAACCGCCTAATCTTCTATCCATGCTAATGTTTTGCGCCCTACACCATGAGTCTTTTATTTTCTGCACTACCCTTTCGTGACACCCTTTTGTCAAATGCCTTTTGGAAATCCACGTATATTACATCTACAGTTCCCTTTTATCCAGAGCGCATGTTATCCTTCAAAAAATCTCCAATAAATTGGTTAAATATGATTTCCCTTTAATAAAACCACATAGACTGTTTTGATTACCTTGAATCTTTCAAAGTACTCAATCATAACCTATTTAATGATCAATTCTAACACCATTCGCATGACAGACATCAAGTTTATTGGCCAATAATTTCTAGTCATTGGCTTCTCTCCCTTCTTGAATTGAGGGGTTATTGTTGCTACTCTCCACTCTGCTGGAACCTTTCCTGAAGACTAGAAAACTAATAGCAGTGCACCTACTATCTCATTAGCAACCTCATTTGAAACCCTAGGATGAAATCCATTTGGACCTGGATACTTGTTAGCCTGCAAGTTCATTAGTTTGCTTAAGATCTCTTTCCTCATGATTTTATTAAAGTTTCGCTTTCCCTTCCACTTCCTTATTTCAAGCTGTTACCAGAATTTTTTTTGTATTCTGTGGTGAAGACAGAAGCAAAATATTTGTTCATTTCATCCACTATTTCCCTATTAACTTGCCATTTTCGTTCTAGAGGACCAACATTTGCTTTATTTTTATTCTTCCTGAATTCTTGTAATGTATATCTGAGTATCTGTATTTAATATCCCTAGATAACTTCTCATACACTTTCTTCTACCTAATTAATCGTTAGTCATTTCCATTCCCTATTTTCTGATCAGTCTGACCTGCAATTCATCTCTTGCAGTTGTATTCTTTTACTTTCAGTTTGATGCTTTCCCTGACTGCATTAGTTAACTGCAGATGGTGGGTCTTCCTTTTAGAATTTTCGTTTAGGGTTTTATTCTGATATCCTGAAATATCCCTTAAATATCTGGCTGTGTAGCTGTATCACTGTTATCGCTCATCTCTGGTAAAATATTTATCTTGGGAAGCTACGTCTTTTCCATTGATTTGTTCTAATAGCATGTCTTAAACTCCTCATGATACTCAACGTGATATATGTAATTTATTAGGCTAAAGACAAAACTAAGTACCAATTTCTGAGCTGTAACATTTTATTACTGACTCTCGGATGCCGCAATCAAGAATTTCATTATAAGAACGACAGACCTCAAATTGAGAGTTTGTGTTGATATAATTTTTCTTTAACTTTTCGCAATAACGGTTGGCAAACATTTCTTAAAAATACTTGGCATTGAGTTTATTTTATAGTTATTACGTAGGACCATAAATCCAGCTCTAAGGAACTAAAATTAATGGAAACTTGGTGTTATTGTCATAAGCTTTTCTGTCCTCCAGATATTATTAGAACATCCATGGACCATAGCAGCATTAGAACAATAACTTTTATTAACCGCAGTATGTGTATATTTAAGTTCAGACAATACACAGCTCCTTTGAATTAATCCGTAACTGGAAGGATAATTTCTTGGATTCTGGGAAGTTCAAACTTAAATGCTTAAAAATACAGAAGTGTTGAGTAGTTTTATGGACAATCCTTTCAACCTTAAATTGTGACCATTACTGCATTAATGATAAATCTGCTTAAACATATTTTATTTCAGAGTTAAGTGAAAAATATTAAGAATAAATAGGTCACCTTTCAGTTTTATTTGGGAACTACATTTGTGTCGTATCTGCAGTCAAAAAAAAAATCTAATGAAGAGCTAGTGACCTTACCAATGTCCACTTGTAAATCAAACTTCTAAGTTTCTGGAATTTGTATCTTTAAGTGTGTATAGAGTCCATTTGCTTTTTACCGTTTGCATAGTGAGTTTTGCATTGCAGATGTTGAAATTAATCATATAAATTTGGCTGAAAGCACAGACGATGCCAACATTTTCAATAAGGTTCTCAGAGTAGGAATTGTTATTCATCTATGGGTAGAAAACAAAATTGTGGTTTGGATCAGATATAAAATGTTGATCCAAACATCTTAGACAAGAACCTCATGAATTAAAGAAACTAGACCAAATAGTCTGATTCTCAGAAAATACAAATCTTTTAAATTGTGTATCATTGCTGAGTAACGTGGCCATCCTTCTAAAACTAAAAGTCTACAATACCATGGATTCTGGAAGTCTGAGAAGGGAGCACAATATTTTAAGTTGTCTGCAAGTCATAGTTACACAGCATGGAGACAGACCCTTTAGTCTAACTTGTCCATGCTGACCAGGCATCCCAATCTGACTTAGACCATTTTGCCAGAATTTGGCTCAGATCTCTCTAAACCTTTCCTATTCATATACCCGTCCAGTTACATGTAATTGTACTCACCTCCACCACTTCCTCTGGCAGTTCATTCATTACATGCATGACCCTCTGCGTGAAAAAGATACTCCTCGGGTCCTTTTTAAATCTTCCCCCCTCACTTTAATTCTGTGCTGTCTAGTTTTGGATTACCCCACCCTAGGCAATAGACCTTGGCTATTCACCCTGTCCATGCCCCTCATAATATTATAAACCTCTATAAGGTTAACCCTCACCCTCTGACGCTCCAGGGAGAAAAGCTCCAGCCTATTCAGTCTCTCCCTATAACTCAAACCCTCCAATCCCATCAACATCCTTTATAGATCTTTTCTGCACCCTCTCAAGTTTAATAATATCCTTCCTAAAGAAGTCAATCAGCATTCATGGAACAAACAGACAAATTAATATTTTGGGTACCTGTTATTCAAGATAATAAAATTTACTCGTGGGCAAGCACATCAGTACAACCAAAAAAGTAGGAGGAGTAATATAAATCAATCTATAAAATAGAGTGAAATTGAAATGTAACAACGTAACATTAATCAATTAAGAGTCAAAATATAGATATTACTTGTTTGGCATTCATGCATGACTATTCTGAGTTTGTCTTTTTTTTCGATTTTTCCCCTAGTTTCTGATGGTATTAATGTACTAAACCATCTCTGAATTTTTCATTTAGAAGTGGATGCTAGATAAGTAATGTCCATTCTCTCGAGAGATGCCAACTCATCTGTGTTTCCATCAATCCTGCTGTTCTTTGAATTATTTTGAGATTTTGTTTTAAGCGTAGCCAAATTCAAATGTAAATCAGGCTCAGGAAGTTGTAGACATCAAGTCTCTTAATGGTCAATAATATGTCATAATGTTTCTCTGCCATAAAAGTTGTTCAACGCATCTGCCCTTGTTTTGTTACTACCTTTGTGTTTGTTGTAACAGATCAAAATGTTGACGATATTAACAGCTGATGCTCAGTCAGAAATACCAAGGGTTGCCTACATGTTAAACAATATGCAAAAGCATAGGGAAAAAGCAGGTGAACGGCACCGAGTCATAATGCTGTTTAGAAAGCTGATACAGATACAATGGGCTGAATGGCATACCAACTCTGTGATTCAGATATGGCTTGCAAAAAATTGTTATATTTGTACCAGAATTTAATTGTATAAAGTTGGGATTTAGAAAAGAACATGTGAACTATTAACAAAGAGGAAAGGGAAGACAAACAACGTAATGAAATACAACAAGAAACAATGCAAGAAATGAATAAAAGAATAAGTTGAAGGGCTGTTCAACAATTAAGAAAGTGATTGCATATAATCTTGCACAGTTTAGACTTGGGTGCAGTTACTTCAATTTTCTTTTCTATTAGGTGTAGATTCAGTCAAATGTTACACCCCATCTTTGAAGAGGCTTCCTCGGTCGTGAAAGAAGAATTTCCAGACTCGAAGCATGTAGTCTTTGCCAGGGTTGATTGTGACCAACATGGTGAGTGACAAAGTTTACGGATAACTTTGGAGGCCGAGTTAACAATAAAATGTTTAAAGTAGCAGTAAACAAAGGAGCACAATGCACTGATACAGTTTGTTCTTGTGTTTTGTCCTTAGAACAGCTACCCACTGTTAATGTCATCTGAATGTTGCCTTTTCTGCTGTCTGGTACTATTGTTAAACTGGAATTTTAGCTAGGCCCCACGTTGCATTTATTAATGATGAATAGCTAAATTGTTTCACAGCGGGTTTAACACAGAAGTTTTGAATACTGATCAAAGTATAAAATATAATTTAGTTTCCCTTTGAATATTTTTAAATCAAAAGGAATAGAAAGTCACATTCTTCCAAAATGGTGTGCTCAGGTTGGCTTGGTATTTGATGTATTTCAGGGAATATATTAGTTGAAGATTAAAATCTGGAAGTTGAATCAAAGCATTGCTTTTCTTCAGTTACCAAAAAACAATTCCTACAATATTTGAATGAGGAATCAAATTTTTATGATATTTCTTTTAGGTGGTCATTGAAAATTTCATTTCTTACAGGTCCTTCTGAGAAACCTCTTTCTTGGGCTATTTGCAATCAAATGCAACCTTCTTAAAAACGCATACAAATTATGGTTGGGATAGGCCCTCAAGCTTGTTCCGCCATTCAGTAAGATCATGACTGATCTGAATGTGGCCTGCAAAGCGTAGAATCATAGTCATAGAGACATATAGCACAAAAACAGATTGTTCAGTCCAACTTATCTGTGCTGACCAGGTTTCCGAAACTACATTAGTCTCATTTGCCTGCGTTTGGCCCATATCTCTTTACATACTTCCTATTCATGTACTTATCCAAATTTTCTTCTTTTAAATGTTGTAACTGTACCTGCATCTACCACTTCCTTTGGCAGATCATTCCACATACAAACCATCCTATGTGTGAAAAAGCTGCCCCTCAGGTCCCTTTTTAAATCTTATCTCTTCTTGTCTTAAAAACATGCCCACTAGTTTTAAACTCCCTTACCTTAGGCAAGAGATCTTTGTTATTCACCTTACCTATGCCCCCATGATTTTATAAACTGCTATAAGGTCAACCCCAATCGCCTATGCTCCAGTGGAAAAGGTCCCAGCCTATGCTTATAACTCAAACTCCCCAGTCCTGGCAACATCATAGTCAACCTTTTCTGAACCCTGTCCAATTTTATAATATCCTTCCGATAGCAGGACAATCAGAACTGCACACAGTACTCCAAAAGTGGCCTCACCAGTGTCTTATACAACCTCATCATGACATCCCAATTCCTATACTCAGTGGTCTGAGCAATGAAGGCAAGCATGCTAAACGCTGCGTTTGCCTTGCTGTTAGGGAAGAAATTCCAGGATTTTGACCCAGGAAAAGTGAAGGAACAGCTGCTTCATTTCTAAATCAGAATGATGTTTGACTCAGGGGACTTGCAGGTGACTGCTGACATACATTGAATCCCAGTCACATAACTTCCGAACTCCTATACTTGTTTGGTGCAGAGGGATTTGGGTGTCCTCCTCCATTAATCTTAAAAAGTTAGTATCCCCAGTTTAGTGGGTAATAGGGAAGGCAAATGAAATGTTGCTCTTTATTTCAAGAGGAATGGAGTATAAAAGTGGGGAGTGTTTTCTAAAACTATACAAGGCACCAGTCAGAGGACAGCTGGAATACTGAGAGCAGTTTTGGGCCCCTTATTAAGGGAAAGATGTACTAGCATTGGAGGCAGTCCAGAGAAGGTTCACTTGGCTGATAGCAGATCTAGGGGACTGCCTTATTGGGAGAGGTTGGCTAGATTGAGACTGTGCTCTTTGGGATGTAGAAGAATAAATAATAAATTATTGAAATATACAGAATTCTTGGGGGACTTGAAAGGTTGAATACGGAAAGGTTGTTTCCTCTTGTGGGAGAATCTGGGAACATGAGGTCATGATCTCAGAATAAGGGATTGAACATTCAGAACAAAGATGAGCAATTTCTTCTGAGGGAGTGTTGTGAATCTGTGGCATTCTTCGCTGCAGAGGGCTGTTCAGGCTGGGTCATCAAGTACATTTACGGCTGAGATAGGTTTTTAAATCACCAAGGAAATCAACTGTTAGGGAGAAGAGGCAGGAAAGTGGATTTGACAAGTATCAGATCAGCCATGATCTCTTTGAACGGAGGAGCTGACTCAATGGACTGAATGGCCTACTTCTATTCCTATAAGCTTGTAGTCTTCTGGACCTTCTAGTTGATCTGTGGGCCAGTGAACACCTCCACCATTGCATCATAGAAGTTGAGTGGCCTTGTTTAAAGTTATTCTGCTGTTGTTGCGATCTGCTATGCGCTACTGAACAAAGCATCTTCCCTTTACAAGTTTTGAAGTAGGCTGTCTTCCAGTATTGACTGCTGTACTTTTTTTTGTATTCATTTGTGGGAGTGAGCATCACTGGCTGGCCAGCGTTTCTTGCCCATCCCTAGTTGCCCTTGAGAGGGTCGTGGTGAGCCTTCCTTGTCAAGCTAACAGCACAAAGCATCTATCATAGGCAGCTCACAGGCTTGCCATAAATTAGAATGTCCCATGAAAATGGTACAGAGCTTTGCAGGATTTTCACTTTCTGATTTGAATTAGAAATTGATCATCACATTTCTATGTAAGTACCCTGAAAGTTTGAGCAGTAATTCACTGGCATATCAGATCTGAACACAACTATCTTGTATATATTGTTTCAGAGATAGTAGGAACTGCAGATGCTGGAGAATCTTAGATAACAAGGTGTAGAGCTGGATGAACACAGCAGGCCAAGCAGCATCAGAAGAGCAGCAAAGCTGACATTTCGGGTCTGAACCCTTCTTCAGCTTTCCTGCTCCTTAGGCAGTTTAAGGTAGTTAAAGCCTTTTGACTTGTATGTTTTAGAATATTTCGGAAGAACACCAATTTAAGGGAAAACCAACATTAAACCTGTATGACAGGAGAATGCTGGTTGATTGGCTGATGGACTCTGGTATAGAGGTATTACAATGGAGAATGTACTAGGTAATTATGATTGACAGTTAACTACCAGTTTTTGTGTAAATTTTTAAACAGGCAGGTTGACTCTGATTGACTAGGCATTGTTCCAAGAAAAGAACAGTGAATGATTGTTACTTGTCTGGTTGAGTTGAAACAGTTGCAATGGATGAACATATTCTTCTGTCTGCAAAGTACAGAGCCGGGTGTGTGTGTGTGTGTGGGTGGGTGGCGGGGTGGTGGTGGTGTGTGCGCGTGTATTATATATATGGCTTCTGGTACATACACGTGCCACACTCTGAACCTGGCTGATCCTCCTAAATGGTTGTCAGCATAGTTTGTTGCACATTCAGAAATATCCAACAAATGTTGTACAGTTGCAAAATCACGCCATCTTTTGAACTCTGTCAAGTTTTGCAAACATAAGCTGATTTGGATATGGTTAGTAACTGAGGGTACAGCTGTTTGTTTTGATTTCCCAAGTCTTCAGGGTGCACTTACATACTTGGTATCACACTCGCACTGAAATTCATACGCGTTATTCATTTGTGTGATCGACAGAAGATTCTTTTGCCTTGAGAAATGCATCCTGTTATGGTAAACTGAATATGAAATAGCTAACTTCACCTGTTAGTCCACACTGAGCACTTCTCAGAACCACAAGTGACAGCCTTAGGGCCATTATGAGTTTGTGTGATACATGTAGAAAAATGATCATTCCAGGGATTACAATTGACCTGAAACTGAACTGGACCAGCCCCACACACATTGTGGCTACAAGTGCAAATCAAAAGCTGCAAGTGACTCGCTTCCTGTTGTGTGACATCATCCAGGACGCCACATCCCCCTCAATTGGCACAAGGACCAGCACCTTCAGTAATACAGTAGCTACAAGAGCAGGTCAGAGTCTAGGAATATTGCAACAAGTGACTCACCTTCTCTGACTCCAAAGCCTGTCCACCATCTGCAGTTAGGACTGGGCTCACTTGCTTGGATGGCTGCAGCTCCCACAACACTCCAGCATCTTGACACCATTCAGGGTAAAGCAGCCCAGTTGATTGGCGCTACATCCACAAGTATCCACTCCCTCCATCACCGATACTCAGTAGCAGGAGTGTACCATCTATAAGATGTACTGCAGAAATTTGCCAAAAATCCTTAGATACCACCTTTCAAACTCAATTGCTGCCACCTAGAATGATGTCTAGCATGTCTATAGAAACAACAAAACTGCAAGGTCTTTTCAAATTTCCTCCCTAACAACGTTGAGAGCCTGGACTGCAGTGACTCAAGAAAGCAGCTCGCTACCACTTTCTGAAGGATAACTATGGACCAGCAATATAATAATGGTCCAAAAGAATGTATTCCGTTCACGTTGTATGTCTGTTCATTGATGCCGTGTGCTTGCAATGTCTAGTACCTACAAGATGCAATCTCACTGAGACTCAAAAATCTCAATAGCACTTCCCAAACCAGTGACCTCTACCACCTCGAAGAACAAAGGCAGCAGATACATGGGAATGCTACTATTTGGAAGTTCTTTTACAAGCCACACACCATCTTGACTTGGAACTACATCACAATTCCTTTGCTGTTGTTGGGTCACGATCCTAAATGTTCTTCCTAACTGTACTGCTGTGTGCCTATACCTTTAAGAACTGTACCAGTTCAAGAAGGCAGCTTACCACCTCCTTCAGGACATTTAAGGATGAACAATAAATCCTGGCAGAGCCAAGGAAGCCTCATCCCATGAATGAATTTTAAAAAAATGTAGAGTCACAGTTACATAAGAAATATGGTAGCCAAGTTGCAAAGTATGAGACAATGACTGAATAAGCTATTTGAGTAAGTTATTTCAGTAATAAATGCAAATGAGGACACAGTTCTTCAAATATCTTGCCTCCACTAGAAAGGTGGAAATTGAGTGCCTCATTTCAAAGACTGCATCCCTGACAATGCTACATTGAGGATTGTGCGATCAAATCTCTGTTCATTGATTACAAGCAAATAGGTGTTAATTACTGTAGCAGGAAGCAGTTTGCAATTTGGGTGTGAGTCACCAACTCTCCATAAAAATAGATAGGTTTTGCACAATGTGCCAGTACTAACTTTGGAGTTTGGTGTAGATGAGTATTTGTAAAGGGTAGAGGTGTTGCTTTTTATTCTTTCTTAGCCTCAAAGCTGGTGAGTGTTCAGGGGTTTTAATCAGGCGAACAGTTAGGTGATTGATTGTTGAGTTGAAGATTTTATCCCTCTAAACACAGGCTGTAGTTTACTTGGGAGATATAATTATTGTGTAATATTTATAACTTAACTAGTAAATGACTTGGAATAATTAATGACAACAGTTCTTTTCCTAACTATGAAACCTAATTGTTCAATAAAACACAATAAAGATGGCAGGTCAAATGTTGTATTGCAGCTTTAACATTATGGATACTGATGGACACCAGTCTCACCTGCAATAATTACATCTGTGGAAAGTATCTGCAGCTTGAGAATCTTCAGTTCCAGTCAATGGGCTAGCATCCAAGTTTCCAGCACTGTGATGCACTGGGGAAGGGAGATTTACTTGAACCATTTGTTCTAGGAGATTATCACGCTCTTCAGATTCAGTACCTCAGATTTGGTTTGTAGTCTAGTACAGGAGACTACAAATGAAGGAGTTTTGGGAATCCAGAAGACAGCTATGGAATAGCCCTTGCAATTGTCCAACAGGTTGATTGTTTCCTGTGATTTGGATGGGGAAGGAGAGTTCATGAGAGGAGATTTGAAAATTGAAGAGAAAGGACTAGGCAATATTGTTGAATAGTGATCTGTGTAATGATGGCCAGAGCGTGAAAGGAAGGGAAAGCAAGCAAACATGAGTGCTCCAGCAATTAAGGTCAGAATAAAGAAAATCACGAGACAGACTTCAAGTCTGTTTATTCGAATGTATGCAGCATTTGTAACAGATTGATAAATTGATAGCACCAGTCAAAATGATAATAGCCATTGCCGAGGTATTGTTACAAAGTGACCATGACTGCGATCTGAATATTCAAGGTACTTAGATTTTTTGGAAGGACAGGAAGCGAAAAGGAGAAGATGTAGTATCATAGAATCTGTACAGGGTGGAAACAGACCACTCAGCCCATGAAATCCACACTGGCCCTTTCAAGGGCATCCCACTAAGACCCATGTGCTCCCCCCACTCCCCCCCAAAAAATTCTTGTAACCCTGCAATTCCCATCTCGAATTCACCTAGCCTGCATATCCCTCGCCACTATCAGCGATCCACCTAAGCTGCACATCTTTGGTAATAGAGATAAAAGGTACTGCAGATGCTGGAGAATCCGAGATAACAAGCATGGGGCTGGATGAACACAGCAGGTCAAGCAGCATCATAGGAGCAGGAAAACTTGACGTTTCGGGCCTAAACCCTTCATCAGAAATGGGGGAGGGGAAGAGGGTTCTGAAATAAATAGGGAGAGAGGGGGAGGCGGATAGAGGATGGATAGAGGAGAGGATAGGTGGAGAGGAGGCAGACAAGTCAAAGAGGCGGGGATGGAGCCAGTAAAGGTGAGTGTAGGTAGGGGGGTAGGGAGGAGATAGGTCAGTCCAGGGAGGACGGACAGGTCAAGGGGGCGGGATGATGTTAGTAGATAGGAGATGGGGGTGTGGCTTGGGGTGAGAGGAAAAACAGGTTAGGGAGGTGGAGATGAGCTGGGCTGGTTTTGGGATGCGGTTGGGGGAGGGGAGATTTTGAAGCTTGTGAAATCCACATTGATGCCATTGGGCTGCAGGGTTCCCAGGCTGAATATGATTTGCTGTTCCTGCAGCCTTCGGGTGGCATCACTGTGGCATTGTAGGAGGCCAAGGATGGACATGTCATCTGAGGAATGGGAGGGGGAGTTGAAATGGTTCGCGACTGGGAGGTGCAGTTGTTTGTTGCGAACTGAGCGCAGGTGTTCTGCAAAGCGGTCCCCAAGCCTCCGCTTGGTTTCCCCGATGTAGAGGAAGCCACAACGGGTACAGCGGATGCAGTATACCACATTGGCAGATGTGCAGGTGAACCTCTGCCTGATGTGGAATGTCTTCTTGGGGCCTGGGATTGGGGTGAGGGAGGGGGTGTGGGGGCAGGTGTAGCACTTCCTGCGGTTACAAGGAAAACCGCACTTCCTGCGGTTACAAAACCGCAAACCATCCACAAACCATCCCAAACCATTTCCCAAACCATCCACAACCTCATCACCTCAGGTGACCTCCCACCCACCGCCTCCAATCTCATCGTTCCCCAACCCCGCACCGCCCGCTTCTATCTCCTCCCCAAAATCCACAAACCTGAATGCCCTGGTCGACCCATTGTCTCCGCCTGCTCCTGCTCCTGCCCCACCGAACTCATCTCCACCTACCTAGACTCCATTTTCACCCCCTTGGTCCAGGAACTCCCTACCTACATCCGTGACACCACCCACGCCCTCCACCTCCTCCAGAACTTCCAATTCCCAGGTCCCCAACACCTCATTTTTACTATGGACGTCCAGTCCCTATATACCTGTATTCCCCATGCTGATGGCCTGATGGCCTAAAGGCCCTCCGCTTCTTCCTGTCCCGCAGAACGGACCAATCCCCCTCCACCGACACCCTCATCCGCCTAGCCGAACTCGTCCTCACCCTCAACAACTTTTCTTTCAATTCCTCCCACTTCCTACA
>JAHRHZ010000013.1:43357645-43455072 GCA_024137785.1 Ginglymostoma cirratum
ACTTGTCTGCCTCCTCTCCACCTATCCTCTCCTCTATCCATCCTCTATCCACCTCCCCCTCTCTCCCTATTTATTTCAGAACCTTCTTCCCCTCCCCCATTTCTGATGAAGGGTTTAGGCCCGAAACGTCAAGTTTTCCTGCTCCTATGATGCTGCTTGACCTGCTGTGTTCATCCAGCCCCATGCTTGTTATCTCTGCACATCTTTGGACTGTGGGAGGAAACCAGAGCACCCGGACATATCCCACAGAGTTGGGGAAAATATTTAAACTCCACACAGACAGCTACATGATGTGGCTCTGTTAATGAAGGATGATACAGCTATAATAGTGAGAAATACTTGGATTTTAATTTCCATTTAGATTGGCCAAAACAAAATTAGTCTGGAAGATGACCGCATAGTGTATTTGAGACAGTTTTATGGGAGAATACGCTCTGGAATCAAGCAGGGGAACGAACTCTTTTAAGGCCTGGAGACAGCAAGGACTGCAGATTCTCAAAGATAGTCAATAACTGTGGAGCTGGAAAAGCACTGCAGGTCAGGCAGCATCCAAGGAGCAGGAACATCAACGCCTCAGGCCAAAATCCTTTGTAAGGACTGGTCAAGCTGTTTTAGACCTGGTACATTTGTAATGAGTTGGCATCAATTAATAACAGATCAAAGCATTTCTCTTAGGGCCCTTTTTGAAATTTTATCAACAGTTGCTTTTTCTTTGTCAAAGGCTTCTTCTTCAGTCTCACTAACTCTTTTATTAGGTGATGCAGTCATGTAGTAATATTAAACCTCGTGTATTTGTGGTGTGTTTTTTGGATGTCAGTGGGCATTCGAGCTACCTCATTTATGTAAAGGCTATGTATGTATATTTTATTCCAATCAATGGACAAACTTAGAATCGATATGAGATGTTTTTGTTAACTTAATACAAATAGATCTCACCTACTCCGTGTCCAAAATGAAAATTATAACTACTTGGCACTCAGTAAGCTACTGAGAATGAGACTCTCATCCCTTTTTAAAAATTAGCAGAAGCAATTAAATCTGTCAGCGCTCTTTTGGTTTTCTTCTGCCAATTTCATATTTCTTTCTCCTTAATACAAAGTGACTTCTGACAAACATGTTAGGATATTGTAGGGGAAACTAGCTGTCTAGTGGTAATGTCACTGGGCTAGTAATCCAGAGGCATAGGTTAATGCTGTAAGGATAAAATCCTACTCTGGCAGTTGTTGGAATTGCAATTCAATTAATTAATTTTCATAGTCCCGGTTACCGAGACTATCACAATTGTTGAACTCCCATCTAGTTCGCAAATCTTTCCCTGGTCTGGCCTACACTTGACCACAGAAGTTTTATCCAGAATCAGCCAGATTTTTCATTATTTTGTGAGAAGAAGATTGTGTTTGACAAATTTATTAGAGTTCTCTGAGGACATAACAAGCAGAATGAAAGGGGAATCAGTTGATTTAGTGAACTTCGATTTTCAATAGCTATTCGATATCGGTTAAAAGGTTCATCTCATTGAAAGCTAACAGCCTGATCTCTGAGGCTAGTTATGAATGGCCTATTGCCTTTATCTTCCTTGAAGAAGCTGCAAATTCATTTTTGTCATGACCACTGAGCTTTGCCTTTAAACTTTAGCATAGCTGAAAATGTCAATGCCTCCAAGAAGATGAAAGTTTATTACTTACTGGTTGAACTTTGCTGAAACTACCCATCTGAACTAAAACAAAATGGGTTCATTTTCTGCTCAGAGTTGACCAATATGTCAATTGAATGGATGCATGGAACATATTTTCATGATTCTGACTAGGTTATTATTTCCCATAAAGGAAAATCTGAATGTGATGCTTTAAATTTGTGCTGCACCGATGATACATCCTCTGATCACTTGTACCTTCTAGCATTTTTCGATTGAAATGAAGTTCTTTAGTCTACTTGTCCATCTTCACAAAGCTTTAATGACCCTTGAGCGACTCTCTCTAATTCTAAATGGAAGTCATTTTGGTTGTTGATTAAACCCATCATTTCTATGGTGAATCTAAATCTGTTGTAATCCAAACTTGCAACACCAAAAAAACCGGAAGTTTCTTTTTCTTTATTCATTCACGGGATGAGGGTATCGCTGGCATTATTTATTACCCATCCCTAATTGCCCAGAGAGCATTTAAGAGTCAGCCACATTGCTGTGGGTCTGGAGTCACATGTAGGCCAGACCAGGTAAGGATGGTAGTTTCCTTACTGGCATTAGTGAACCAAATGGGTTTTTCCAACAATTGACAATAGATTCATGGTCATCATTAGATTCTTAATTCCAGGCATTTATTGAATGCAAATTCCACCATCTGCCATGGTGGGATTCAAACCCATGTCCCCAGAATGTTATCTGGGTCTCTGGATTAATAGTCCACCAATAATAACACTCGGCCATTGCCTTCCCCAAGTCATATGAAATTAATTTTCCCATAGAAGCTTGATTCTAGACATAACATTTGGAAGCATTCTAGCCATGATTATTGATTTATTTTTGTGAACGTTGGAGTCCAACTCTTGTCGCCTAACAAAAAGACCTGTTTTAGTAATTTCACTATTGCGTACACAACTTGATGCCAGAGCACATCTTTGACATTGAAAATGGTACATTTTGGCAAGACATTCTTGAAGTCCATGCTCTGCTCAGCTTTTTGGCTGTTTATTCTGGGGGCAATTGTAGACTAATTAATAAAGATGATCTTATAGAAATCAACAATTCAATTTTATTGAAAAAATGTTTCCTCATCTCTGTCCTAAATTTCTATCCTGTATTCCTAATCTCTATCCTAAGCTGGCTTTGTTCACTGTTGTTAGTACTTTCTAAATGTCCTGCTATCATATCTTTTACATTAGACTTCAGCATTCTCCCTTGTGTTGATGCTAAGCTAACTGGCCTTCTTTTTTCTCTCCCTCCCTATCAAATAGTGGGGTTATGTTTGCCACCCTCCAATCTTTCAGATCCTCTCCAGAGTCTGTACAGGAAGTTAACCATCACTGCACCCAATATTTCCACGATCAGCACTCTGATCGATCCTTTAGCACTCTGGAATGTAGATGATCAGGCTGTGGTGATTTATCAGAATTTAACCCCATTAACTTCAGCAGCAACGTCATCTTACTTGAGTTCTAAAGAAGGGTCACTGGACGCAAAATGTTAACCCTGAGATAGTAAGAACTGTGGATGCTAGAGTCAGAGATAACAGAATGTGGAGCTGAAAGAGCACAGCAGGCCAAGCAGCCTCTGCTTTCTTTGCACAAGTGCTGCCAGATCTGCTGCATTTCTCTCGCAGTTTCAGTTTTTGTTTCTTCTTACTAATGCCGATTTCCTTCGATTCTGCCATCTCACGAGACCTTTGGTTCCCTCATCCTTAAATAATTTACAGAAAGGATCTTTAAGCAATTATTTGCAGGCAGCTCTTATCTGTCATATTGACGCGTGAATTTTTAAAAGTAAATTTCTTTTAGAAAAGTATTTAAATTTTTATTAGGACAAAGCTATGTCGGTCTGTTTCTCCATTCAATTTCATAGGTTTGTCAATTATTTTATTTCTGTGTGTGTGTTTCAGGCCTTGCAGTTTGTCTGTAGTTGTTAAAGTACAATAATTTCAGATATCTTGGAATTATTACTGCCTGTGCATTTAATTTTATTGTGACTTTTTTCTTTACAGCCGATATAGCACAAAGGTACCGAATTAGTAAATATCCAACATTAAAATTATTCAGAAATGGGATGATGATGAAGAGAGAGTACAGAGGTCAAAGATCAGTGAGTGCACTTGCAGACTTCATCAAGCAGCAGAAAAATGATCCTGTTCAAGAGATTCTGAATCTGAGCGAATTGGAAACTGTTGATGTAAGTCTGCACATTGGACTTGGAGAGTTCAAGCGATTTTGTGTGATCTGATTCCAAAACCAATGCTTTGTCTGTGATTCGTAACAGTGATCTAAATTGTGATATCCAAGGTAAAGGTCTTGGTCATAATTTCATGACAGTCTATTTAAAATGTATGCCTCATGAAAGAGTTAAACTCATCAATTCTTAAGCGTGTTTTCAAAAAAAAATTCTAACGTACATGCATCCATTTTAGGAAAATCTCAATCAGAATGATCAAGTGCAGTGATACTTCCCAGAAAATTGGTGTTATATTTGGACAGAATAATCTGTTTAAATGAATAAATTTTCACTTTTAATGCCCTATAGAAACCTACCAAAGTTATATCCAAAATTAGCTAAAAAGGAGTTTAATAGATAGGAAAATATGAAATGAAAACTTTACATGTCATAATTATGTAAATAAATTAAAATAACTTTGTCTTTGCTGAAAATTCAAGATAGCTAACTATTTCTGGTGTATAATTTGTCACATGAATTATACTTTAACCTGGTTGTACAAGAGGTCTGAGTGGGAAGAACAAAACATCAAGAAGGATAATTGTTTCAACGTAGAGAACATAATCAGTCATCAGCAGTGCAAGACAAAAAGCTTGGACGTCATGTCTCTTTTTAGCAATGACCAAGAGGATATTATTAAATCAGCTTTCCGGTCCAAGATTACAAATTTTACATCTAATCCAAGAAGACCAGAGTTCTCTGCATCAATCTCTAGACTGTGCTTAGTTGATCACGAGGAACGTCATTAGCAGCAAGAGAGACTTAAAAATTGTATTTTTAATAAATTGAGGTTGAGAATCATATGGAAAGATGCAACACTGAAGGAGACCCTTTGGCCCATACTGCTAGATAGTTCTTTGGAGATATCCAAATAGCTCCACTGCTGATCTTCCTCCACTGCCACGTTCATTTATTCCCTCCAAGAATTTACCAAATTCTTTGTTGAATGTCACTATTGAATTACTTCCCTTTCTGTGACTACACTCCAGGACACTTGCGTCAGAAAGAAAGTTTCCCCCGCTTTGCTTTTTTCTTGTCATGTAAAGTTTGTCATCTCTGAAATCTGTCATTGGAAGTTGTTTCCCTTGGTTACTTTATCAAAGCCCTTCGTGGTTTTCACATTCAGTGATCAGGGACAACAGGGTGTGACTGCAAGTGAGGCAGGTAGGGGGATCCTGAGTTCAGGAGTGGAGGAGCCTCAGCTTTTGACCATATCCAACAGGTACGAGATACTTGCTCCCTGTGTGGATGAGGTAAAGGGCTGCGGGGAGGATGAGCCAACTCACCACGGCACCATGGTGCAGAAGGCCATTCGAGAGGGGGGAGCAAAAAGACAACTGATAGTTATAGGGGATTCTATAGTTAGGGGAATAGATAGTATTCTTTGCAAGCCGGATCGGGAGTCCCGCATGGTGTGTTGCCTGCCCGGTGCCAGGATGCAGGACATCTCTGACCTGCTTGAAAGTATATTGGAGCGAGAGGGGAAGGATCCAGTTGTTGTGGTCCACGTTGGGACTAACAACATAGGCAAGGCTGGAATGGAGGACCTGTTTGGGGATTATCAAGCACAAGGAACGAAATTAAGGAACAGGTCCTCGAGGGTCATAATCTCCAGATTACTGCCCAAGCCATGTGCAAATTTGCTTAGGGATAAGAAAATTAGGGAAGTGAACACGTGGCTAAGGGAGTGATATGGGAAAGAGGGGTTCCATTTCATGGGGCATTGGCATCAGTTTTGGAACCGGGGGGATCTGTACTGATGGGATGGTCTCCACCTGAACTGATCTGGAACCAGTGTTCTGGCAAAAACGATAAATAGGGTGGTCACTAGGACTTTAAACTAGTGGGTCGGGGGGAAGGGAAAGGGAAAACGACAGGGAGTATGATGGTAAATAAAAAGGTAAGCAGCAAGTTAGCATGTGTGCAGGAGGGTTTAAGTTCAAGACAGGCTATGAAAGAAGCAAAAAGGAAGGATAACTCAGGAGATATTATTAGAGATGTTGGAAATCATGATGGTAAGAAAGCTAGCATAAAGGCACTTTACCTGAATGCTCGTAGCATTCGTAACAAGGTTGATGAGTTAACGGGACAAATCATCGCGAATGAATATGATTTGGTAGCCATTACGGAGACATGGTTACAGGATGGTCATGACTGGGAGTTAAATATCCAGGAGTACCAGATTACTCAGAAGGACAGACAGGAAGGTAAGGGAGGTGGTGTAGCTCTGATATTCAAGGACAACATCAGGCCGGTGCTGAGTGTTGATATAGGTTCTATGGAGAATGAGTTTGAATCGATTTGAGTGGGAATTAGAAATTCTAAGAGGAAAAAGTCACTGATAGGCGTCGTCTATAGGCCACCAAATAATAACATCACATTGGGGCGGGCAATAAACAAAGAAATAACTAATGCCTGTAAAAATAGTACGGCAATTATCATGGGGGATTTTAATCTACATGTAGATTGGTCGAACCAGCTCGGTCGGGGTAGCCTTGAGGACGAGTTCGTTGAGTGTATACGTGATAGTTTTCTTGAACAGTATGTAATGGAACCGATGAGGGAGCAAGCTATCCTAGATCTGGTCCTGTGTAATGAGACGGGAATAATTAATGACCTCATAGTTAGGGATCCTCTTGGAAGGAATGATCACAGTATAGTTGAATTTAGAATACAGATGAAGAGTGTGAAGATAAAATCCAATACCAGGGTCCTGTGCTTGAACAAGGGGGACTACAATAGAATGAAGGAGGACTTGGCTAAAGTAGACTGGAAACAAAGATTTTATGGTGCGACAGTTGACGAGCAGTGGAGGACTTTCAAAGCAATTTTTCAAAGTGCTCAGCAAAAGTATGTTCCAGTGAAAAGGAAGGACTGTAAGAAAAGGGGTAATCTGCCATGGGTGTCTAAGGAAATAAAGGACGCTATCAAATTGAAAGAGAAGGCATACAAAGTGGCCAAAAACAGCATGAAACTATAAGATTGGGTAAACTTTTAAGGTCAACAGAAAGCCACGAAAAGAGCGATAAAGAAAAGTAAGATAGAACATGAGAAAAAACTAGCACAGAATATAAAGACAGATAGCAAAAGTTTCTATAAATATATAAAACGAAAAAGAGTGGCTAAAGTAAATGTTGGCCCTTTAGAGGAAGAGAAGGGGAATTTAGTTATGGGATATGATGAAATGGCCGAGGCATTGAATAGGTATTTTGTATCGGTCTTCACAGTGGAGGACACTAATAACGTGCCAGTAATTGACAAAGAGACGAAGGTAGGTGAGGACCTGGAAACAATCATTATTACGGAAGAGGTAGTGTTGGGCGAGCTAAGGATTGATAAGTCTCCGGGCCCTGATGGAATGCATCCCAGGATACTAAAAGAGATGGCTTGAGAAATAGCAGGTGCACTGGCGGTAATTTTCCAAAATTCGCTGGACTCTGGGGCAGTCCCAAAAGATTGGAAAACAGCAAATGTGACGCCACTGTTTAAAAAAGGAGGTAGACAAAAGATGAGGATTTATAGACCGGTTAGCTTAACCTCTGTAGTGGGGAAGATGCTTGAGTCTATTATCAAGGAAGAAATAGCAAGGCATTTCGATAGAAATTGTCCCGTTGGGCAGACGCAGCATGGGTTCATGAAGGGCAGGTCATGCTTGACAAATCTTTTGGAATTCTACGAAGACATTACGAGCAAGGTGGACAATGGGAACCCAGTGGATGTGGTGTACCTGGATTTCCAAAAGGCCTACGACAAGGTGCTGCACAAGAGGCTGCTGCATAAGATAAGGATGCTTGGCGTTAGGGGTAAAATATTAGCATGGATAGAGGATTGGTTGATTTAACAGGAAGCAAAGAGTGCGGATAAATGAGTGCTATTCTGGCTGGCAATCAGTGACTAATGGTGTGCCTCAGGGATCGGTGTTGGGACCTCAATTATTTACAATTTATATTGATGATTTAGAGTTGGGGAGCACGTGTAGGGTGTCAAAGTTTGCGGATGACACTAAGATGAGTGGCAGAGCAAAGTGTGCAGAGGACTGTGAAACATTACAGAGGAACATAGATACATTGAGTGAGTGGGCAAAGGTCTGGCAGATGGAATACAATGTAAATAAATATGATGTCATACATTTTGGTAGGAGTAATAGTAAAAAGTTGCAGCATGCTGCTATGCAGAGGGACCTGGGTGTCCTTGCGCATGAATCACAGAAGGTTGGTCTGCAGGTACAACAAGTAATTAGGAAGGCAAATGGAATTTTGTCCTTCATTGCTAAAGGGATTGAGTTTAAAAGCAGAGAAGTTATGTTGCAGCTGTACAAGGTGCTAGTGAGGCCAAACCTGGAGTACTGTGTGCAGTTTTGGTCTCCTTACTTGAAAAAGGATGTACTGGCACTGGAGGGGGTGCAGAGGAGGTTCACCTAGGTTGATTCCGGAGTTGAGGGGGTTGGTTTATGAGGAGAGACTGAGTAGATTGGGATTATTTTCATTGGAATACAGAAGATTGAGGGGGGATCTTATAGAAACATATAAAATTATGAAGGGAATAGATCAGATAGAAGTAGAGAGGATGTTTCCACTGGCAGGTGAAGCTAGGACAAGAGGGCATAGCCTCAAGATTAGAGGGAGCAGATTTAGGACTGAATTGAGAAGGAACTTCTTCACTCAGAGGGTTGTTAGTCTATGGAATTCCTTGCCCAGTGAAGTAGTTGATGCTACTTCAGTAAACATTTTTAAAGCTAAGGTAGTTTTTTTTGAACAATAAAGGAATTAAGGGATACGATGAGAGCGCGGGTAAGTGGATCTGAGTCCACAAAAAGATCAGCAATGATCTTATTGAATGGCGGAGCAGCTCGACGGGCCGGATGGCCTACTCCTGCTCCTAGTTCTTATGTTTTGTGTGCATCATTTTAGCCTCTTCTGCTGTTCCCAGTTTGTCCAGTCTTTCCACATGATTGAAATCTCCCATGATTGGTACCATTTTAGTAAATTCCTTTTGTGCCCTCTTTAAGGCCTTGGCTCTTTCATACCGTAAGGTGCTCAGAATTGAACATTGTTTTAATTGATCAATCATTGGTGGCCAAGACATCTGTCCTGGATCCACAGCTTTGAAATTCCTTCCTGTGAAGTGTCTTAACACTTTTTTCCACACTAATTTGCTTTGATGTAATGCATTTGTTATATGTCACCAAGGCCTAGCCAGTCTTTTTGTAAAGGGGTGGCAGAACCTTCTTCCTTTTGTACACTGTTCCTGTATGAACAAAACCAATGATCCTACATGCTTTTGAACAACTCTTTCATCTTGTTCTGCCACCTTCAAAGATGTGTGTGTGTCACTCTCCGGTCACTCTTCTCCTGTACTCATTTTGATATTGTTTCATTTGTTTCCTGTTGTTTCTCATCCTCTTTAGCAAAATGGACCACTCTCAGTTCTCTGTTTTCAGATGTCTGCCTGTTTGATTAGTGCATGTTCTCCTGAAGTCTGGTACCATTCTCAGTTGTTTACATGTAGTTTAGTGTCATCTGAAAACTGAAATTATGCTCAGTGTCCCCAGGCCCAAGTAATAAATAGATACCAGAAAGGACAATGGTCCTAATAGTGATTCCTGGAGAACAGCATTGTTTATTTCATTTCAGTCAACAAAGCAGCTGTTCCTCAGTATTCTGTGGTTTTGGTACATTAGATGATTTCATTTCCACACTGTCAGTGTTTCTTCAATTCCATTGGCTTTAATTTTACTTAACAATCAATTTTCTAGTATTTTATCAGATACCTTTTTGAAGTCTATAGCTGCAACACCAACCACGTTCTTCTTGTCAACCCTGTCTTTACTTTGTTAAAGAACTCACCTGAGTTAGTCACACAATCTTTTCCTTTAACAGGTTTTGCTGACTTATTTTATCCACTCGTGGGATGTGGGCTTCGCTGGCTGGCCCAGTATTTATTGCCATCCCTAGTTGCCATTGAGAAGATGGTAGTGAGCTGCCTTCTTTCTTTCATTTACTAATCCATACCTTTCCAAGTAACAGTTAATGTCGCTCTGGATTATTGTCTTTGAATGCTTCTGTTGTGCAAGGGCATCAGAACCCTGGAGGAACCTTGGCATAATGGCACAGAGCTACGCATCCCTGAGTATAAATGGTATAGAGTGGGCGGAGTTAGAACACTCCAGAAGAAGGTTGCACTGAACACTGTGGAATTAGAGAGTCTTGAAAGCAGGTGGATGTGAACACAAAGAAGGTAGATTAGCCCTTACCTAATGTAACTATGAATCATAGTATTATCATCTCATAACATAGATTTACAATATACAACAATATTTTGTGTTAATGTGCAATAAAAGGTAGTATTTCGAAGTCTACGGCTGAAGGGCTTTCTTGACTCTCCTCAACTAATCTGTATCAAATCCAAATTCCATTGCCTCACTGTTAGGCTGCCTACCTCTGAACACCTCGTTTGTCCCTTCCCCCTGTTTTAAACAAATATGTGATATTTTCAAACTTCCAGTTCCTTGACACCACCCTCATTTCCAATAAGGATGGGAATATTGTGGCTAGTACTTCACCTATTTCCATCATTCTTTCAATTACTTTGGAACCCTTCCCTCTCAACCAGGTAACTTTTTTGCTTGGAGGTCTGCCAAACTCTTATGTACCTCTTAATTATCTATCATTGTTGGATCCACTGTCATTATTGCTTTCTTCTTCCCTGATTCATTGGTTGAATCCTCTTCTCCACTGAACACAAGTACAAGGTATTAATTTAGTATATCTGTTGTGCTTTGCCCAAGAATAATTCCTAATAGACCCAATCCTTTGACTACCCTTTCACTCTAAAGGGTTACTCTGTTAAAGACTTCTGAATTCCTTTTGTGTTAGCCAATAATATGTCTTCATTCTGTTTTTGGCCTCCTTGTACTTTTGGGTTGAGTTTGTGTTTGGTTCTCTATCATGAAACCTGTGTTTGCCATGAGCCACCATTTTCTGACTTATTTTAACTTCTGTACTTTTGCTGAATAAAGGCACACTTGTTGGAACTTTTTGTCTTGTAATCATCAGGACAACTTGCAAGAATATCAATTCAAGGGTAAAACCAACATTTATACTGCATGAGAGGAGTATGCTGATTGATTGCACCCATTAGTCCTGATTTGACAGTGAAATGTCGGGCTTTGTTTAAATCATGTTGTAGAGTAATAGATTCAGTTCTCGTACTGGGTGAGGTATCCATGAAGGTCCCACCTTCTCAACTTTGCTTCTTGCCTGGGCGTAGGGACCCTCAGATTAAATTTACCATCAGTCATTTCTCCCTAATGAGGTCGTACTTGTACCTTACACCATCAGCTACATGTACACTTTCTTACAACACCCTATGGCACAAGACTGTTTTAATTTTCGTAGTTTAAAAAGTAATTTTTCAAAAAAATCCTGTCTATGCACTAATTTTATGGTGCTTTTATTTCATAGTGAGGATTACTGACTCTGTAGCATCAAATGTTATATTGACAATGAACCCAATAACTTACACGGACAACTGTAAGCTCAGCTGTTGACAGGATCAGCTGACACAGGCGAATGAGGAGTTTATGACCCTGAGGAGAGAGTCTGAATGCTTTCAGCAGTTGGGAATCTCTTTGCAGTATTTTGATTCTTTGTTGTGCTATTCTGTCAACACAGACCTAATTTTGTTTCTCACTGTATCTCCAAGTTAGAGTAGTGGCAGAGTTTTACTAACCACAACCCCCTCCATAATCTTTTTTTCCTTCCTCCCTGCCAACCAACCCACCCTCAGTATACTTTCTATCTATAATTGGGGCTTCACAGGAGCAAACGTGGCATTGAAAAAGGTATACCCTTCTATCTAAGCATCACGAAGGACGAGGATCAGTACAAACCGAGTAAACACAAGCTGGAGAATATTTCAGGCAAACCTCTTAATGTTGTCCTATCTTTCACGTTGGACATGCAACCACACCGTTTGTTATGCGGGCTTTTCTAAGAATGTGAAGAATGTGTTTAATTTGAGAGGTGGTAGGCAGGACCTTCATTTGTTTGAGGGCCTGCAGAACCACCTGTCTACCTGCATTGGTCTTGCAGGTGAATGCGAATTTACCTTCAATATTGACATGTATGAGATCACATTCACCAAGTACTAATGCACTTTGTACGATAGAAGAAAAATTCACCGCCTTTGACATCACGTTGAATAGCTTTCTTTGTTAGCTGTACACCAGGTCCCACAATGAGACTGTCCCTCATCTGATCCTCACTTTCTGCTGTGGAAAATGGCATATGTTGCCCACTTCCTGCATCCTGTAAGTTGCCTAATGGTCTCTTAATCACTCAATGTCAAATCCTCAGTGTTATTGTTTGTCCCAGTTGAAAGCATGGATGAAATAAGCCCAAATATTTTTTCTGATACAAAGATTTGAGGGGATGTGTAACAGTTGAATTGGCAGTGAGTAACAATGACAATGTCAAGCAAGAGCAGATAAGGTATCAGCCTGCTGAAGGAGAGGAGCAGTTTTTGTGTTTACGTACCAGTAAGTGCTGTTAATGCTATTGGATAATAATGTTGTTAGAGTGCTCCTTGATTAGACATTTTTGATTAACCTGTTCAGAGATTTTATTACACATCTCTGTAGCAAATAGAAGTTGACCTGGATCTCCTGGTCCAGAGGTAGGGACTCAACGACTGCACCACAGGAGCCCCTGTTCCTTTATCAGAATGCTTTGTGAAGTTATTTGTGCAGATGTTTCTCTTTAGGGAGTAAAGAATGAGCATGTGACTAAAGAAGAGTCAGTTTGTTCTCTGTGTCAGTTTGCCAGGCCTGATGAGTATTTGAACTGAAGTTCTCATGCATTAGCCTTTAGTCCGGGGAGTGAGAACTTTAGCGGAAACTGATACCTTCCCCCCCCCGTAACTCCCTTAATTAACGTCACTGTCTTTGAAGACGACTTGACCTTTGGGAACAGAGGCAGAGTGGGGTTGGGAGGTTGCTAAGTTGTTGCTGTTGGGAATGTAATCTATAAATTACCCACTAGTGAGAAGGACATGGCAGAACTAATCTGCAAGGAAATTAGAAATAGTTGGAAATGTCACAGGGTAGTTATAACGGCAGACATTAATTACCCGTATATAGCCTGGAATAGTGGAAGTGTGAAGGGCAGTGGGCAGCAAGTATTGTTAGATTGTAGTTAGAATTACTTGCAGCATTGTGTGTCCAGTCCACCAAGAAAGGAGATGCTGCTGAACCTGATTCTTGGGAATGAGGTGAGCCAAGTAGAGCAAATGTGGGGGACCATTTTATGGGACAGTGATCATTGTGTCATCAGGTTTAGAGTGATGGTGGAAAAAAAAATGAACAATTCAGAGTTAAAATAATCAATTGGCTGACAACCGAGGCAAAAACAGGCATGGGCCAGATATACTAGAATCCAAGGTTGGCGGGAAAAACAGAAGCTGAACAGCAACTTCAAAGAGGAGCTGGATCAGGCATAGTCAAAGTATGCTGTAAAGTAGGGCAAACAAATCCAGAGCTCCTTGAATGAGAAGGGAGGAATTAAGTTAAAGAAGAAATGTGTGTTTACAACAGGTGTCTGATAAAAAAGAATTGAGAACCAAACTTAATACAGAAGGCTCAGCAGGGAGATGATAAAGCAAATGAAAATTATGAAAAAAGACTGACATTTAATATACAGTAAAATCCTGAAGTTTTCTCTCAGAAAATAAATAGTAAAAGGATGGTAAAATGAGGAGTAGGGCCTTCCCAAGAGAAATTGAAGAGTAGAGATCTTATTCTCAGTTATGTGGGACATTAGTGAGATCACATCTCGAATATGGTATGCAGTTTTGACGTCCTTAATTAAGAAAGCATGTAAACGTATTGGAAACATTTGAGAGGAGGTTCACTATATCAGTATCTGGAATGAACAGGTTGCCTTAGAGGACAAGTTTATCAGATATATCTCATTTCCTCTGGAGTTCAGAAGAGTGAAGGTGACTTGTTTGAAGTGTAAAAGATCCTGAATGATTTTGACAAGGTGGGCATGGAAAGCATGTTCTTTTTGTTGGTCAGTGCTGAACTAAGGGGCACTGGTTTCAAAATAAGGGGTCTCCCTTTTAGGACTGTGATGAGAATTTTTTTTTCCCCAGAGGGCCATTCAGCTTTGGAACTCCACTTCAGAAGGTGGTGGAGGAGAGGCCAGTATATGTTTTTAAGGCAGAGGTAAATTGGTGTTAGACAAGGAATCAAAGATTGCCTGGGGTACATGGAAATGTAGAATTCGAAACACAAATGCATCAGTCACGGTCTTCATGAATGGTGTATTTCTGCTCCTATTTTGTATGCCATACAGCTGATTATAAACCTAAAAGGGATTTTTTTCATGAAGGCAGGAGGAATGGCAGAGGCCTTCAGTGAATACTTTGCACCTGTCTTTACATATGAGGCCATTGTGACAGAAGAGGAAACTTGGTCACTGGAAGGATTTAAAATTGGTAAAGGGGTGATATTGGATAAGCTGCCAATAGTTAAAGTTGTCAAGACACCAGGTTTGAATGAGAATCACCCAACAATATGAACGGAAGTGAGAGTGGAAATTGCTAAGGCATTTGACAGTCTTACAATCTGCCCTAGACTCTGGTGATCTCAGAAGATAAACATTACACCCTTGTTCAAAAACATTGGAAAGTTTAAACTTATAAATTGCAGACCAACTTTGGTGGGGACACTGAAAGAAATAATTATCAGGGATAGGAATAATCATGTGGAAAAATATGGGTTGATTTAGAAGAGCTAGAATAGAGTTGATAAGAGAAAATCGTGTCTGTCTGACATGTTCGGTTTTGGTTTGAAGAGGTAATGCAGAGGGTTGATTCTGTGACGTCTGTCAATGTGGTGTACATGGACTTACAAAGACAGTGCTACACAAAGACTCAAAGAAATTTTTAGGTGCTGGAATAAAAAGGACAGTAGCAATATGGATGCAAAATTGGTTCCTGAATGGAAACAATGAGTAATAGTTGACGGATATTTTCACACTTAAAACAAAAAGTTCATAGTGGAGTTCCCCAGGAATCATTGTCAGACACTTGGTTTTTCTGATGTGCGTAAATGATCTAGTTCTTGGTGTGAAGGAGACAGTTTCAAAGTTGGCTGACGATGGAAAGGAGAGGAGGACGGTGTACAACTTCAAAAGCACATTGGCATATTGTTGCAGAAGACAGGTTGAGCCAAGTAACTTTGTTGCTTCTGTGATCCTTGGAGGAACAATTGTGTAAAGAGAGCTTACAGCCTGAATGAGAAAAATTATGGAACCCTGTTCTATATTTATTAATGTGCTGTTGCCTGATTTGACAAGAGTATCAGCTATGCTAGACTGTCGTAGAAAATATCAGAAACATTCAGTGAAGCCGGCTGAAAGTTGTGTGAGCAAAGCATTGGGTCTTTTCACCTGTTGCACGTATCTTAGTTTCTTGCAGCAGTGTTCAAACTTTTTTTAAACAAAACAGCTTTTGTCCTAATTTCCATGCTATCCATAAAAAGATTAAAGAAAAACAGGATTAGATCATGTGCCCATCAAGCCTTGTCTGCCATTCACTATGGTCACAGCTAATCTTGGATTTCAATTCTCCTTTCCTGCCTGCTTCCTGTATCTCTTGATTCCCTGAGAGATAAATCATACAGAACTTGAAATGTTAATTCTGACTCTCTTTCCACAGATGCAGCCAAACATGCTGAGTTTCTCCAGCACTCTGTGTGTTTTTCACATTTAAGTATATTCAGTCACACATCCATAACCCTTGGAGATAGAGAATTCTATAGATTCATAACACTAAGGGATTCTATGACTTGAACTGAAGAAATTTCTCCTAATTTCAGGCCTAACGAACTTATCCTGAAATGGTGCTCTCATTGATTGTAGACTCTCCAGCCACAGAAAAGCAGTGTCTACCACATGAAGATCCTTCAAAATACCCCTATTCCGATCTTCAG
Organism: Ginglymostoma cirratum; assembly: GCA_024137785.1. NCBI lineage: Eukaryota > Metazoa > Chordata > Chondrichthyes > Orectolobiformes > Ginglymostomatidae > Ginglymostoma > Ginglymostoma cirratum. The sequence continues at coordinate 43,373,560 of JAHRHZ010000013.1, forward strand.
AGAATAAAAACCCAGTTTAGTCAGTTTCATAGGATAATACTCATTTCTGGGATCAGCTGAACGAACCTTCACAAGACTGCTCCCAATGAACACATATCCTTAAAAATGAAGACCAAAAACTGCACTTAGCATTCAAGATGTGGTCTCCTTAAAGCCCCATCAAGTCAAAGCAGGATTTCTTTATTCTTATTTTCTAAAAGGCCATTTGCTTTCCTAATTGCTGCCTGCATGCTAACTTTTTATTCCTTGTATGAGTACACCCAAATCTGGACATCACAATTTACCAGTTTTACATCTTTTCAAAAGAATCTGCTTTTCTATTCTTAGGAGCAATGTGAATAACGTCACACTTACACACATTATATTCCTGCTACCTTGTAATTCACTCACTTAACCTGCCTTTCTCTTTGTACGCTGCTCACAGCTTACTTCCTAAAACACTTTGTATCACCAGCAAGTCTCGACAAAGAGACAGAGGGTAATGTATCGAAGACATTAAGATAGATTGTAGATAGCTACGGGTCCCACACTGACCCTTGCAGCACTCCATTAGTCACAGCATGCCACCTTGAAACTGCTCCATTTGTTCCCATTCTCTGCTTCCTTTTTGGTAATCAATCCTCTATCTAGGCAAATTTTTCACCCCCAATGTCCTGAACCCTCGTGTATTAACCTTTTCATAACACCATTAGTTGAATTCTCAAAAAATTCTCATCGTGGCTTGCTCATTGCCAACTTTCAATCTGCTGGGAACATTGTAGAATATTGAAGGGAATTTTGGAAAATCATAACCAAGGTATCCACTAACTGGTCAGCTGTCTCTTTGAAATCCCTATGATGTAGGCCATCACGTCTTGAAGATTTGTCAGACGTTAGTCCTTTTGGTTTCTCTTGTACGTTTTCTCAGTCTTATTAGCTCCTAGATTATTCCCTATTTCTGGTATGGAACATATGCCTTCTACTGTGAAGGCAGAGACACAATATATATTCAATGTTTCTGCTCATTTTATATAACAATGTCTTCTTCTGCTTCTAAGGAGATACTTTAACTACTCTCTTCCCTTCTATAAGATAGATTTTGAGAGCTTTTATATTGTTGATTAATTTGTCCATATTTTAAGTTTTTCCCTTCTTTTACACCTAATAAACAAAATTTTACACCAATTTACCATTCCGATCAACATCCAAATACTCTAACCCTGGAAACAACTGCATAATACTTCTCCAGGCTGCTGGTGAATATACTTAGTGATAGAATTGAAATTTACCCGCATTATGTCTAAAAGGCTGCTGCCATATTAATGTTTTTGTTATGGGAAAAGCACTGTTTTGTAAATTCTGTACTTTTACAATCAAGCAGTCTTAGTTTAGCTGTAGAATGTATGATAAACTTTTACAGTTGAACCATGGGGAAAAGTGATTGGAACTTTCTACAACAGCAGGCTATTTGGATTTTAGACATATCTTGCCATGACCATCGCTTGCAAAACAAAGTGAAAAGTAAAAGCAAGTATTCTGAAGTGTTAAGAACCAGCATACCAGTTAATCCCTCTGGAAGCAATTTACTAAGATCCTGTTGACATCGGCTGCATCCGCCACTCCCCACAATTCCACATTACTGTATCTCCCCAATAAGCTGGAACAATATTTAAACTCTGCTAACTGCTTACATTTTATCATGATGCAATTTTATTCTGATAACTCAATTAATATGTCAGGACCTTCAAATACCCATCGAGCCATTTCTTGAAAAATGACCAGAAATCAATGTTAGAATTCTGCCCTGAACACACACACACACTAGTTTTAAATTAGGTTTGCCTTTCACAATACATAAATTTGTGATAGGTAGTGAAACAAATCTATGTGGGAAGTATTTGTCTTGAGGATGCACAAGTAATCTAGAACCTGTTGGGGATTAACAGTTTATCGCAACCTTTGTGATTTCTTTATTTGCGTAGTTACTTGCTATTGACAGGTATAGACAAGACATTTGGTGGATTTATGTGGTTTTTAGTATTAAGTGGTTCTGTAGACTGGTACAATACCACAGAATCACTGATTTCCCTTGTGTTTCTGTGGACACGTGAAAAGGCAGGAAATCAAACCACGGCTCTCTTTTGTACTTGTTGAATTAAGGCTGTTCCAGAGCAACTTTAGTGCAAAGACTGCAGCAGTTCAAGAAGGCAGTTTAACACAACCTTCTTGAAGGCAGTTAGGGATGGCCTGTAAATGCTGGCCTAGCCAGCAAAGCCCCTATCCCATGATCACATATTTTAAAATGTTATTGTCAATCTGCTCCATCACAGCTGAGGTGCTGACTCTGATGTTGGGAAACACGAGTGTGCAGGATACATATTCTCAAACAAAAAGATTTTATTTAATTAAGATCAGATTCCTGATAATTTTGCTGTTTTGGTCATTTCATAAAACAAACAGCTGTTTTCACTTGCAGACTCTGTGCTGAACTGCATTGTAAAACTTCTTTTAACAAGACCTTTAAAATCATATACAGCAGTTGAACAATCCAGAATGTGGCTGTTTTATTTTACAGCGCAGCAAGCGAAACATCATTGGATTTTTTGAACAGAGAGATTCCGACAACTACAGGGTCTTTGAAAAAGTGTCCAATATTTTACGGGATGATTGCGTCTTTCTGGCTGCATTTGGGTAAGAGTGAACTAACTTTGTTTTTTATAATTTAATCAGCACTTTTTTGAGTGAAATATGATTTGTATGAGGATTTTTGCTTATCTTCCTGTAGTATTCCCAGTATTAGAGGATGGGCAGATAATTTGCTGAGAAACCTCTGCTAGAGTTGCTCTGTAACTTGCTGCTAATAGTGCATGAGAACAGCTTAGCGGAAGCACTTTTCTGATTATTCTCTTACTTGCCCATTGCTACATTAGCACAACTGAGATTTCAAGCTTGATTTGTGCTTTGTAATGGCAATGTGCATCCTACAGATTTGGTACAGTGCTTTAAGATCCAGTATGCTTAAGTTTTGAATGTTTTGGTTTGTAAAATAATTTATGCAATGTATTTATTGTTTCGCAACATGTAATATCATAAATTTCTTCTCCCAAGTTATTTAGATTTAGCCATCTGCACTGTTAAGTTTCGTCAACATTTTTGTCAGAAATTATTCAGACAAATATGAATTACAGGAGTTGTTGTGAAAAACGTCACTTCAACCATATTCTATTTATCATGCAGTTGAATGCACAAGTTTATTTGCTCTGGAATTAAAGGAAGATGTGTAATTTCAGGCTATAGTTAAATAGCGTTTTTTTTAAAAAATCATTTCTGCATTACTTCAAAACTAATCTGCTCCTTACAGGGACCCAGTGGGATTGATGACAACTAATAATACTGTCTTCCAGAACTGATAATTAAGTGTTGTTTGCAGCTGCTGTATACTTATCAGGAACAAAATAATCATGCTGTATTTTTGTCAGGAAAATAACTTGCTTAATATGTAATTGTGTACTGTGCAATGTGGACTTAGTTAGGGATTGCTATAGCACATGTCATACAACAATGCTGAAGGGAGCGTGCTGCCTCAGGCATGATATGAAAGATGCTGAAGAATTATTTTTTAAAAATTTCATATTTTCCTTAGGTTCTGTCAGTAAAATAGGTGTCTCCACATCAATACAACACTGATATTCATATTGGTACACTTTAGGGACTATCTAATATAAATAACATATGATTAATGTAGGTAGTATATCGTAAGTGAAAACAGATATTCCAGAAAGAATTCTCTCAAGTTATATCATTGAATTATCACTGACTAATCAGCACAAACATAAATTTAAGACAAATCTCTATTTGGCCATGAACTTAGTTATTTTCATGTTATCCTGCATAGCTGTTTGAATGCAACTAGGATTTATTGCATTTGTTTTTAAGTTGAAACTGTGTCTGGAAATATATACAGTAATATGGAACTGTTAGGCAGTATCCCCACACTTCTATATTTCAGCTTTGAACTTGGTGCTGATTTTCTGGTCTTCATATGACCAGAATCCAGACAACTTACACTTTAAACATCTATGCAAGGCAGTGTCACATTATGGACAGCTTGGATTCAGCACTGTGAATCTTTTCTCAAGTGTATATTCCATTCAGAATAACAAGTTTAATATTGCCTTTTACTGTTTTAAAACAATCCTCCTGACAATTCAGATTGCTTATGTATGCTAAGAAGAGACTAATTCAAAAATTTGAGTACATTATGCAGTTCTTAAATGTGGTTTGTTTTTCTAGAGATGTATCAGTTAATAAACATTTGGAATGATTGAAAGTAATTTGCATTTCACAATGCAGCAAACTTGTTAACAGAAGTGGGACTTATGTGTAATTCTTAGAGGAGATGGACAGGTGCAGGGATTTAAGTAGAAAATTCCAGGGCATGGAGCAAAGCAGCTAAAGGATTCATTGCCAGTATTGGGACAAATCAAAATGAGATCCCCAACAATCAGTGAATAGCGTTTGAGAGAAGTTGTAGCATTGAACAATGTGCACATGGTAAGAGGCAAGGATGGATTTGAACAAAGTTGAGCATGTTGAGGATTTTTTTTAAAAATAAGGACAAAATTGATCAGGCTGGGCTTCATTCCTCTTGAAAGAGGATAGATGAGAGGTGACCTGATAGAAGTCTGTGAGGTTATCAAAGGGTTTAATTGAGTAGTTGCAAAGAAGGTTTTTCCAATTGTGGAGACCAGAACTGGGACCACAAACTTACGTAGTCATGACTAAATCTAATAAGAAAATTACTAGAAACCTCCTTTCTCAGAGGATGCTTGAAATTCTCTCTCATAAGGAGTAATTGAGGAAAATAACATTGATGCATTTATGGAGAAGCTGGATAAGCATTTAAATGGAAGCAAAGATCATAAGAAACTGGAACAGTAGGCTGCTACATGACCCCTTTAACATGCTCTGCCTTTCATGACCAAAACTTGCACATAAACTGCACATTCCCACCAACCCACATTCCCATAATTCCCTTAGTGCCCAAATTATATCAATTCTAGACTTTGATATACTCTTTGACTGACCATTCACAGCTTTCTGAAGTAGAAAACCCTAAAAATTCACAACCTTTTGTGTAAAAGATAATCTATCTTAATCTGGTTGAGTCCTTATGCTGAGATTATGACCCTGTGTTCGAGACATTGCAGCCAGAGAACTGGAAAAATATACTCATTAGTTCGGATGAAGATGGAAGAGGTGAGGCTCAAGTGAAATACAAACCCCGATGTGAACCCATTAGGACATACAGCATTTTATTGTTCATTCATTCATTCAGTCATGGGACATGGGTGTTGCTAGCTGGCCAATATTTACTGCCCATCCCTTGTTGACCTTGAGAAGAATGTGATGAGCTGCCCTCCTGAACCACTGCAGTCCATTTGGTATAGATACACACGGAATACTATCAAGAAGTTGTTCCAGGATTTTGAATAAACAACACTGAAGGAGCGGAGATCCATTTTGAAGTCTGGATGGTGAGTGGTTTGGAGGAGAACTTCCGGATGCTGATGTTTCCATGTAATTGCTGCCCTTGTCCTTTTAGAAGGTAGTGGTCATTGGTTTGGAAGTTGCTGCCTAAGGAGTTTTTGCGGCACATCTTAAGGATAGTGTACACTGCTGAGCATTGTTGTTGAAGAGAATGAATGTTTGTGGATGCGGTGCCAGTCAAGTGAGCTGCTTTGTCCTGGATTGTGTCAAACTTGCTAATTGTTGTTGGAGCTGAACTCATCCAGATAAGAGGGGCGTATTCCATCACGCTCCTGATTTGTGAATTGTAGGTGTTGAACAGACTTTAAAAAATCAGGACGTGAATTATTCGCAAGTTTCCTACTCTTTAACCAGCTCTCGTAGCCACTGTATTTATATGGCCAGTCCAGTTCAGTTTCCGATCAATGGTAACTCCCCATTGATGTTGATAGTCAGGGATCAAGTGATGCTGCTACCATTGAACGTCAAGGGGCACTGTTGCTTAGATTCTGTCTTGTTGAAGATGTCATTGGCCTTGTGTAGTATGAATACTACTTGCCACTTGTCAGCCCAAGCCTGGATATTGCTCACATCTTGCTGCATTTGGGCATGGACTGTTTTGTTATCTGATGAGTCACGAATGGTGCTGAACTTTGTGCAGTCATCAGGGAACATTCCCACTTCCGATGTTATGATGGAGGGAAAATCATTGAAGCAGCTGGTTGGGTCTTGGACACTACCCTGAGGAACTCCTGCAGAGATGTCCCAAGGCTGAGCTATCTGACCTTCAACAATCACAGCCAACTTCTTTTGTGGCAGGTAAGACTCCAACCAGTGAGAGTTTTCCACCTGATTCCCATTGACTGCAGTTCTGCTAGAGCTCCTTGGCAGCACACTCATTCAAATGCGGCCTTGATGTCAAGGGCTGTCATTCTGACTTCACTTCTGGAACTTACCTCTCTTAAGCCCAAGTTTGAACCATGGCTGTAATGAGTTTCTGTGCACCAGATGCTATGTAGTGATGCAAGTGGCTCCCTGTTGCATTAAATGGTAACTGAGTAACACAGTCCAGTTCTTAGGCATGCGGTGATGAGGTTCTTAACCTGTGTAGATTGTGTGCTTGTCTATGACCCTACACTCATCCTGAGGATTCTACCAACCACTAACCCCTAGCTCTACAGAAAATAAACGAAGATCTAATTAAGTACATATTGGCCTTGTGCCTGACTATAACTGCTATTTACCACCTATAAATATCTACATGTTGCAGCAAAAACCAATGCAAACTCAGTTAGTAAATCAAGTTAATACAGCATGTCAAAGAACTTGCTGGATCCAATGGGAAATTGGTCAACCATTTTACAAACCTATAAATCTAAAACTCGGGGGCAATAGAATCCAAGTTTAACCAACATTCCCTCAATTTAACCCTCTTAACTGCAGGTGTAATTGTTAATTATCTGCATTCCCTCTGCATAGAAACTGTCCTTTATCTCTCACACACTGAGAAATCACATCTGCTCTCATGTTAAAATGTCTGCAAGTAAGTTAGCTGGGATGCTTAAGCCATCTTATTAAAGGTTTTTAGCATTCTCTGTGAAGCACAGTGGGATATTTTTCTACTTAAAGTGCTGTACAAAATCAAGTTGCTATAAAAGGATAAGGTAGAACAATTAGATTAACAATGGGTAAGGACAGATTATTGATCGAGCTATGGAGCAAACCATTGAAAAGATATTGAAATCCACATGAAATGCTGAAGGCAATCACAAATGAAGCAAAGACTCTAGTTTTAACCTTCCAAATGTCTTTACATGACTAGTTATCATTGTAATAACTGTTCAAAAAGTGATGTAACTATGATCCAGCAGAGGGTGACTGAGAGGAAGAGGCTTCACTTTAGCACATACATTAGTGCCTGGAAGCAGTCACTTGCACTGAAGAGTGGATCGTCTGGCAACAATCCCCGTGATCAGTAGGAGAAATAGCATCCAGCAGCAGATGACTGAGAGGAGGAGGTGTCGCTTTGGTGCATACATTAGAGCCTAGAAGCAGTCACTTGCACTGAAGAGTGGATTGTTGTGGTTCTGCTATCAAAGAGTGATACTAAGACTAGGGAGCACATGTTTAAGGTGAAAGGAGAGAGATTTTAAAAAAGACATGTGGCAAATGTTTTACTGGGAGGGTGGTTTGCATGTGGGATGAACTTCCTTAGAAAGTGGTGGATGCAGGTACAGTTACAGTGTTTAAAAGACATTTGAATAAGTACATGAATAGGAGAGGTTTGGAGGGATATGGGCTAGGGGCAGGCAGGTGGGACTAGTTTAGTCTGGGAGTATGTTTGGCATGGACTGGTTGGATCAAAGAGTCTGTTTCCATGCTGTATGACTCACCTTAAAAATCTGTCCCCTAGTCTTGAAACCCCCCCATCTTAGAGAAAAGACAACTACCATTAACTCTATCTATACACCTCATTATTTTCTAAACTTCTATCAGGTCACCTTTCAACCTCCTAAGCTCCTGTGAAATCCCAGCCTAACCAGCCTTTCTTTACAACTCAAACCTTCCACACCCGGCAACATCCTGGTAGGTCTCTTCTGAACCCTGTCCAGCTTGATAATATCTTTCCTATAACTGGGCAACCAGAACTGGACACAGTATTCCAGAAGAGACCTCACCAATGTCGTGTACAACCTCAACATGACTTCCCAACTCCTATATTCAAAGGACTGAGCAATGAAGGCAAACGTTCCAAACACCTTTTTAACTAACCTGTCTCTGAGATGAAAACTTCAAAGAATTATGCACGCGCACACACAGGCACACCCAACCACTGAATGGTCATTACTGTAGTGTATATTGGAATTGCCTGTGACACGCTCTGAAGGAATTGCCTGAGACATTGAAGATTCAGTCGGACATGTCCTGTACACCTGGAACCATCCGAAAGTCTTGATTTATTTCGGAGGATTCTGCTAACGGTGGGCAGGGGGGAGAAAGCCCAACGCAAATGAAAGTGAGCCCTGAGGTGACATCAGCGATGTAGGCCCAGTGACCAAAGTTTCTGCCCGAGGATCAGCGACCCAGTTGGCTTGGGCTGGCACTGGCACTGGTGGTGGTTGGAGGGCACAACAGCATCAACCACAATTGACAATCTCTGACATTGGTGTGCTTGGTGGCGAAGGTGAATCAGCCCAGCAGTGAAGGGTGGCACCTGAGGATTGGTGACTTCCATGTTAGTTGGGTCTGGTAAGGCAGTGCTGGTTCTGAGCTGGCTCAGAACTCATGCATAGATGGACTTCTTTTTAAGCTGCAGCTTTTTCATTTTCTCTTATTCTTCAACTATCAAAATAGTGCTGGATTATAGCGACAGTTGCAAGCTTTTCATTTTCTTGTATTTCTCTGTAAAATTCGCAGTCATTCAAATTAAGTGAGTAGTTAGTCTGAAGAAATGAGACTACTAAGTACACAGTGTAACTGTTCAGTACCTATTGAACTGACCCCATACTTCCCTCTCTCACCCCTAAATACACCTCCCTACAATACTTAGACCCACTGATATTCCCCCGTTAACCCCTCGGGACCCAGTCAAAGTGGCTGTGTGATTGTGTACCTTTAAATTTCAGAATAGAGCAGCTGACTGTTTGTCATTGTAAAGGGGCTGTAGTTTGCCTTCTCCTCCTTCCCCACCACACAACTGTTCTGCACTAGAACTGTCAGAATTGCAGTATGGCTCCACGTTTCTGAAGGAGTTTTGATGGATATCTCTTGGGAGAAAGACAGAACTTTCTCCTTTTGCAAAAGAAAGGACAAAGTGGCAATGTGAGAGATTTGATTCTCCTTTGAAAATCTACGCATTTCAACCCTGAATAGCAAGGGGATCGATGGAGGTGAAGGAAATTAACAAAATCTGCTGAGATAAATCAGAAAAAAAATAGTTTCTATTGGGTGAATTGAGAACTAGGGGACATAAAATTAACACTGAATGAAAACATGTCTCCTAACTCCTTCATTCCTTTCATAGAAGGTTGTCATTATGTGAAATAATCTACCAGAAGCTCATGGGAACGAGTTTACAATTACTTTTTAAAGCAAAGTGGATAAATGTTTGGAGAAGAAAAGGATTAAAAGGGCAAGGGTAGGGAAATGAAAGTAAACGCACAACTCGCATGGGCAGTGGGATGAATAGTCTCTTTCCATACAGTAAAATATGAATTTGTGAGTAGGAGGAGTGTCATTGGAGTAAAATAATTCATACTTTTGAGGCAGCTGCATTAAATGCTGGTGTTGCACGGATCTTTCCTTTTTAGTGTTTCCCAATGCCAAGGAACCGTCTTGACAGTAGTTTATAGTTCTCTGATATATGCGGAACCAAGAGTATATAGAATTCATATGACTAAATGTAACTTTGTGAGCAATAGTCTATTTCAAGTTGTATTCAGTACTTGCTAATGGGTATATTCAACTTCCATTTGCATTACATCTGGGCAAACACATCAAAATGATCTATGTGCTATATTTCAGCAAAAGATAAAATGTTAATTTCATTTGCGAATGGCAGTACAAACCCATTCATTTGCAGTACTTTTGTTCCACTAAATCATGACGTTTTATGACTACTTGTGATCAAGGAGAGATGGATTGCGTACTGGCTTGCAATGGATAATTCTGTTTCAGAATAGAGACTTGTTACTGAATAATTTTGCAACATTGAAACTAATGTGAGTGATGCCTATCCTGATTGTTCTATTTTCCTTTTTCAGGAGTGTTGCAAAACCAGAGAGATATAGTGGTGACAATGTAATTTACAAACCACTTGGGGTAGGTTCAAAGCCCCTCTTGACTGTAATTGCTGAAACCACTTAGCCTGCTGTTTGCTATTTAGAATTTGTAACTAGTTTTTCTTAATAGTCTGGCAGTTATTCAGTAGCATTAATTCTCATTGTATTGTGAAACTATTGAATTTTTCAACATGCCATTTATTTGGTTCTGACTTTACATGTGTAATATTTTACCCTATTCCTTAGGAAAATAGTCCTGACATGGTGTATTTGGGTTCATTAACAAACTTTGACCTCACATTTGCCTGGACCCAAGATAAGTGTGTTCCACTGGTTAGAGAAATCACTTTTGAAAATGGTGAGGTAAGCATTAATTTAACCCGTATTCATTTCAAATAAAAAGTTCTATACTAATACTGTGAAAATTGCTTAACTCCTAGCAATCAGCAGTTTTGAGTCTTTCCCTTTAAATATTGCAGTTTAAGGGAAAAACATGCACTTATAACTCTGAAAATAGTGTCACTTTATGTTAGACAGCTGGTTCTGTTTCTTTTTTCAATTTTCAGTCTTGATCTTCTGACTTTCCTTGTTCACCTGGTTGAACAGGCATTTAAGTGGATTACTTTTCACATCTGTGACAGTACATGCCACAAGGTCATGTAAGCGTAGCCTGTGTTAATTTGCTTTTTAAAAGCATACTTTCATCCTTTTCCTTTGCAGTCCCATTTTCAGATTAGGATGAATAATTACATTCCTATCTTCTATTATTCTGTGTTATATTTTGCGACTAAGAAAAGGCCTATACAAATGAAAGGGCCAATATTTTGTTGTGGAAGAAACTCTTTCAGGTCAGCCTCTAAGGAAAAAAAATTGTTTCCTGCTTCCTTTGTGCCTGAATGAGCTGATATAGACCGAAGTGAGGAGTTTCTTCCATCAGTGCCTTTGAGAAGAGCTTGGATGTCTGAATAAATGAAGTTACATTTTTCTTTTCTGGGTGGGTAGCCCACAGAGTCCAGATGATCCTGGTTCAGCCATAATTCTGTGCAAGTATATCGCAAATCTTGCTAAGACATGTAGTGAAGTTATTAAAGTATGTACTACTGTTCCTGTCTTACCTGTTAGTCGGTTAGCCTGTTTCTTAAAATCCTTGGCTGAAATGCATCCTAAAAGGCCACACGCAAGCTTTCAAATAGTTAAACATTTTACCCCAATAACTGCACCAGTCAGCATCAAAATGAGCAAACCAGGTACACCTGTGTATAACTCCCTCTGCAGGCAGAATCACTTTTTTTTTTACAAAATGTAACTCATTTTGTGGAAAGGCTGCTGACTGGACTACTTCCACAATCAGTTTCTGATCTGAGTAAGTGACTTAGTCATAAAAGCCAAACATATTCTTGTTGGTGTCCAAGTTTCTTAAGTATGAAGAACAATGGAGATAGAAAAGGTAGCATTGAATTTTCAGAGTGAATTAAATCAGCTATTGAATTGGGAAGAAAAGTGTGAAATGAATGGTAACACTGAGTAAAGTATTGTAAACTGTGCAAAATATGCAGCATATGCATGTTAGATTAACAATGGAAGAATCAGACATTGACTTGGGCATAGTCATTGACTCAGTTGTCCAGGCAATGTGGCAAGTTTTTTTTTTCAAACAGTGATAGGCTATATAGACAGAACAGTGAAGCTTTAAAGGTTTTGCAATGGTCAGGCCATACATGGATTACTGAGCTCAGTACTGGAAGTCACTGTAGTTAGAGAATGTAAAGAAAAGCAGCATGAAAAGGCACGAGAGTAAACTTAAATTTTAAAAGATAAATTTAAAAATCAGATATTACAAGCAAAATCCTTACTTGGATAGAAATTTTGAATGATTTATAATGTATGGTAACAAATAATTCTAAAATTAAGACAACTCTAATACCCGATGAAGGGGCTGTTGCCACGTGTCCTTTATCACTTTGGATTTACACTGTAAGGACTTATATACTTAATAGCCAAAAGAAATGAAACAGACTTAAAGCATGCTGAAAACTGATCATTGCAGAATAAGTTATTTAAAATTTTTAATGGAGTTGTACTTTTCAGGAGTTAACCGAAGAGGGCCTGCCATTTCTTATACTGTTCCACTTGAAAGAAGACACTGCAAGCTTAGAAAAATTTCAGCATGAAACCGCACGACAGTTGATCAGTGAGAAAGGTATTTGTTTTATTTTTTAATCAGTTGTCTGTTTAAAATATAATTGTAAGCCATTTAATCCGTAAAGTGTGCTTTTGAATAGCATTTTCATGTTCTTGGGTATCTCAAAGCACGTTACAATCAATGGTGTGTTTTTGGAAGTATTGTGAATGTTGTAATGTATGACAAAAGTACAGCAGGTTTGCACATAGTAAGGTTCCACCATTAGTAGTCAATTAATCTGTTTAAATGATCATCCTGGAGTGCAAAGAAAACCCAGGGTTTCTTTTCACTATCCACTTTGAAATCTTCAATATTTCTACTCTTATCAAGTGTGAGGAGCTCATGTAACTCATCACTGCTTCTACTTGCCCATAAGCCATGTTCTTTTCAATTAGCCCTAAATGTGCACCTTTCTCTTGATTCCTTATCTCATTTCCAATTATATCTTGCAGAGACCCATTTCTTGCTGTCTTAACCCTAACTCCTGTTGAATTGCACACTACCCGGCTTCCTTCTTGGCTCCTCTGGCACTATTCCGTCATCTTTCAAATTCATCAACAACACCTTGCTCTTCACACTGCTGCGCTGCACCCTTCTGTCCTTGCAGGCTGAAGTTTTATCCACTCAGGTGGTCAAGCGTGTTGCTTCCCAAATCCAAGCCCATGTTTCATGTAACACTACATTTGAAACTTGCTCATCCAGCATTCATCCTATTACAGCATCAAGACAACCTTGCGTCAAGCCGCATAAACATTTTGGGAAGGATGACCAAAGTCATCTTCAGACATGGGTTTTAAGGAGCATCTTAAAGGAGAAAGGAGTAATACAAAGGTTTTGGAACTGAATTTAAGAACTTGGACATTAATACTCAAAGGCACAACTGTTAATAGTCAAGACAATTAGGAATATGCACGAGGCCAGAATTGGAAGAGTACAGAGGACAAAAGATCGGAGGAAGTTACAAAGGTAGAGAAGGACAAGTGATTTGAGCCAAAGGGTGCTAATTTTAAAAAGAGGACCAAGGAGAAACGTAGGTTAGGGAGCACAATGATTGACAGGTGAACGGTACTTACTGAAAGTTCAGGCACGCGTGGCAAGAGTTTTGGAGAAGTTCAAAATTATGTAATGTGCAGGATTAGGGGAGACTGTCCACGAGTTCATTGTAATACTAATTAAAGCATGGATGAGGGTTTTAGCAGTAAATTAACTAAGGCTCAGGTATAAGTGGATATTGTTAAGAATGCAAGTAGGTGGACTTGGTGATGGAGAGGGTGTTGAGTCAGGAGCTCGTGTTCAGATAAAACAAAGTTTACAAATGATCTCAGACAATAGCCGAGGAGAAGGTTGATGTTGGTGACTAGGAAATGGAATTTGTGGTTTCAACCTTCAACCATCTAGTTGCAGGAAATTTCTATTCATCCAGAACTGATGTGAGACGAGTGGTCTGATAAATTAGAGGCAGTGGACAGGTTGGAGAGGTGATGATTAGATCATAGTTGTGTATGTGGAGACTGGTGTGTTTTAGACTGATGGTGCAGGAGCTGAATAAGAAGCCATTGCAGGTGAACTTCTAGCTACGACGAGATAGATAGGAATGAAAACAGGCTGTGTTCTTCTACTCAGCCGGACAATAAAGAGGAAGCATTGAGGGAGGACTTGTTCAATCAGAGCCATGACATCTTCAGCAATTACCTCTTTTCCCATGTTGTCTTATTTCCCCCAAAACATTCACCTTGGCTCTCTCTTTCATTTGTATACCGACCTTCAATGGAATGAACCAGTTATTTCAGGTATCCTTCCAGACGTAGAGTCATAAAATCAAACTTTACCTCTCCCCTACTTTTCAACTCTTCCAGTGATGTCCAATCTTTAATCAAATTTTCATGTAATGTGAAGTCTGAAACTATTGTCTTTGGTCCTCGTTTAAAGGTCCATTCGTCTGTCACTGTTTCTGTCCCCGTCCTAGGGATTGTCTTGTGCTGAATCATAGTTTTGAATCTCAGGATCCAATTCAACTTGAGTTGCGTTTCTAAGCCAGCGTACAATAAATTATGGAAAACAACTACCTTCACTTCAGTTAGTTGCCAATTTGGCCTGTGCTTCAACCAATATGCGTCTGAAACATTCGCTCGTTCCTTCATCTCCAGGTTTAACTGTTTCAGTGCTGTCTTGGCCAGGCTCCCATCTACCCTCCACTAATTTTAGAACATCCAAATGTTCATGCTAATCCTGTTTACCCACTAACTATGTCCCTGCTAAGCAGCACGTGACACCATGTACAGTCTGGACAATACTGCATAGACTTTGTTCTGTAATCATGCAAAGAAATTTAGAGGTGCTACAAACAACAGAACTTTCTAAGGATCTCTATCCATTCATCACGTCCTTGCATTGAAATGCTGCCTCTTGGCTTTCGACAACCTTATCTCTGAATTCCTGTTTGTTCCCAACTCTGGATCCTACTTTTTGGGCAACCTCCAATCTTAAGCCTTCTAGGCTCTTCAGTCTAGAACTCCTTCTCTTAAAAGCCTGACAACTATTTCTTGTTTTTAAGGTCTTCTTTATGATCTGCCTATGAACAAGTTTTCAGTCGCCTTCCTAATAAGTCTTATTTTGGCCTATAACCATTCTGTTTGATTACACCTATGAATCTGGGTTACTTTTCTCTGTCACAGACAGTATTAATGCAAGTTGTTGAAAAATGGCTTTGCTGTGTTGTGGCATTTAATCAAATAACCTATAATATTAATTACTAAGAAAACATTTTCTAACTTTCTTATAAAGTATAATAGACACACAAATGCTTCACCTCTCCATATCTCCACACACCTGCTCCAATCTTTTATAGAGGAAGTGCCAGCAAAATCCAAAATATTGGCTTTTGCTTGAAAAATTGACCCTTTTTGTTTAACAAGTACAAGTCTACAATTGAAAATTGAGTCACTGTCATTTTATGCTCCAGTTGTCAGCATTATCCAGATTTGCGAGCATCAGAGACCCACTAAGCTATCCTCAAGCGTTTAGTAACTATACTGTTTAAAAATTTCAAGTCTGTAACACCATACTCCTCCGAAATATTTTAATACAATTCCTTGTTGCACACTTTTTTATATTGTTAATTTTATCTACTGTATTTGCTCACATTGACCTTCAGCAATGCAATTACAACGTACGTATGTCTGGAGTATAATAGCAAATTTTGTTAAACTTTTTTGAGTTACTTATGAACTGTAAAGTTAATACTTGACATAAACAGTGAAGATCTGCTACCCTCTGTGACTGAAACAACATACAGTTCTGCTTGGTGGGTATGGCGCAGTGTTAGCCAAGTCACAGCTGCTTGCGTTGCCTCTTTCATAAAGTCATAATTAAATTAAAACTTAATTTATATGGCTGCACAAAGTCACATAAGCAACATAAACCTGTTTCAAGACAGAGTTAAACTGTCATCTTCTCTCTTTTTATCTATCAAAATAGTCAGCATCTTTTTCCTAGTATTATTGTCATTCATCCTGGTATAGTTTTCATGTTACGTTGGTATTCTAGTTCACTTAAAACTTAAGTTATGATAAAACTGATTATCATAGTGACAATTTTCAGTGCTGGCAGCATGACCCTTTGAAAATCTTGAATGGAAAATTAACTTGCAGTATTGAAAGGAAGTCCATTTTAAATATCAATCAAAAAACCAAAGAACTGTGGATGGTGGAAGTCAAAAACAAAAACTGAAATTGCTGGTTCAGCACAGTTCTGAAGAAGGATCACTGAACCTGAAATGTTAATTCTGATTTCTGTCCACAGATGCAGCCAGACCTGCTGAGTTTTTACAGCAATTTCCATTTTAAATATTTTATGGGGTTTTTATTGATCTCTTGAGCAAACTCTTCAAGAACAGGAAAAAAAAAACTGTATTTCAGATTACATGTAAAGAATAAAGTTGCATTAACTGTCCAGCCTGGAAGATAACTGTGTAGCAATAGAGAAATTATTGTACCGTTAGTTAGCAAAAATATGAATAATATTTTTAGAGCAAGCCTTTAGACAAACTGTGTTACAAACCCTAGCCAGCAACAATGGAGCAGTGATGCGATAGAGTTGTTAAGAAAAATAACATTAGTTCAGTTTGTCAAAGTTTGTCTGCTTGTATAGTATATTTTTAGCAACTGGCGAAACTGAGATGTCTTTTTAAATGTGACCAGAATAATACAACTGTAGTTAAGTATACAGTTACTATAATTGTGTTGTGAATTATCCACATGAACTTGATTATGCAGACTGTGGCATTGAACTGTTAACGGTGCTTCTTTGTTTTTCTACTTTTTAGTAAGAAGGATTGTAATGTTTAATTTTTTAACTTTGTTTCCTCTGTTTTTCTGCTTTGTACTAAGTTTCTGTACCTAGGTATCTTTGTACTTAAGTTGTACAAAGATACAACTGTACTCAAGTGAGTACAAGTGACAATAAACCTAATTCAATCACCCCTTCAACATCTTCAAATTCCCACGATACTTCACATGAGCATTGTAAAGCAAAATCAGACGTGAAGACACAGGTGATATTAGGACACATAGTCAAACGCTTGGTCCAAGTGGAAGGTCTTATGGAATAAGTGAGAAAGACAGAAGTAGAGATGGAGAAGTTTTGGGAAATAATTCCAGAGCTGAAGTGCTAGGCATTTTGGACACCTAATGGTAATCACTGTTGAATAACTAAATTATTTTTCCCCCTTACAGTATTTACTGCACTTTTCAGCCTTAAGCTAGATATTCTACATTCAAAGAATTTATTACAGTAGTGATTTCAAGTTGCCCTGGCTCCAAGTTAGCTCAGTACGCCTTTGTTGACAGATTTAAAACTTCTTTTACAGCCTCCTTCTCTGCCCACAACTCTTGCAGGCCTCTTCTTCCACACCCCCACTTCACTTACAGCCACCTCTTCCTACTTACATTTCTTACTCCTCTTATGACATCCTCCTCCATCCCTGCCCTTAGACTCAGCGGATGCACTAACTCCCTCCTAGGAGAAAACTCCCACCTGGCAAAAAGCGTGACCCTAGCTCCCAGCAAAAAAACAGTTCCAAACCTTCAGCAGCTCCCTTGTTTCCATTACTTATTTTCCTAACTGTTCACTGCTCTTTCAACTGCTGTTTCCCACATTTGCTGGTCATGAGCAAGCATGCAAGAGACATAGTCTCCAATTGAAGAAGAGATTCCTCACTAGTTCTGTCCATTGTGCTATGGGGACAACTTACCTCTGACCCATTACTGAAGTTTTTCTGGTCATTTTGGTGGCTTTTTGGAACAAATTTGACTTGTGCATTTTAAGCACTAGATAGGAGTCCACAGTTAAAGGCGGAAGTCCTGTGGTTGGAAATCAATGATGTAATTAGCATGGATTTGGCATACAGCAGTTTCTGTGATTTGAAGGCAGGTGTGGCAAGTGAAATTCAGAAGTACTTTGAGAGATTATTGGACAACATGCTAGAGGTATATTTGCAGGAATGAAGAAGCAGTAAATATGGAGGCTGCGGGGTGACCTTATAGAGATTTATAAAATCATGAGGGGCATGGATAGGATAAATAGGCAAGGTCTTTTCCCCGGGATGGGTGAGTCAAAAATTAGAGGGCATAGGATTAAGGTGAGAGGGGAAAGATTTAAAAGGGACCTCAGAGACACCTTTTTCATGCAGAGGGTGGTGCATGTATGGAATGAGGTGCCAGAGGATGTGGTGGAGGGTGATATAATTTCAACATTTAAAATGCATCTGGATGGGTATATGAAGAGGAAGGGTTTTGAGGGACAGGGGCCAAATTCTGGTTAATGGGACTAGATTTATTTAGGGTATCTGGTTGGCATAGACGAATTGGATTCTGTCCTGTACAATTCTATAACACTATATATATACAAAATATATATATTTGAAGAATCAGGAAACATTCTGACATATACAGCAATTACAACAAAACATTTGGCAAAGATTTTATGAAAAATGGAATGTATAATTTATTTGTGTATAAATGCAAATAAAAACCAAAAGAACTGCGGATGCTGTAAATCAGGAACAAAAACAAAGTTGCTGGAAAAGCTCAGCAGGTCTGGCAGCGTCTGTGAAGGAGAAAACAGAGTTAACATTTCAGGTCCGGTGATCCTTGGAACATTTCTGAGGAAGGGTCATCGGACCCGAAACGTTAACTCTGTTTTCTCCTTCACAAATGCTGCCAAACCTGCTGAGCTTTTCCAGCAACTTTGTTTTGGTTCTTGTGTATAAATGCAAACTGGCAAGGAGACTTATATAAACATAAATAGGTAGTAATTACTTTAAGTGTGTCTCTATTTACGTAAAGCATTTGTCTAGAAAACAGTCCAACTGTTGATTTGAAAGTTGCGACTATATTAATACAAAATTTTTCTCAAATGGTTGAAAATTCCTTTTGGGAGGAATTCATGAGGAAAGAAGCAACGTTCTTTCTCATTTTTATGTAAATACAATGTCAATCTGTTGTTATACTGCATTCAGGTCAACAAACTCATGCATTTGTGTGACAGTGTTAACACATGAATAACTTATAGGTACTATAAACTTCCTGCATGCTGACTGTGACAAGTTCCGTCATCCTCTTCTACATATACACAAGACACCAGCAGATTGTCCAGTTATCGCAATTGACAGCTTTCGGCATATGTATCTCTTCCCAAACTTTAAAGACATAGAGTAAGTACAGATTTTTTTTCTTTCTTTAATAATCTCCAAATACAAACTATTAAAGATAATAAATCATCTGGTGGTTGTGGCTTGAGTTTCTGAAGTATCCATGCTCTAGTCTGCAAATTTGCTGCATTTTCTACTGTGATATTTCCTTCTGCATTTTGAAAATCTCAGTGATGACACCACTGTAAAACACACTAGTAATTTCTGTGGTGATACTCCAAATTAATTGCCCTAACTTTGTAGATGACCACAACCCACCTTTTTATATGTTAGGTTAGCAAACTTAGTAAAATTTATCAAATTTCCTGTTTGCACCCAAGTACCTTGTCACTTTTTAAACTTAAAAAAGGTAAAGGATATTTTGACATGAGACATATATCTACAGACTTGAGGTTTCACTCGTGTGGGGAAACAAGGCACTGTCTGCATCCACTTGTACTTAAAACTGTAGAGTGGAATTTCCCCATATGCAAAATATATTATTTGAAACAAAGCTTGAGTGCAAGCCAATAATTTTTTCAGTTTTATTTTTTAAATGGATGTGCTATATTTGATAGTCTTAAGTAGAATCTATACCTCATCTATTAAACATGCAGTGGAATAAGAATAGTGAATATTTGTGAGCTCCTGATCAACAAATGTCTTCTGTCCAAACTATTAGCAATGTCTACCCAAATTGTATTCTAATGCTCCCTGTAACAAAATGAAATAAATGTTTGAGTTAAAAAGGAGAAGGAAGATTCCAGGTAAAGCATTGATTGGATTAGGGAACGTTTCTTAATCCAAATCTCCATACCGGACTTCTACTGTGGAGTGGATTTGTTTATTGTTCTTTGACCTTCGTCTTAATGATTGGTATGAAATTTATCCATACCTGTAGGTCCATCTGCACGTAGCTATTACCTTCATGAAATAAAACTTCCCAAATTTTTAGCACAAGGGATACTTTGACACATATCTGTACGACTAGCAGCTGCTTTTCAGAACCATGAATCAGAATAAATAAATATAAAAGTATTTTTTAGTATGCATTGGCTGAACAATTTCTTAGTATGACTTGCTTATGTGCTGTTGAGCTTATACTTTGAAGAAATAACTTTGAAGCTTATACTTTGAAGCAAGATGCTTATTTTTTTTAAAAAAGCACTGCAATTTGAGCCAATGTTTAGCATGTATATAAATTATTATTTGTAGTTTTCTAGGGGATCCAGTCTATAAGATGCAATAAATTCTTCAGAGCTATTGAGACTAACTAACAATAGTCCCCATGATTGCAGCAAATTTGACATTTTATAGATAAAATTGATTGCTGCATTTTAGCACTTTACAGTAGGTGACAACAGATGATCTAAGATTAAATTTAAATTGATCTTTCCTCAGCATTTTTGTCTGCAATGTATGCAATTACTTTCCTCTAGAGCTCCTTTTGAAAGCTGTCAATCAATACCAACTACCTGACTGTTGCTCGTATTTGTAAACTCTTTGTTTAATACCTGCTGTTGGCTGCTTTTCAGCTGCTATACAGAAAAGCTGTTGCAGGGCTATGCACTGTGGGAGTTATTGAGGGGCAGCAATAGGCTGTCGTTGCTGTAATGCCCTAAGGGGATAGAAAAATCCCAGAATCCAACAGAGTATAAGCTGGCAATTCGTCTTCTGCCTCCTTTCAATTAAATAGCCTCTGACTAACTAAAAGAAGAATCAATTGGGATTGACTTTTTAAGTGGCTTGTTTTTATTTCCTGTTTCATGCTCTCTCTATTTTGCTCAGCTAGTTGACTGTTTTATTTTAATTTCAGTACTCCAGGTGCACTGAAACAATTTGTATTAGATCTACACTCTGGCAAATTACATAGGGAGTTCCACCATGGCCCAGATCCCACTGATGATGCTCCTGGCCAGGTAAGAAACTTATGTTAAGAATTTTGATGATGCCTTTGGTGGGTTAGTGATCGAAAATAACAGTTATCGTGAAGTGTGTTATAAATATTTAATCTTAATCATAATCTTTTTTCGAATGTCTGAGTTCTAACCCCTGTAACCATTACTCATTTCATGATATCTGGTCTGTACAGTACAGTTTATAGTGTATGCTAAAATGTTTAAGATCCCTGCTTAGACATTTATTTAATTGCAGTTTTAGTCTCATGGTATTTGTAATTTATGATGTAATGCATAATGAATGATGGAAATAATCACGATGTAGGAATCTCAGTCCTGTGTTAAGTGGTATAATGCCATAAATCTAGACAAAGTCAAGTCTGGATTTGTATTAAATGCACTGTAGACATTTAAATTTAAAAATCCATGTGGACAGTTTTATAATCTGCACTGGTTTCTTGGATGGTTTCATTCAGCTTTGATTTCCTATTTGATTTGATTTTTGTTTTAATGGTGGTCAGTATAGCTAATGCTGTGCAATGCATAGTGGTGCCCTTAATGAGCAGTTAAACTACTAATTTCAAATCACGTTGGGTTAATGATTATAGTCAAAGTTGATTACCAGCAAATCAAACAGATTAAATAGTCAGAGGCTTCTTGGGACAAATGGTCTGTGTGCTGAAAATACCGTACAAATTAATCATGCCATTAATTGACATTTAAACGGTTCCTTTTTATAAAACACCTCATCACACCTTAAATGTTTCTGGAGTTTCCCATATGGAATGTCACTGAAAGTGTTTTGAGTTTTGACAGTTAATACTTTAATATCTCCTATATTGGTAAAAAATACAATTAGCCTGTCAGCAGCTGCAAGGCAGAGATATAAATTAATAATACTGAGAAATACTTGGATATAGTTTTAACCATTTCAATGAACCTCAAAAGAAGGGAATGCTATATCTATTGGCCTGTACCATATTTTGTTATAAACCTATGTAAGTAATGGAATCAAAGTACAGTAATAGCAAAATGTAAGTTTTAAAACTGCCATACATCTGGAGTATTGTGTCCAGTTCTGGTTGCATCATTACAGGAAAGATGTGGAAGCATTGGAAAAAGTGCAGAGGCGATTTACCAGGATGTTGTCGGGAATAGAAGGAAGGTCTTACGAGGAAAGGTTGAGAGAGCTAGGGCTTTTCTCTTTAGAACTACAAAGGATGAGAGGTGACTTGATAGAGGTGTACAAAATGATCACAGGTATAGATAGAGTGGACAGCCAGAGACTTTTTCTCAGGATGGAGATAGCTATAGGGGAGACATCAGAGGTAGGTTCTTTACTCAGAGTGGTAGGGGCATGGAATGCATTGCCGGAGAGGGTAGTGGAGTCGGCCTCATTTAAGTGGCTATTAGATAGGCGTAGGGGTGGATGTTAGATAGACCTTAGGTTTAGGGTAAAAGTTCAGCACAACATCGTGGGCCGAAGGGTCTGTACTATCTTAAGTTCTATAAATTCACATTTACTGTGGCTGCGGAAATCAAGAGACCAGATAATTACCAGTTACTTAAAATTGTCAAACTTCTCGAAGTTGCTACTTTATTTCTATTCACAAATTCATACTTTTTTTAAATCCTAGCCAAGTGAAGTTGCAAGCAGCCCCCCAGAAAGTTCATTCCAGAAATTAGCTCCAAGTGAACACAGGTACACCATCCTCAAGAGAGAGAAAGATGAATTATAGATGTATGAAGGAACTGTACAAGACCAGAAATCAAAGAGCTTTGCCTGATGAGAGGCAGAAATACTAAGCCTATATTTTCATAAGTCTGTGTGTACAGTTTTTATTTTGGATAAAACAAAAAAATTGATTGACAAATTGTGTTTTTTTTTATTTTTCTTTGCTTCCCTGGCTTGTGAATATGTCGATGTACTGTGGTCATTCAGTGTAGTGGATTTTAATAAAACTGTTAAATGTATAACTGTTGGAAAACACTGATCATTTGCAAATCCTAAATTTTTCTAATAAAAGGTCATCTCTTGTACCAGGATTTGGCAAGAGTATGCTGGCTGCATACTGTCCCATGAAACAAGCCTCATCTCTTCGTATTATTTCCACATTTTGTTGATGCATTTTTCTTTAAGTGGAAAGTGTTCATTTGTTCCTTGCTCTGTGGGAGTGGCTTGGTGTTCATGTTTCACATTCCTGTGAGAATGTGTTGATCTCTTAATTTTGAGGAAACAAAAATAAAATAAGTGGCCTACCAAGATTGGTGAATAGATTTTGTTCAAGCTATGATCATACAATTTACATTCCAAATAGTTTTTAAATGATAAATATTTTAATAAAGCACGTAAAATATACAAAAATTAACATTTAATGATTGTACATTTGTTATCAGTATATACAGCTGATCTTCTGTCATTAAAAATGAATAATCAGATTAGATTCTGGTGGAGACAAGCCCTACAGTTTACAAATTGTATATAAAGTTGTTTCTCTTTTAAGCTAAACCTTGGAAAATGGCTTAAAAGAGCTAAGTTTGTGCAATTTAACTAGATTTTTTTCCAGCTTGAGTCTTCAGCTCTGGGCAGCTGGAAGAAAGTGAGAGTTCCTGGTCTATCGTCTGCTGCTGTTTCTTCAGTAACAGCCTCCCACCTGTGAAGCCCAGTATCCCTCCACTGACTGCAGCTGCGACCCCCACGATTTTGAAGCCTGCCAGAAGACCAATAGGCCCTCCCATTGCACCACCAATGAGAGCACCTGCCACCGGCAACATTGCAAGTTTATATTTAGCGGCCTGAAAAATCAATGAAAAATAGGTTTAACAAAGACACAAACTAGATTGTAAGTTACTGTGTGATTTCTTGCTGTCTTAAGAGCTGGTACCAATCCATCAGTGTAAAGTCTTTCTTTACTGCAGCTGTTCTCTGGATGATTACTATGTACAGAGCAGTGCTAGTTGGTTTCACTGCATGGGACCATCACAATACAGATTGATTTTTTTTTTGCCATGCAGTGTGTCACTTCTCCCTTATTTTTTTAATTGCTGCTTCCCTTAACATTAGAGAGGCCAGATCAATCAGTTGGGTTAATTCAGAGTATTGCTGGCAGGTAGAGTGCCATTGATTACTCAGCAGGCAAAGATCCCTACCTTGGCCAGATTCTTGGTTCCCTCTTCAACATTCTCAGCAGCAGTACTGACATGGTCTTCAATGCTGTCAATCTTCTCCTGTTGGGTCTAGATGTAAAGGAATTATGTGCTAGCTTTCCAGCTGGGAAGCAGCAGTCAACCAATATGCACAATTATAATTCCTATAATCAGAGTTTGCACCATCTTTCATCTGCTAGTCAATAAATCTACAATTTCTTAAAAGTACCACCTTTCCTGCTAGACTGTTTAGATGGTTTGCCAAGTCTTTAAAAATTTATCAACATTAAATCTGTTCTTAAATGATCACAGATTAGTGCTATTTTAACCCATTAGAGGGCAGCAGTTCTTTACACTTTTTTGGTTTGGAAAAAAAACCTTCATCTGTCACAGGGTCATACTTGGAGTTCCTTATTTCAGCTGTGCCTCCTTTACACCCACAGAACAAAAGACTTTTTAGAAGGAAAAAAAAATCACTTACAAAATACATTTCAATAATTTAGTTTTTCCAGTGCATGTGAAAATTTGTTCAAACATTTTGGCAAAGCCTGGATCTAGCATTGTGTGGTCTTTTAAGTTTATCACTCCCTACCATATCAAGTGTGTAATGATAAGATGATTGGTTCAAAAAGCCAGAACGTGCATTTTATTTACGTTTAGTTTATATATTATACAGCTGCAGCACTGTTCTAATCTTTTGAAACAAAATAGATAGGAGGTAGACGAATTTTAGTTGCTCAAGTAATCCTTTAAAGTAATTTCTAAATGTATTAATGTACTCTCATTATCCTGTATAGACTTTAATTCATGAAATCAGCAGTTTTCGAAGACACACTAATCTTGTCTCTAGCCAACATAAAACTCAGACAGTGTAGTTTAATGCAGAGATTGGAGGGTGGGTTACCATTGTGCTTGCATATAGAAATGTTAGAAGTTAAATCTTCCAGCCAGTCACTGATTCTTTGGTGACCAGACATACAACTGAAGATTGTGTCAGGACCCTGTGGAAATCCTAACATGCAGATTGGAGGGGCAATTCCCAGGATTCCATGTAAATGGCTCAGACTCCACATACTTCCCTGACCAACATCTGGGTAACCTCACAACTAATTTGCCACTTAACCATATCACCCATTCACTAACGTTCAAAGAGTAGATGTTTAAATATGGTAGCTTGCACTATATAAAAGGGCATGTGT
This sequence comes from Ginglymostoma cirratum, assembly GCA_024137785.1. Taxonomy (NCBI): domain Eukaryota; kingdom Metazoa; phylum Chordata; class Chondrichthyes; order Orectolobiformes; family Ginglymostomatidae; genus Ginglymostoma; species Ginglymostoma cirratum. The sequence goes on from JAHRHZ010000013.1 coordinate 43,398,963, forward strand.
TGTCTTTCCTTTACTCTGCTCCACTGTCCTTTTCTATGCTAGCTAGAATCAGAAGATCCCAGAAAAAAAATAGACAGCAATCTGGGCTTTGTCAATTTGAGTTTGCACTTTGTATGCTCAACTTTGCTGTAAACCCCCTTGGCTTAAAAGTGTATCCATTAATTACTAGTGAACAGTTACTCAAAAAATCTGACACTTTAGCTCCTACTTGAATACTCTTATTATGTTCCAATCTTTGTTTCACAGTATAATGACTGAGTGAAGAGCAGTCAATGCTTTTTACCTCTCGGTTTGCTATGGGTGAGAATATCTCTGATTAGCTGCGTAACCTGCTTGATTATACTAAAAATAAGTAGTTGCCATAGGACTGTTCTCTCATCAAACAAAGACAACTAACTGGTGGTGGTTTAACCTGAACGTTACCACACCTCAGGCAATGGGCGAGGCTAGGTATTTCCCACAGCTAATACAGCAAAACTAACTAGGAAAGTTAGAATTCATGTCAGAAATTGATACAAGTCCCAGGCAGGCGGCACCACCACCATTTGCCACTGACCACAAAAGCCATAGCAATGAGTTGTGGAAAGCTACAAGTATTTTATTTTGAGTTTTTACAAAATAAGATTTCTAGCATCTGCTATGATTTATGCTGAAAGGTAGACAGGACTGGCTGTAAAGAGATTTAGGCTCAGCAATGATGGCCTCAACAAAATAACGTTACTTATCGTGAATGTAAGGGAGGGAGGTGTCTCATTAGAGATAATGCAGTAGATTATGCCCTTCTCTGTCAATATATTTTTTACATCAAGTCCATGTCCACCTCCTGCTCCTTTTGAGGGGGCTGTCATGCACAATCGTATTACTTCTTGAATGTGTCATTCAGTAGTATGTCACTAACCTTCCTGTAATAAATGCCTCTGCTTCCATCACAAGTGATGTGGACTTTGGAAAAAAAAAGCAGCATCAATTGTATCATTCATCCTGACATTTGAGATATGTTTTGGGGAAATCCGATAATACAGGAAAAATATACTCTTCAGGGTTTGAGTGAAGATTTATAGCTTTATTGGTGTGTTCACCAAGCTAGGGGGTTTGATAGCAGATGTTTTGTCCCCTTACTAGGCGATATCCTCAGTGCTATGGAGGCTCCTGTGAAGTGCTGTTGTCTTGTGCCGGTTCCGTTATATGGTCTGGGTTTTGCTGGTTCCGGCTGTGTGTTGTAAAACATCCAGAAACATACTCTCCTGGAATGAGGCATTTTTGACTGACTACCTGTATTACTGTGGCCAGACCAACTGGGCCCCAAAACTAGAATGGGTATCCTTTCAGCAGCATCTTTTAGGACAGGTCAAACACAAAACATCTATACAGGACAAAGGCAGGCAAGGTAAAGCCCAGAGTGGTCCTGGAACATGAGGCTGGTTTGTGCATTAGAACATAGTGAGCAGACTCACTGGCACCCTGGGTTTCTGCCAAGATTTTGGAGGTGGGGTGATGCATGCCAAAGGCAGCATCTTCCATAGATGACGGGATCCCATTGGTCACTGTGACCTTCACCTGGAAATCTAATGGCAGAGGGCCACAGAAGGGACACCTTGCTGATTAATTACCAGAACGACAATGTTGCTGCATTAATTCTGTTGGCCATTTAAAAATCTATTTAGTCTAAACAGTATCAATAGCCTTGTGCAATGCATAAATGTCTCTTTTCCCCCCAAACAACTATATAACATTAAAACCCACTATTTTGTCATTCTGCAATAATGGACCGTTGATGTCTGTGTCCATACAATACATTCCCTTTTTCAATGAAGAATTTTGCAGTATGGTCACATCTTACATTGCTTAGCACCATTGTGGATTTAATGTTACATTTCCGATTCAAATGAGAACGATCATGGATTTCAGATTTTCTAGGTCCTTATTTTCTAAATTTGGAAATTTGATCTAAGTAACTGCAACATTTTGACTATCAAAACATTGTAAAATGTGGATGAATACAGATCAGCCAAAATAAACCAGTTTTGGAGTTTCCAAGCTGTGTTGATATAATTCATTCACAGAACTGATTGTAAAGGTAATAATTACCTTTTGCAGGGAGGAGAAGGGAATGTAATAGATAAATTAAAAGCAGAAGAGGTAGCGTTATCATTGGGCAAATAGTGGAAGAAAATACAGAAGGAAGAGGGGAAATTATACCATAAAAATTGTTTGAGAGTAGCAATTAGAGATACACGTCTGGAGTGGTTGCGATTGCACAGCTCACAAAGGCTGGCTGTGGTCCTGTTGTTGTTAAGTCCATAGATGTGCAGTCATGTTTAATTTGATACCAGAGTTATTATAACTGGTGTAAAGTGTAATATTTCCAGAACCAATGGTGTTGCTGATGTGTTATTTTTAATTCATAGAAATTCAGTTTGCTCTATTTAGCCACAAATTATTCTTGCAGATCCAAAACATATGACATGAACTAAAGAAATAGATTTTCCTTCATTCAGTACACAGATAATTGGAAGATAAATACTTACATGAAGTAACTGAGAAAATTCATTTACCAAGTTGCTAAGATCAATTAAATCCTGAAAAATAATTATGCAAATGAACATTACAAGCTACTCAAATGTGTCCCAGAAAAAAATCATTAAACATGACTGTCTAGAAGTGCCTGCAGTAAATCTTACTACTAGTCTATGTAATTTAACAGAATAAAGTGAATTAAACACCCTTACCATTTATTTAATCAGAGTACATGTACTATATAATATGCTACATATACTTTGAATTACTTAGGAAATTAGAGCCTAAACCTAGATGACATCAAATAAGATTATATTAAAACCAATTCTGATTTGTGTTGCAAAGATATATCATCTCTAGTTATTATTTCACTGTTAATTTCAAAAGACTATGACTTACTTCTTCCAATTTCTCCCATGATTCAGCAGCATCTTGATCTTGTGGAATCTGTGGTAGTGGCACATTCAGCTGAACCAGACATTGGGACGATGGTGAGCCAGTGTCTTGGGAACTCATAATTGTTCCTACAGGAAAAATAGTTATTCAGTGCAATGTCCAATTGCGTTAGTCTTAAAAATCTTAGATATTTAATTGGTTTCATCATTTCATTTTGCAGGTAATTTCTGGAAAGGGACAAAAATGTCACTCTTCCTGACAGTTTTATTTCAGAATAAGGTCATGTTGTTTGCTCAGAATCCTGTAATTTATTTCATACATAAATTTGTAAGGGTTTAATTTAACTACAATTTAACCTAAAAAATACACTGTAAAAAGAGATCACTTCTTGGCTGAACGATAATTTAGATAAGGGCAGGTGTGTCAACTAAAAATGATTACATTTGTAAACGAACATCAGTTAAGTCACATCTTATATTCTTGTTAACTTCAATAAAACAGTAAGAGTTCCTCAAATAACAGAAATTCTCAGTAATTTATATCTTCTTCCTTCTGCAAAATTCACAAAAGGCTCAGTAGGTGCCTTTTCATATCAGTAGATATGAAACTAAATCCTGATGAAATCATTACGAAGCTGGTTGTTGATGCAAGATGATCCTGATTATTTCTTCTTCCTCCCCCCACCCCCCGCCCCCCGCCCAGTAAAATGTTTCCTCTAAACAGAAATAACGCACCATTACAACCAGGCTTTCTAAATACTTAATCTTATGATAGGATAACCATTTTACAGTGTTAAATAAAACTTCTACTTTAAATATTAGTTATTTTTCCAATAAAATGTGAAGGAATTCTGGTTGTCATTTATGTTTACAAGCTTTTCTTTCAGGAGATGAATTTTATGTTCCTATTGGGAGGCAATAGACCTGCCAATAATTCCATTGTTTTGGATTTCCCAATCCTCTTTCCTCTTACCTCCCTTAGCAGAGAATTGGCAACAAAAAAAAAACCTCAGAATCAATGCAAATATATTGGGCTGAACAGTCTCTTTCTGCACCACAACAATTCTGTAATAACCTGCTCAATGATGCTCTGTTAGGGTTCTGTCAGGCCACTCAATAAGGGGTAAGGCCAACTTAAAGAGCAAGACCAGCAGATACTATAGCAAATGACAACTGCAATTTCCCCTTCAAGCCAGTCACCACACTGACTTTAATGGCATTAAGTCTATGGGTAGTAGAGTCTTCCGTTTCTACCCCTATGGGGGAAGATGACAAATTACATACAAAAAAGATTGTTACTATTATTCTAAGAGCATCCAATATCAGAAGGAATATTGACCAAATCCTCAACTTTCACAGCAACCACCCCAATGTCCACAAAGCTGTATTAGGATACTATTTAAACAGGCCACCACTCACTGCAACATGCCAGAACTACGCAGGAAAGAGGAGGAGCACCTGTACAAAATCTTTTCTTTGAACGGATATTCCCGCAACTTCATCAGCAGGTGCCTGCTAAATAGACAAGAGGACACAGTACACCCTAACACACTGGCCACACTGCCCTACATCAAGAACATTTCAGAACTGACAACGAGACTCTTATGACCACTAGGAATCATGGTGGCTCACAAGCACTTACAAGGATTAACGACCCCATTCCCACAACATGCAGAAGCAACATAGTTTACAAAATACCATGCAACGACTGCCACAAACATTACATTGGACAGACAGGAAGGAAACTAGCCATTAGAATACACTAACATCAGCTAGCAGCAAAACAGCACGACAAACTTTCCCTAACATCAGTACACTCAGACAGTGAAGGCCATCAGTTTAACTGGGACAAGGTAACCATAGTAGCCCAAGCCAAAAATAGACACACACGGGAATTCCTACAGGCATGGTTCTGCACCCATAATGCAATCAACAAACATAAAATTGGACCCCATATACTAACCCGTACAGAATAAAACCGGAAATGACACAAATCAGCTTCATCAGAGGCTCCACTGATGATGTCACCTAGCATGATGACAAAATGCCTGAACAAAAACAAGCCAGTCAGCAACCTCACCCACAACCCGAGCTACAGATCTTTGCTAAAACCTTAAAGGAAGATAAAGTGCACACATACCAAATGTATGTAAAAGTACTCATTCATCAGAAATACAATAGGAATGAAATTATACCATAAGTATAATCCTCATTGAAACCACATTGTTGCTTGAATAAGTAGTAAACCATCAGTCCCAGTTAAAGAGATGAGAGAGTCATTGGTTATTATTATGCATAACTAAACCAAATATATTACCTTCGACAGTCTGGGACCTCGCTAGAGATGACTGTGATCTCTGTGTATTATTCATGCTACAGTGTCCACTTGACTCCTCTAGAATCTCTGAATGGAGTTTCAGGAACTTCAGCACAGCTGCTGCTGCATGCTCCTGTACAGGGTTTATTATTTTCTCTAGAGCTTGTGAATCTTCATCTCTTACCCGAAGGCATAACGTTTCCATTTCTCTCATGTTAGCTCGTAGCTGCTGTGGGATAAAAAAAAAGAAAAAAAATGTTTTTGAATAACATTACAGTTATTTCAATTTTCCGTGAATCTTTGTGCTTATAAAGGTAGGGAATACACTGTTCCGGCACTCTCAGAGATATATCACTGTCAGAGGCGAAATAACCCTGTTTTAGTTTACCTAACAAATTGCTTTAACCACAAACTCAGAAAAGTCACACGTGAACCTATTATGACCGAGGTTGGAGGAGTGAACTGACTTTCTTTGCAAGCCTCATTTCCCCACTGTTCACAACAAAGTTTGAATTTAAAGACGACAATGATTTTGTCAGTTATATAGATATCAAAATCTATTTAGTTAAAAATAATAACAAACGAAATTTACTCAAACAAAAATTATGAACCGAAGTTTTAGACTGTACAAATCTGTATGGATAATTACCCCTCCTGAAAACTCTGATCACATGACATTAGTCAATCAGATGGATTTTTTATGACCATGTAACCTTTATTATCAATTGTAAAATCCCAACTGATTTGTTAATGTCCTTCAGGGAAGGAAATCTGCCATCTTTACCTGGTCTGGCCTACAATGTGATTCCAAACTCAGGGCAATATGGTCAACTCTTTACTGCCGTCTGGGCTATAAAGGGATGAACAATAATGCTGGCATAGTCAGTGATAACCACATCCAATGAACAAATATTTTTTAAAAATAACATCATGGATAAATGAATGAGGTGATGAAGCGAACAGGTAGGTCAATTTCTTGTGCTGTAGTCCCAGTCTGACCTATAGGTATTTCAAGACTCTGCATTCTCTGTTACTAATGATGGTAACAGGCCCCTTCTGTTGAGAGATATTTGAATCCCATCCCACCCAGAATCTATTGTGTGTTCGTTATTACTTGGTGCAGATTCCTAGTGTTCAACTTTTTTTTTATTCATTGGATGTGGATGTTGCTGGCTAGGCCAGCATTTATGGTCCAACCTTAATTGCCCAGAGGCAGTTAGCAATCAACCACATTTCTGTGGATCTGGAGAGACTTGTGTAGGTCATACCACAGCATTAGACATCAGTGAACCAGATGGGTTTTTCTGACAATCAAAAATTGGATTCTTAGTTCCAGATTTTATTGAATTCAGATTCTACATCTGCCACAGCTGGATTCAAATCCAGGTCCCCAAAACATTCCCTGTGTCTCTGAATCAACAGTCTAGCAATAATACCACTAGGCCACTGCAAGGAAGAGCAGTAGATGATAATCAGCAGTAGGTCTCCATATCCAACCTGTTGCCATGTAATTTCAGGGGCTCTGAAGTCAATGCTGTACAGTCCCAATTCCACTTCTTCATAACTGTATACAACATGCTGCGGGTCTATCTCGACACTGAACAGAACATAACCAAGGATTATGAGGAAGGAGTCTGGGACGTTGGCTGACAGCTCTAATTCAGTGAGTATGGCTGTGTTAGAATGTACTGTGAGATAGTTGCGCCAAATGTGGAATGAAAACTTATTAGAGACTTCTGAAACTTTTCTTGAGCTTAGCAAAAAATATCTATAATTGAGGAAGACAGACCTGTATAGACTGTGTCTTTTTTTATTTTTGTTTTTAAAAACTGAGCACGGAAATGAGAAAATGTTTTTAAAGGTGTTTGAAAAAGTGGCTACATTTTCGAAAGCAAGTAACTTGACAGCACAACAGGCATTTTTAGCTCCCCACCCTATGTTTTCCAGAGGGACCACTCTCTCCGGGACTCCCTTGTCTGCTCCACACTCCCCTCCAGCCCCACCACACCCGGCACTTCTCCCTGCAACCGCAGGAAGTGCTACACCTGCCCCTACACCTGCCCCCTCACCCCCATCCCAGGCCCCAAGAAGACTTTCTACATCAAGCAGATGTTCACCTGCTTGTGGTATACTGTGTTCGCTGTTCCCGTTGTGGCCTCCTGTACATCAGGGAAACCAAGCGGAGGCTTGGGGACTGCTTTCTGGAACACCTACGCTCGGTTCGCACTATACAACTGCACTTCCCAGTCACGAACCATTTCAACTCCCCCTCCCATTCCTTAGACAACATGTCCATCCTGGGCCTCCTGCAGTGCCACAACAATGCCACCCGAAGGTTGCAGGAACAGGACCTCATATTCCACTTGGGAACCCTGAAGCCCAATGGTATCAATGTGGACTTCACAAGCTTCAAAATCTCCCCTCCCCCAACTGCATCCCAAAACCAGCCCAGCTTGACCCCGCCTCCCTAACTTATTTTTCCTCTCACCTATCCCCTCCTCCCACCTCAAGCCCCACCCCCATCTCCTATCTACTAACCTCATCCCGCCCCCTTGACCTGTCCGTCCTCCCTGGACTGACCTATCCCCTCCCTAGCTCCCCACCTACACTCACCTTTACTGGCTTCATCCCCGCCTCTTTGACCTGTCTGTCTCCTCTCCACCTATCTTCTCCTCTATCCATCTTCTATCTGCCTTCCCCTCTCTCCCTATTTATTTCAGAACCCCCTTCCCCTCCCCCATTTCTGAAAAAGGGTCTAGGCCTGAAATGTCAGCCTTCCTGCTCCTCTGATGCTGCTTCGCCTGCTGTGTTCATCCAGCTCTACACCTTGTTATCTCAGATTTTCCAGCATCTGCAGTTCCTACTATCTTTGAGGCATTGTAGGTAACTGTTTGAACAAGGAGTAATTGAAGTTCAGATTGCAGAAAATCTAGAACCAAAGGTTTGTTCTTGTTGGGAACAAGAAGTTCCCTCATAACTGTCACTAGTCCACAGTCCAACGACAGAGACATTTTGCTTGCCAACAGCCATGTGATTGGTTCTCAGATGGCTGAGCTGCTTGGTGCGGGCAACAAGTTAGAGACAGAGAGGGGAAAAAATAGTGTGCAGAACTTCTTCCAGCTGGATGTTTCCAGCACTCTGCAGTTTAAAAACTCAGTTTAAACCAGAAAAAAACCAGTTACCTTTCCTACAGCAGATGCTAATAGCTGTGGCTTTTGAATTAATCATTCAAGGTCATTGTACAAGTGAATAAGTTACTCTGCACTTCTTACAAACCAGTGGAAGCGTCCAGGGAAAGGCATCTGAACAAGGGGTCTGGTTAGCTGAAGAGGGATCATCTCAACAGCAAAATCCGGAAGCAAAGACCATTGAACTGATGTTCCCGTTTTTTTATTCTACATCCGCCAACAATTTTTTTCACTTTTGTCCATTACCACCTGCAGATACCCCTTAAAGTCACACTTAATGCTGACTTGGAAATATATCATCATTCCTTTCTCAGCACTTGATCAAAATCCTGGAATACCCAAACTAACAGTACTGTGGGCATAACTGCATCATGTGGTCTGAGTGGTTCAACAGGCAACTCACCACCAACTTCTCAAGGGTAATTTGTGACACGCATATCCAATGAATGGAAAATTATTTTCTCTTTAGACTTTTGAACTTTCTGCTTTAGGTTAATGTCAGTAAGAAATTCTGCCTGTGTACCAGATAATACATCTGAGATTAGCTACGATTTTCTATTTTCATTATTTTTCATGAGCAGTCACTGGTTCTTTGGTTCACTACAAGCAGCCTTTTATAAAAGCTCTCTTTGAGTTGTGAATTATAAGTGTTTAATTTGGGTACCTTTGTGCTACAGCTTTATGGTGGAAGTACATTTTTAGTGAGTCATAGAGTCATACAGCACAGAAACAGAACCTTCGGTCCAACTCGTCTGCACTGACCAGACAACCCAATCTAACCTTGTCCCATTTGCCAGCATTTTGCCCATATCCCCCTAAATCATTACAATTCATGGACACATCCAGATGCTTTTTAAATGTTGTAATTGCACTCACCTCCACTTCTTCCACATCTAGTTGTCATCTCATTCTTTGCCCCTTCATGAAATTCTAAGTCACAATAGCTGCAGGATGCAGTGCAAGGTTGGCACATATGGAAGCTAAATAAATAGTGCTTAAAATATAAAATTCATCCTTTTCTCTCATTTTGTCCAGCAGCACACAATTCCTAGTTCAAAGACAACTTTGAGATTGATAAGGTGAAGACAGGATTATATGTTTAATTACAAAATTCATCCTGCAGTGATTAGTTTCCTCAATCAGTGTCTAGTGTTTATGAGACCAGGTGTTAAATTATGATTGTTCCTTGGTTTTTAATTCCCAGCTCCTCTTCGGAATATTGAGCAGAAAAAGCACTGAGGACAGAGGTTATACAATATAGATGTTTAATTTCTATGTGACCTATTCCACAACAAGGTAAAACAACTTTCGTTTGTTGACACACATGGCTAGGCCCATTTACTGCCCATCCTTATTTGGTAGACCATTTCACAGTGCAGTTCAGAGTCAACTACTTTGCTGTGGGTCTGGACTTTCATATAGTCCAAACTCAGTAAGGAAGGCAGATTTCCCTCTCAAGAATTTTGGTGAAGCAATTGACAATAGTTTCATGACCCCATTACTGGGACTAGTCTTATATTCCAGATTTATGAATTGCATTTAAATTGCATCAGCTGCCATGCTGGGGTTTGAAACAGTATCCCCCAGAACATCAGTCTGAGACTCTTAATTAATATTTGAGTAGCATCACCACTACACCATCACTTCTCCTAGTTATTGCACAGTGGGATCAGAATAATTTTTTTAAAATTATAATTGAAGTGTTGAGAATATTCTTACACAAGCACAGGAATTAGCCATCCAGCCCTTCAAGTCTACTCCAACATTCAATTAGATCATGGCCGATCATCTACCTCAATGCCATTTTCTCACACCATCACTATATCCCTTCATGTCACTAATTTACCAATTACTGTCTTGAATCAGTTGATAATTGAACTTCCACAACCTTCTGGTGTAGAGAATTTCAAAGATTCAAATGAGGATGTTCCTCCTCATTTCTGTCTTAAAATGCCTACCCCTTATCCTGAGATTTGTCCCTTGGCTTTAGTCTCACTAGTCAGGGGAAACATCCTCTCTACAACCACCCTGTCAGAATTTTGTTGAGTTTCAACAAGGTGACCTGCCATTCTTCAAAACTCTCGGGAATATAGATGCAGTTTCCCCATCTCTCGAAGACTATCCTGCCATCCCAGAATTACATTGCACTCCCTCTGTGGTACATACATCCCCACCTTATGTACACATTGCTCCAGGTAAGGTCTCACCAAGGCTCTAAAGGACTGCAACAAGACATAGTTACTCCTTTAGATCCTAATGTCACTCTAATTGACATAAAACACTGATAAAATTTTATCCTTAAACGTTGTCCTTGTAATGCTGATAAAGTCTCCAAAATGGCCATGCTGGGATCTGGAGTTACAAGGCATTTAATAGTAACCCCAACCTGAAAAGGAGTTTAAGTGCACATTAGGAACATCTTCCCTGAGAATGAATAATCTCTGATTACCAAATTAAAGTACGTTCTGCAGGTATTTTTGCTGGTTAGTGCCACGTTAATATTCCATCCTAAAAGTAACCAGCTGAAGGGGAGTAAAAATGTCGTTGGTGAGGTGGTGCTTACTATCTAAAGCCATGCTCAACATTGATTGTTCACTTGCTCACTGAGATAGACTGACTTCACAGTATTTGAAGAGGGCTTTTGATACACACTGGGAGACCTGCTCAAACATTGTGTCAAGACGTCAACATTTTATCAAAATTTATTTCATACATTTTCTGAGAACCTATCTGAAAAGTTACTGCAAAATGCTACCATATGAGAGACCTACCTTACAAGATTCTACAGGACAAGGGAACTGCATGGTCATGGGCACCTGACATACAAATAATTTCTCAAGCCCATGCCATGACCAGTCAACCTGTCTGGTTTAAAATTTAAACAAAGCTTGGCCTTAGCTGACAACACAGTGTGCAGCTGGAGGAACAGAGCAGGCCAGGCAGCTTCAGAGAGCAGGAAAGTTTCCGTTTCGGGTCAGGACCCTTCTTCAGAAACGGTGGGTGGGGGTGCGGGTGGTAGTGGGGAGAGAATGAGCTCAGAAATAAATAGAGAAGGGAGGGGTGGGGCTGGGGAAGGTAGGTGGGATGGTGATAGGTGAGTGCAGGTAGGGAGTGGTGGGGATTGGTCAGTGAGGTGGGAAGAGCAAATAGGTAGGAGAGAAGATGGACAGGTTGTGTCAGGTCAAGGAGGCAGGGATGAGAGAGAGGGTTGGTCATGGGATAGGCTGGGGGTGAGGAGATTTTGAAACTGGTAAAATCCACATTTAGGTCACTGGGCTTTAGGCTCCCGAGGTGGGATTGAGGTGTTGCTTCTCCAGTTTTCGGGTGGCGTCATTGTGACACTGGAGGCGGCCTAGAAAATAGGTAATAGGTGCACCCACCTATTACCATCCCACCTACCTTCCTTAGCCCATCTCTCCTCTCTATTTCCCAGCTCCCTTCCCCCACCCCATTTCTGAAGAAGGGTTCCAACCAGAAACATCAATTTTCCTACTCCTCTGATGCTGCCTGGCCTGCTGTTTTTTAGCTCCCTACTGTGTTGTCTCTGATTCCAGCATCTTCAGTTCTTGCTATCTCTTGGCAGTTAACTGTCCATTAGTTGTAACTGGTGCATTTTCCATGGCAAGGTATCTGCCAATCAGTGTCCATTTGCCAACCAATTAGCACTCTCCTCAGACAGGAGACTATTAGCCATATTTTTTGCAACTAGATCCTCAATTCCTGTGCATTATTCAGCGGAATCTGTGTTCCTCTGACTTCTGTTGTAACCATGTAGATAAATATTTTACTGACCGATGCTTAGTGTTCTTCATCTTTGAGCATGTTGAATATTGAAGGTATTAAGACATCTAGCTCTCTCTGGCTTCAAACTATAGCTTGGAGCATGCTTGGAGTCTCTACATTATTTAATGTTTCATCCAAAATGTATCAACTGACATTTGTCTCATTAAATATAAATTTATAAATTTATCTTATTCTACCCACTATATATATTTTGTCCAACACAGGCTGCAATTTCTGAGCTACACCTTTGAATTCTCCTTCTCTTAGTTGGGACCATCTGCAAATTTGATCATCTTATATGGAGTTTCAGAATTCAGAATATTCATGGTAGAGCTTCTCTCAATCATTTGTGCTTTCACTTCCAGAAATAAAACATCAGGCGACATTTTTCCCTTCTGAATTAACATCGGTGACTATTCCATAGAATCATACAGTACTGAAGAGGCCTTTCGGCCAATCAAGTCTGCACGGCCAAAAAAAGCTACCTACACGTGTCCCGCACTAGACCCATAGCCTTGAATGTTATGAATACTTCAAGTGCTCATCCAAGTACTTTAAAAGTTTGCTGAATTGGTAGAATAAAGATGGTTTTCTCAATTAATGACCGATTTAATATTGATTCCATTATTTTATGTGAAATAAAAAATGATCTACTGTGACTGAAATGGCCTGTGTCAGTTGTAACGTCTTTTTGAATTTAAGCACTCCATTAGTCTGTTTCCAATCATCCAGTACCTCACTAGTGTCCACTGACAATGATTGCCAGTGCTTCACATATCTCTTCATCTCAGTCTTTCAGCACTCTGGGATACTATCATTTATTTCTTGAAATTTATTTATCCAAGTTTGATTTAGACCATCTCCGATTTCCATCTCAATTGTAATGATAATGTTGATTTTGCAATCTTTAGTGGCAGCGTAATGCTTATGTCTTACTGCAAAAGTACTTGAAGCATTCATTCCGAATGTTATACATTAAATCGAAGTACAGCAATCTAATTATGGGCAAGTTTTTTTTGCCTGCCTTGACTACTAAGAAAGACACAAAACACTTCAGTGCACCCTGAAATCACAAAAGAAATGTGGAAATATAACTTTAATTTGTAGAGTTAGTTGGTGATAAAATCCCAGACTATATACTTTAAGACTAGTGCTATCAACTGCCATTTATGTAGGACCTGGGTTCAATTCCAGCTTTGAGTCTGTGGGGAGTTTGCAATTTGTCCCAGCGTCTGTGTGGGTTTCCTCTGGGAGCTCCAGTTTCCTTCCACAGTCCAAAGATGTGCAGGTTAGGTGGATTGGCCATGCTAAACTGCCCACTGTGTCCAGGGATATACAGGCTAGGTGAGTAAGCTATGGTACATGCAGTGTTACGGGGTTAGGGTGGGATCTGGGTCAGGATGGGATACTTTTCAGAGAATCAGTGAACTTGATGGACCGAAGGCTCTCTTTCTGCACTATAGGGATTCTATGATACCGGAGTATAGGGCTGCTCTCTCATTAGAGATGACTGGTGGTGGTTTAGCCCAAAGGTCTCCATGCCTCAGGCAAGGAGAGGGGCTGAGAAGGAGAATCCTTCATGGTTACCTCAGTCAATGTGGGAATTGAACCCCGCTGTTAGCATCAGTCTGCATTGCAAACCAACCATCCAGCTAACCAAGACCCTTCAGAAGATTAGTAACATCCCAGAAATAGCGATAAGTCAGGAAATGGAAAGTTGGGGAGATGGAAGGATCTCAGGAAAATTACTATCTACTGAGAAGTGGTACTGTAGCAAATGTAACTCCTGTATTCAAGAAGTTGGGGGCAAGCAGGGAACTGCAAGCCAGTTAATTTAATATTTATTGTGGACAAAATGTTAAAGCTATTACTAAAGTCGTAACTAGGCACTCGGATAATTTCAAGGTACACAGGTAGTGTGAACATGGTTTCGTGACATGGAATATTGGTCATATTTGATTAATCCTTTGGAGTTATTTCAGGAGATAATACATGCTTTGGATAAAGTTGAATTGATAGATGTTCTGTTCTTAGAATTCCAAAAGACATTTGAGAGGTGCCACACAAAAGGATATTGCAAAAAGAAAACCATGATGTGGGGAGTAGCATATCGGATAGAAGATAGGTTAGCTATCAGGAAGCAGAGGTGTTTATCAGGTGTTTATGGGTCATATTCAGGTTGACAAGGTGTAACAAGTGATGTACTTACAAGGATCAGTGCTGGGACTTCAACTGTTTATAACTTAGATAAATACCTTACGTGAAGAGACAGGCATGGTTGCAAAGATAGGTAAGCAAGTAAGTTGTGTAGAAGATACCAGGAGGTTACAAGAAGATAATGATAGGTTAAGTAAGTGGGCAAAGATGTGGAAAATTTGAGTTTACAGTGGGAAAATGTAAAGTTCGTTTTGGCAGGAAGAGTAAAAAAGAACTCTGAGGTACAAGATCATCTTGGTGTTCTCATGCATGAATCACAGAAGGTGCATATTCAGGTACAGCAAGTCATTAGGAAAGGTAAATATTTAAGTAGGGATGATGTGCTTCAATTATACAGGGCACTGAATGAGATCACATTCGATTACTGTGCACTGTAATGGTCACCTTATTTAAGGAAGAATGAAAATGTGCTGAAGGCTGTTCAGAGGTGGTTTACAAAACCATTGTCTTATGAGGAAAGGTTGGACAGACTAGGCTTGTATTCACTGGACTTTAGAAGACTAAGAGACCTGACAAACATGTAAAATCCTATGGGTGAATCTAGAATTAGGGGCCACTGTCCAATAACCGATGATCAGTCACCATTTTAAAAGAGAAAATAGGCAATTTCTTTTCTCTCAGAGGGGTGAGAGCTTTTGAAAATTACTTTGAAAAGATGGTGAAAGCACAGTCCATGAATATTTTTAAGGCAGAGGTACATATATTCTTGTTAAGCAAAGGGTTGAAGGTTATCAGGGGTAGACAAGATTGTGAATTTGAGGTTGCAATCAGATTCGTCATGTTCTTACTGAATGGCTGGGCAGGCTTGAGGGGCTCAATGGCCTACTCCAGCTCCTGATTCCTATGCTCTTATATCACAATGTTATTCTATTCAGCTGTAAAAGGCACCCTGGGGCTCCATTACATGTATCAATTCACTAAATCTTCAAATGCAATCCCCAATAATATTTTTTAAAAAAACATGAGGTGGCGGGGAGGGAATACCACTTATTGGGGACCAATACATCCTGAACCTGCTGGGCCACATCCATAATTCAGTAGTATTTATTACCACTTAGGAGATGGGGGGAAGAAAAGAAAGAAATTGGGTTTTATTTAATTGAATAATCAGTCAAGACATAAACATACCCTCTTAAATTTTCTTTGATGTGAGAAGCTTGTCTTTTTCAATGTTCAGTACCCTTAAAAATTTTGAGTGTCTACACAATGTGGAACATGGAACAACTTGTGAACTGCCAGCATAAAGAAGTGTAGTTGAAAGATTGCCAAACCTCTGGTAAGTTGTGACATAGATTGTGAAACACACATATTCCAGTCAGCTGGGTTCCAGGTCAACTGAGTCAATCCACTGTTTTTGAAACAATTATCAGATTGTGCTAAGCCAAAAAAATAGAATATCCCACTCTGTTGGGACAACCCGTCACATTTGGAAACATAAAACTAAAAATAAGTTAAAACCAAATTTATAAGAAATACAAAACTTACCCACAAAACAATAAAGCTTGTGAAAATTCAAACCAGCGCAAAATGTCAAGAAGCAGATAAGCAAATGTCAACTTGAAATGAAAGGTCTCAATCTTCTAAAAATATTGTTTCTCTAATCTGCATTAGCATCAAATATAGTACCAAATATTTATCAAGTTCATTTTTAGGTTGGTTTGTGGTTTGTGTTTTCACAAAGCCCATACCTTGTGCAACTGTAATCGATTACTTCAGACCACATAAATGCAATGAGTTAATTCAGTGCCTAACTAAAACTTAAATTCTTTAACATCTCTTGAGGGCAAGTTGATCCTAAGTGAGGCTTACACAGCATTTTCATAGCATCGAGTTGTGAAATTTCCACTGTTTGGCAAATAGCCAACCTTTCTAGTGAGAAATCTGCCTTTGGAAGTGATTTTCCAAACTCCACCTCATTCACTTCATCTTGATCTCAAATGCTTCTAAATAATGCCTGAAGTTCGGGCTACCCAAGGCACAGTCTATCAACACAAGAGTGCAGAGGGACTCTATCACAGTTTGTGCCTGGAGTCAAACCCAAATGCAGCCACTCAGCCTCACGCCAGCTGTGACCTGGCTGCTTTACTCACTACACCAGAAGGATTGCTCTGTTGCTGGTCCACAAGAAATAGAAAAAGGAGCAGGCCAATCTGCCCCTCAAGCCTGCTCTGCCATTCAATAGGATCACAGTTGATCTCACATACCTCAAGTTCACTTTCCGCATTTTTCCCCGTTACCCTTGATTCCCAAACTGATCAAGAATCTATTTCAGCCATAAATATACAGAAGGACTCTGCCCTCACAGCTCTATGGTAAGGAGCTCCAAAGACAACACTCTGATGGAAGAAATTCCTTGTCATCTCAATCTTATATTGGCGCCCCTTTATTGGGATTAAACCCAATGGTCCTAGACTCTCCCGTGATGGGGAATATCCTCTGAGCATTTGCCCTGTCAAGCTTCTTAAGAATCCTATATGTTTCAGTGAGATTACATCTCATTATTATAGTACAGTCCTACCCCTGTTTAGCCTTTGCTTATTACACAATCTCTCCATATTAGGAATCATACTACTGAACCTTCTCTGAATTACCTCCTATGAAATGACATTTTTCCTTAAATAAGGGGATCAAAACTGCTCACAGCACTCCAGATGTGGTCTCATAAGCACCTAATACAATTTCAGTAAGATGTTTTTTAAATTCATTCATTGCTGGCTAGGCTAGCACTTATTGCCCATCCCTCATTCCCTTTTTTTTTAACTCCAATCTCTTTGGGATAAGGCCCAACATTCCAATAGCCTTCCTGATAACCCACTGCACCTGCTTGCTAGCTTTCTGTGTTTTATGCACAGGTATCCCCCAAGTCCCTTTGTAATGCAAGGTTCTGTGGTTTTTCTCCATTTGATTTAATTACACTTGATGGAGACCTGGTGTTCAGCAGGTCTGAGAGAGGTGAGGAGGACAAAAAATAATCAGTCAGAGTCTGCACTGGGTTCAGCAGGACGAGACAGCAGTACAGCCCAAATCTCCAGTGAGTTTGAGGGGACAGGGAAGAGTGGTAGAACAGTGGAGATTAAGTCTTTGTTGGTTGTAGTGACTTGTAGCTGGTTTTCAGTGAGAGTAGTCTGTCTATTAAGGGGCCTGTGATTAGTGACTTGGCCCCATCTGCCAAAACATCAAAGCAACAGAGTCCAGAACATTCTACAATTTATCAGTTTATCTTTAAGAATAACCCATTGGCCAAAATGATTTTTTTTCAGAGAATCAATTCCCGCACAGAAATCGGTTTTTTGCCTCTTTTCTTGAAGTGTGTGTTTTGGAGATATTACTTGGGAAAGTACACCGAATCTCAAACTCCAAGTGACAGGGTTGTTTTAGTGGGTGATTTTAACTTCCCTGATATTGACTGGGACTCCCTTAGTGCCAGGGGCTTAGATGGGACACAATTTGTCAACTGCCCCCAGGAGGGTTTATGGAAACAATAATATCCGAAAACAGAAGTTGCTGGAAAAGCTCAGCAGGTCTGCCAGCATCTGTGAAGAAAAAATATCAGAGTTAACGATTCAGGTCCGGTGACCCGAGGGCCATACTTGATCTCCTTTTAGGGAATGAGCCTAACCAGATGACTGAATTTTCAGTGGGGGAGCATTTTGGGAAGAGTGACCATGATTCCATACGTTTTAAGATAGTCATGGATAAGACTCATCCTTAGGTGAAAGTGCTAAATCGGGAGATGGCTAATTTCAACAATAATATGCAGGAACTGGAGAAATTTAGCTTGGAGGCGGCTGTTTGAGACCAAATCCACCTCTGACACATGGGAGTCTTTTAAAGACCAGTTGATCACAGCTCATGACCAGCATGTTCCTGTGAGAATGAAAGATAAGGATGACAAGAGATATTGTTAATTTAGTCAAAAAGAAAAGCGGGCATTTGTAAGATTTAGGAAGCAGGAAAGAACTTAAACAAGGAATTAAGAGGGCCAGAAGTAGGATCAATGAGAAGCCCGAGGCATTTTATACATATATTAAGAGCAAGTGGGCAGCGAGGGAAAGGGTAGATCCACTCAAGGACTAAGGAGGGAATTTATGCATGGAGCCAGAGGGAGTGAATGAGGTCCTTAATGAGGATTTTGCCTCAGGATGCCAAGGATATGGATCATGTTTCAGGAGGGGTATGTTGATATTCTAGGGCATGTCAATATTAAAGAGGATGGTGTTGGGTGTATTGAGAAACAGGTAGATAAGTCTCTCGGGCCTGATGGGATCTATCCCAGGATACTGAGGGAGGCAAAGGAGGAGATTGCTGGGGCCTTGACAGAGATTTTTGTATCCTCCTTAGCCCCAGGCGAGTTCCCAGAATAGAATATTGGAGAATAGTTGATGTTGCTCCTTTGTTTAAAAAGGGCAATAGGGATAATCCAGGGAAACATTAGCCCAATGAGCCTTACATCAGTGGCAGGAAAATTATTGGTGAAGATTCTTAGGACACAATTTATTCACATTTAGAAAGGAATAGACCTATTAGGGATAGTCAGAATTGCTTGGTCTGGGGGAGGTGTTGTCTCACAAATTTGATTGAGTTTTTTGAGAAAGTGATGATGATGATTGATGAGGTAGGGCAGTGGATGTTGTCTATATGGACTTTGCTAGAGCATTTGACAAGGTCCTCATTGTAGAAGACTGAGTCACATGGGATCCACAGTGAGATGGTAGATTGGATACAAGATTGGCTTGCTCATAGAAAACAGCCGGTAGTTGTGGACGAGTGTTTTATGACTGGAGATCTGTGACCAGTGATGTTCCACAAGGATTAATGCTAGGACCTCTGCTGTTTGTAATATGTAAATAATTTGGATGAAAATGTAAGAGGTCCGATTAGTAAATTTGCAAACGACAAAAATTGGCAGAATCGTGGATAGTTAGGAAGGTCGTGAAAGGAAATGGCAGGATACAGATCAGTTGGAAAGTTAGGTGGAGAAATGGCAGATAGAGTTTAATCTGGACAAGTGTGAGATGATGGAGGTCAAATGCAAGAGTGAAGTATACAGTAAATGGCAGGACCTTCAGAAGCACTGATATACATATAATCTTGGGTCTGTAGCTCCCTGAATGTGGCAACACAAGTGGATAAGATGGTAAGGAAGGCATTCAACATGCTTGTCTTAATGTTTGGGGCACTGAGTACAAAAGTTGGGTAGTCATGTTGCAGCTGTATGAAACTTTAGTTAAGCCGCATGTGCAGTATTGTGTGCAGTTCTGGTCACCACCCTATAGGAAGGATGTGGAAGCTTTAGAAAAGGTGCAAAAGAGGTTTACCAGGATGTTGCTTGGATTGGAGTGTATTAGCTATAAGGAGAGGTTGGACAAATTTGGATTGTTTTCACTGGACCATGGAGGCTAAGGGTTACCTGAAAGAAGTACATAAAATTATGAAAGGCATGTGTAGGGTGGATAGTTGTAGACTTTTTCCTCACGGTGGAATGTCAAATGCTTGAGGTCATAGGTTTAATGTGGGAAGGGGGAAATTTAAAAGGAGATGGGAGAGGCAATTTCTTTTACACAAGGGGCATAGGTGCCTGCAACATGCCAGTGGAGGTGTTAGAAACAGAAACAATAGCAACGTTTAAGAGGCATATGGGCAGACAAATGAACAGACAAAGAACAGAGGGGTAAGGGCCGTTTGCAGGCACTTGGGATTAATTTAGAATGGCATCATGGTCAGCACAAAGTGGGTTGAGGGCCCGTCCCTGTGGTGTCACGTTCTATGAGGATCAGTGAGCAGCTTTTGCTAAGTGCTGCTTGATAGCACTGTTGATAATCTCTTCCAGCAGTCTGCTTATAACTGACAGTAGATTGATGGGGCAATAATTAGCCAGTTTGGACTTGTCTTGCATTCTGTGTGCCAGTTTACCACATTTCTGGATAAAAGCCAGCTTTATCGTTGTACTGGAACAGCTTGGCTAAGCTGCAGCTAGATTTAGAGCATGTCTTCAGTACTACGGCTAGAATGTTGTCAGGACCCATAGTCTTTGTAATATCCAGTGCATTCATCTGTTTCTTGATATCAAGTGAAGTGAATTGAGGTGGCTAAAGACTGGCATCTGTGATGCTGGGGACTTCTTGAAGAGCCAGAATGGATCATCCACTTGGCACTTTTGGCTGAAGATGGTTGTGAGTGCTTCAGCCTTATCTTTCGCACTGATGTGCTGGGCTCTTCCATCATTGAAGATGAGGATATTTGTGGAGTTGTTTAATTCTGACTGGATGTGGCAGAGCTTAGATCTGATTCATTGGTTGCGAGCTTGCTTGTCCATCTGTCTATAATTTGCTGCCTATGCTATTTGGTGTGCAAGTAGAGTCATACAGCACACAAACAGACCCTTCGGCCCAAATCGTCCATGTCAACCAGGTTTCCTGAAATGAACTAGTCTCATTTACTTGCATTTGGTCCATATCCCTCTAAACCTTTCTAATCCATCTACCTATCCAAATATCTTTTGAATGTTGTAACTGTAATCACCTCTGCCACTTCCTTTAACAGCTTGTTCCACATATGCACCACCATCCTTGTGAAAAAGTTGACCCTCAGATCTCTTTCAAATCTTTCTCCCGTCACCTTGATTCTATGCACTCTAGTTTTGGACTCCCTTAACCTGGGAAAAGGACATTGGCAATTCATCTTATGATTTCATAAACCTCTATGCTCCAGGGAAAAAATTCCATGCCTCTCCTTATAACTCAAACCCTCCAGTCTTAGTAACATTCTTGTAAACCTTTTCTGCACCCTTTCCAATTTAATAACATCCTTCTTATAGCAGGGTGACCAGAATAATACACAGTACTCAAAATGTGGCCTTACCAATGTCTTGTATAGCCACAATATGACACCCCCAACTCCAGTACTCAACGCTCCAACCAATGAAGCCAAGCATGCCAAATGCTTTCTTCACCACACTGACTACCTGTGATGCTACTTTCAAGGAATTATGTACATGTGTTCCCAGATCTCTCTGCTCACCAATACCCGCCCCCTCCCCCCAGGGCCCTACCATTACCTGTCCAGTTTTACATCTTCACCAGACCAATACTTTGTTTTTAGATATGCTGCAGGTTCTGATTTGTGCTGGCACTTAGAGCAGAGAATGCATTGTGAATTTCAAATTTTGAAATGAGAATACTTCGTCTCCAATTTGAATAATTTATCATCCGAAGCAAAGTTTGCTGAGGCAGTATGACCTGTAGGACATGGAGACAAAAAACCTGACAAGGCAGCAACTCAAAAAGCACTGCAGTGTTTTTTGAAAAGGAAAAATTGCAACAATGGCAGGAAGGTGGATCACTTTTGCACAGAAGTACAATGAAAGTGAACAGACAATGTTTCTCCGTTCGAAGCTGTAGAAAGACACACTGCAGGAGGTGCAATGTTCCAGCTTGGGACTGAAGGTCACTCTGTTAAAAGCACATATGTCAGCTGCATGAAGAAAGGCTAGCAAACAAGAAACTGAGGTAACTCACATCCTTAACAGAAGTTTGTTATTGTCAAAACACCCATCAAGGGTGGCATAAGTTTAAGTCTGGAATGTTTGCACCCTTTCTTTCTTTAGGCTTCATTACTTTAAGAACTGGACATAACCACATAGTATTTCACTGTTCCTAGACTGGATGGCATTCTTTTCTCTCCATGTGCAAATAGTAGCTGTAAAACAGTTTTACACCTATACATATAAAAAAAAAATTTCTTCTATGTCACGTTCATACTTGAGTGTTCTATAGGACTTCCAGACAATTTCCCATCTCCATATTCTAAACATCAACTCAAACAAAACTTCAGCTCATTTGAAACTTTACTGTTATCTCATTCTACACTCATCACTTTTGCACAGAAGTACAATGAAAGTGTAATCATCCCTGTGGTTGCTAACTTACAATGCCTCATGTTTCTCATCTTTGAGCCTAAACTCTTTATTGCCTTGGCACTCTAATCTTTGGCATTGCAAATTGCTACCACTCAGAACTTTATATTAATCTAACTCTGGCCTCCTATGCATCCCCTTCCATTTGTTCATAATTGGCAAGAGCCTTTGTCTTACACTTTGGAATTCACTCATTAAAATTCTCCTCTTCCCTCCTCGCCCCTGTTCACATCCTTCTCCTCTAGTAAGATCTATCTAAAACCCCAATTTTGAAAAGCTTTAGGACACCTGTCCAAATATTTCCTTCCATGCCTTTGTTAATTTTGGTCTAGTCGGACCTGTATGAAGTGCCTTCAGACATTTTGCTATGCTCAAGACACTGTAAGTACAAGTTATTATTGGTCGGAAGTTTCTCAGTGCAGTCAGCAACTATGGACGTAAAGCTTAGCCTTGGTCTCCTAGTTGCTATCTAGCACTTGTTTCTTTTTCAATGTTGAAATGCAGCATAATGAAGACATTATAATTGCTTCCGGGGTATGCACAATGATGTTTCTATGATCTTATAAGACTAGAAATTCTATTCATGATTTGAAAAGTCTGATGCCCACAATTGTCCCATGTGCAAATCATTTTACATTCAAGGGAACCCTGTTAAACCATGAATGCTCTGTATCCTGCCAAGCTGATAACAACTTTCCACGGTAAAAATATGAGAACCATAGAATCATAAAATCCCTACAGTGTGGAAGTAGGCTATTCAACCCATCGAGTCCACAATGACCCTCTGAAGAGCACTGCACCAAGACCAACCTCCCTACCCTGTCCCTGTAACCCTGCATTTCCCATGGTTAAACCACCTAGTCTGAACCTCCCTGAACATTGTGGGCAATTTAGCATGGCCAATCCACATAACCTGCACATCTTTGGACTGTGGAAGGAAACAGGAGCACTCAGAGGAAACCTATACATACACAGGCAGAATGTGCAAACTCCATGCAGAGGGTAGCAACTATCTCTCTAGGTAACTTAACATTGATTTGAGGCCTATGAACAGTGTAGGTTCCTTTTCCTAACTCCAAATCACCCTTGAGAAAATGAGGCATGTCTCGCATTTGCTGCAGGGACTAGCCAGCCAATTTTACAACATGCACAATCCTGTAACAGCAGCAAGGCCTTAAAAATTCAGAAAAATATTTCAGTATTATTGAGCTGACAATTTCTTGCTAAACAAGAACAGTATTGTTGGACTGCAGACAGCACATCCAAGACAAAACTTGGCTCAATCAGCAGATCTCCTTTGCAATGCCAAGCAGAGTATTAAATTATTACTGCAAACTGATAGAGTTAAATAATACAACTGAGGAAAACTGTGTTTAAACATGTTGAACAAGGGAATGATGCAACAGATTAATAGCTTCCTGCACAATCTCTTTGTAAAAAGCACCAAAGGTAGATCAATGAAGGGAATTATCTTTTCAAAGAAAATAAAATGCAGGATGTGGTAAGAAACAAATTCTTACATTTTAGTTAGAAGATCAGAAGTTACTGATGACCGAAAGTAGTGTAAATTTAGCACCTACATGCTATGAGAAGCTACATCACAGCAGGATTTGCGGTCCTTGCACACAATTCACAAAATCTTATCATCCAAGGTCAGTGATTAATAGGAAAGGCCAATGGAATATTGGCCTTTCTTTCAAAGTTAATAGAAATTGGGAGATCTAAAAATTGGGAGATCTTGCTGAAACTATACAAGGCATTAGTCAGATCACACCTGGAATACTGTAAACAGTTTTGGTTCCCTTTTCTAAGCAAAGACACACTGCAATTGGTGGCAGTCCAGGGAAGGTTGGCTAAATTAATACTGGATATGAAAGAACACAGGAAGATAGGAATTAGGAGTAGGTGTAGGTAATTCAGCCCTTTAAGCCTACTCTGCTATTTAACATTATCATGGATGATCATATCCTGGTCTCAACTCCATTTTTCTGCGTGCTCCCCAGAGCCCATTATCCCACTTTTCATCAGAAACATATCTATTTCTTTCTGAAACTTATTAATTGATTCTGCATCCACTGCACTCTGGGGCAGTGACTTCCACAGATCCACAACTCTTGGAGAGTAGTTGTTTCTCTTCATCTCAGTTTTGAACCTATGTCCTCTCACTCTACATCTATGCCCTCTTGTTCAAGACTGTCCCACAAGTGAGAACATCTGTTCAACGTCCACCTTATCAATATCCTTTGGCATTTATATACTTCAATCATATCCCACCGCCTCCCCCCACCACCTCCAACACCGAACGATTCCTCTGAACTCTAGCGAGTCCAGGCCCAAGCTTTTCAACCACTGCTTGTATGACAGCCCTTTCATTCCTGAAATCAAACTTGTGAACCTTCTCTGAAATGCCTCCTGCGCCACTATATTTTTCCCTAAATAAGGAGACCAAAGCTGGACACATTGTGGTCTCACCAACACCCTATCTAACTGTAACAATACCTCAATACTTTTATAATCTGATCCTTTTGCAATAGAGACCAAAATTCCATTGTTTTTCTTATGTTATGCTGTACCTGCATACCCACTTTCTATAACTCATGCACAAGGACTCCCAGATCCCTCTGCACTAACGCACACTGAATCTGTTTCCCATTTAAATAATAATTTGCCCTTTTATTTTTCTGGCCAAGATGGATAACCTCGCACTTATTCATATCACTGAGGAATTTTCTCATGAGGAGAGGTTGAGTAGTACTGTAGGACTATACTCATTGGAATCAAGAAGAACAAAAGGCAACCTTACTGAAACATACACGATTCTCAGGGCCTTGAAGGAATAGAAGATGAGAAGGTGTTTCTCTTTGGGAGAAGTCTAGGACCAGTGGGGCATAATCTCAGAATAGGCGGGCACACATTTAAAACAGATTGAGGAAGATTTTCTTCTCTCAGGGCTAATTGAATCTGTGGAATTCTTTAGCACAGAGGGCTGTCAAGGCTGTGTCATTAAGTATAGTCAAGGTTTAAACAGACCTTTTTTTTCCAGTAAGGGAATCAAGGGTTATGGGAGAAGGTGGTAAAGTGGAGTCGGGGATTATCAGATCAGCAATGATCTCATTAAATGGCAGAGCAGATTTGCTGGGACAAATGCTCTACTTCTGATCCCACATCCTATGGTCCTAAAATATGACAAAAAGAACATCTTGCATAATAAATACAATGCAAAACATAAACTGACCTCTTCCATGGTACACTGAAATTTACATTGTTTTTACTACAAATACATTTAAAATTTTGGTGTCTAAACATTCTGAAAAGCTTTTACCTTCAGCAGCGTCTGCAACTATCCACATACTCAACTGCTATAAACTTTGCATTTTGGCAATATGATCAGACACTCCTCACGTCCAATTTCTGGCCCCTTCCCTATAAGCTTTGACCCTGCTGATCAAGAAGCATCCATATCAGCCTTAACCATACATTACGTCTATGCACCCCCCACAGTCTGAGGCAACGATTTTCAAGGACTCACAATCCTTTGAGAGAATAAATTCCTCCTCATCTTAATCTTAAAATGGCATCCCTTAATCCTGAGGCTATGGTCCTCGACTCTCCCATGAGGTGAAACATTCTGTCAACATTTGCCCTGCCAATCCCCTTAAGAACCCTGTACATTTCAATGAGATCACCTCTCCTCCTAAATTTCAATCAGTAGAGTTCCAACCTGTTTAAGCATTGCTCATTAAATAATCCCTCCCTATGAGGGATTATTCTAATGAACCTTCTCGGAACAGCCTCCAATGAAATAATCTCTTTTCTTGAATAAAGGAACCAAAACTGCACACAGAACTCCAGATGTGGTCTCACTAGCACCTTGTCCAGTTGCAGTAAGACTTCCCTACTCTTACACTCTAATGCCCTTGAAATAAGGCCCAGCATTCCATTAGCCTTCCTGATTACCTGCTGCACCTGTGTGCTAGCTTTCCGTGTTTTATGATCACGTACCCACAAGTCCCTTTGTGTTGCAGTTTTCCTTCATTTAAATAATACCCTGTTATTTTGTTCTCCCTTCCAAAATGCCAAAGTGTCCAGAATGCGATGCAGTCATCATTGTTGATACTAAATTTAAAAATCAAGAAAACAGAAAAACACTTGACAATATATTTGCTTCACCAGAAAACCTGATAAAGACTGATTATCACATTACTACAGATCTTATAATGGCTAGATTCTAAGTTCCAGACAGTACTTTACATCACTCATTCTTAATTTGGGGAAAGTTAAATGAAAGGTGAAACTATTAGGGACAAGTTTTATAGATGATACAAAGGAATTTAGATTTAAGCACTGGGCACTGTGAAACGAGATTGTGAATTATGGGAGTGACAGAAGGCAGGAATATGCAGAATTAGGTATATTTTTCAGAGATTTGGACAAGTTAGTATTTACTGAGGGTTGTAGATGGAAGGCTGACAGGGAGCGTGTTAAGATTACATACATCTAGAGTACAGGTACGTGGGTGAATTTCACACAAGTGGCTAAGGCACAAACAATGGTGAACAATGTTGCAAACACAGCTCTGTTCTTTGGGAGAATGTTTTTAGAGTTTGTTTAAAATATACTCAATCCATTAAAACAAAAACTTTTCAAATTAAAAGTCAGCATCTAATTTTTTGAAATACTGTTCATTAAAAATGTGAAAAAGCATTTGATAGTAGAAACTGTACAAGGCTTTGATTGGCGATATTAAGGATTTGTACAGTAATGACTTTCTAAACTTACAAACAGCTGAATATCAATTGTGCAGAAATGAGACAAAATCAGGAATATGTTGGGAAATGGGAGATATAAAATGAGGAATCTACAAAATGATCGGTAAATCCATTTAGGCCAAAAAGAACAAGTCTTTCTCAGAGAACAGTGTATGTTGAGTCATGGAATATATTCAAGGCCACATTAGACAGAACTATGATTGACCGGGGATGCAAATTATGGGGAAATACAAAAACTGGTATTGAAATCACAAATCTGAACTGCCATGATCTTATCAAACGGGGGAGCAGACTGTTTGGACCTGTTCCAATTTCTTATATTCTTGTGCAATTCAATCAATGGTCAAACCAAAATTTACATTCTCAAGTGTCACCTTAAAAATAGGCTTCATTATGTTAATTTACCCAGTGGTACAGCAAGAACAATTCTTATTCATTCATGGAAAGTGGGTGTCACTGACAAATACCAATGGCTTCTGAGAAGGTGGTAGCTATCTGGTACAGGAACACCTACAGTGCTGTTTGAGAGTTCCAAGATTTTGCTACAACGCAAGTGAAGGAAGAACAATATAATTCCAGTCATAGTTGTGCGTGACTTAGAGGGGAACTTGTGGGTGGTGAGTATTCCCATCTATCTGCTGCCTTTGTCCTTCTAGATGATAGAAGTTGCAGATTTGCAAGTGCTTTTGAAGGAGCTTAGGTGAGTTACTTCCATGCATCTTGTAGCTGGGACCCATGGCTGCCACTGTGCATCAGTGGTAAAGGTAATGAGTATTTAAGATGATGGATGCAGATCCAATCAAGAGATATATTTTGTCCTGGATTGTGTTGAGCTTCTCACGTGCTGTTGGTAAGATACGCTTAACCTGGCATCATGCTGCTGAATTACAATCATAGAATCCCTACAGTGCAGATAGAGACCATTCAACCCATCGAGTCTGCACTGACCCTCGAAAGAACATTCCACTCTATCCCAATAACCCCTCGTTTACCTAGCCTGCACATCCCTGGAAACTACAGGGCAATTTAGCATGGGCAGTCCACCTAACCTGCGCATCTTTGGACTGTGGGAGCAAACCGGAACACCTGGCGGATACCCACGCAGACACAGGGAGAACACGCAAACTCAACACAGATGGTCACCGAAGGCTGGAATCAAATCTGGATCCCTAGGCCTGTGAAGCAGCAGTACCAACTTGTCCCATTTAGGTGGTGGACACTTTTTGAGGAGCTAGGTGAATTACTCACCTAAAAATTCCCATTCTACAACCTGCTGTTGTAGCTACAGTATTTATGTACTTAAAATACTCTTGAAACAGATGAGGGAAGTGAAGGCATAATAGCTAATCTCACAGGCAATACCAGATAGTATGAAAGTATGTTGTGAAGACGACATAAGAAAGTGGCAGCCAGGTAAGGTTAGGTTGACTGAATGGGCATAGATCTGGTGGATGGAGTATAATGTAGAGAAATATTAAGTTAACTCTTGCAGGAAGAATACTTAAATGGAGAATGACTGCAGAATTCCAAGGTGCAAAGAAATTTAGGTATTACGGTGCACAAGTCACAAAAGGTTAATATGCAGGAGCGGTAATTAATCAAGAATGCTAACAGAATATTATTCTTTATTACAAAAGACATTAAACATAAAAGTAAAGATTTTATCCTTGAGTCAATCCATAACTGGAGACATCATTAAATAAGGAAAGGGGGTTGTACTGAAATGAGAACTTTTATCCTCAGTGGTCTGTGCAACTTTGGAACTCGGTGTTTCAGAAGGTGGAGGAGGTGGGTTTATTGAATATTGTTAACATAAATAGAATCTTGTTAAGCAGATTTATCAAGGCGAATCAAGGCTTAGTGGGGGTAGATGGGAATGTGAGTTCAAAACACAAACAGCTAAGTCACAATCTTATTGAATGGTGAAGCAGGCGTGAGGACCAAATGGTTTACTTTTGCTCTATTATTCACACGTTTGCATATGGCTGGTCCAGTTCAATTTCTGGTCAATGGTAATGACCCCAGAAGTTGACAATGGGGAATTCAGCAATGATAATAACATTGGCTGTCAAGGGAGATGGTTAGATTCTCCCTTGTTAGAAATGGTCATTGCCTAGGGACTTGCGTGGTACAAATATTACTTGTCACTTTTTCAGACCAAACCCGAATGCTGTCCTGGATTTGCTGCACATGGATACTGGCTGCTTCAGTTTCTGAGGCATAGAAAACAGTGCTGAATATTGTGCAATCAATAACCGACATCCCCACTTCTGATCTTATGACAGAAGGTTTAGAACAAGGTAATGCTTCTGACCAAGTTAATGCTGAAGCCATATTAAGGTCTACCCAATCTAATGATGTAACACTCTTTGGATGGAGAAGGAGTCGTCTAACACAAGGCCCCCACCGGAGACAAATATAGTGCCACACTAGATGACAAAGGCATGAAATATAACAAATTATCATCTTGTTTGCTATAATTTCTATGGTTGTGATGTATATAATTTGTTGCAATATCACTCCAAATCATGAGTATGAAATAACCTTGAACACATCAGTAAAAAGAACAACAACTTTGGGGGTGGACCATTAAATAACTTTGCATTTATGCATCTAATTTTAAACAGATTTCCTCCCTTGGCACCACTCAGTTTTAAGTCCATACCATGCCAGCATGGTTGTGTCACCCTTGACTCATTGCACTGCTCACCATGAGTAGTAGTTTCCATATACAATGCACCACCCAACCATTCAAATTCACAAGTCTAAACAACTTGTGCTAAAAGTTTCCTTAAGAGGGTGCTGCAATCGTACTTGAGCAACAGTTAATACAGGCTACTAATACTGTAGCTGCAGAGTGTCTTAAAAACAGAGAACAAATAGAAAACAAAGAAATCAAGGCCACAAGCTATAAAGTAATAAACATTCTCTGTAGTATTAGCACATACTGTTAATAGCTTAGCAAATTAAGCCAGAATTTTATTGACCGTTGGTATCAAATCAGCCACCATTAGCATGCTTTGAGTATGATACACAAATCTAATCGACCTGCCCCAAAAACAACTGACATTGTTACGATAAGACACTGATATATTGTTTTTTTTTTGTACTTGGGCATGAGATATGCTGGTAGCAAAATGAGACATGGTTCAGTCAGATTGATAACATGGCACACGTAAAACCCACCATTCAAACAGGCATCTTGCAACTGAGATGCAACAAAAATTTGGATTGTCCATTATGACATAATAACACGTAGTTATATAATGCCTTTAACGTAGTAAAATGCCCCAAGACACTTCTCAGGAGCATTACCAAACAAAATCTGACACCAAAGGCACATAAGGAGGACTGCTTACCAGAAGTCTGATCAAAGGGTAGGTTTTAAGGATTGCCTCAGGAAAGGAAAAGCAAGGAAGTTTAGAGAGAAAATGGCAAGGTTTTCAATGGAGAAGTGACTCTAATTATGGTTTGATATAAGGCTGCAGGAGGTTAGATAGGTAGGGAAGGGCAATGCCATTAAGTGATTTGAAAACAATTTTTAAAATCAAGGCATTGTTTATTTGGGAGTCAACACTGATCAACAAGTCCAGGGTGACAAATGAACTGGACTTGCTGCTATTCAGAACAAACTCAAGTTTTAGATCACCTCAAGTTTAAGGACAGTGGAAGACAGTCAGGAGTTTTGAATAGTCAAGTCTAACAGTGACAAAAGGCACGTACGAAACTGTGTTTCACTAGACGAGCTGAGGGAGTGGGGGAGTTAGGTGATGTCCCCAAAGTGAAAACAGTCTTTTAGTGATTGTAAAGCAGGTGGTCAGTAGCTCATATCCATCAAATATGTCACCAAGGTTGTCAACAGTCTCATTCAGCCTCATACAGTCATCAGGGAGAGGAGTTGACTCAGTAGCAAGGAAACTGACTTTTTGGGAGTGGATGGATGGAGGCAATAGCAAGGGAATACAATTTTTTGCAGGAAGGGACAGAAGACAATAGTTTCCACCTTCCTGATATTTACCTGGGGGAAACTGACAATCACACTGACACTTTAGGGACAAGAGAAGGATTGAGACAGAGAATGGAGAATTCAAGCTGGGTGTCACCAGCACATATGTGGAAGTTGTGTTTTCAGTTGCTGTTACTGAATGGTATCACGCAGATCAGAAATAGGAGACAGATTCTGGAGGGTCATCAGATTTAATGGTGCAGTGGGAAGATTGCAGATTATTCCCCAGTTACAAACAGATATATGAAAAGACACCAATGAGTGCTGTCCCACCCAAATGGATACCAGTTGCATTTGAGGGGGATGGAGTGATCAACTCTGTCAAAGGCTTCAGCCAGGCCAACAAAAGGGGGAAAAGGAGGGAAAATTTACCTTTGTCACAGTCACATTGGATTTCATTTGTGACCTTGACACATTGGGCATGCTGTATGCATGTTTGTGCTATTTAATGCTTGGTTGTGCATCTTCTTCTGACTATGTCTGAAAGTATTTTTGTAATCTTGTGGAGAGAACACTAATTAAGAAGGTAACATCTGCAACCCAAAACTTACACGTTACTATTTTTAACATAGTTGACTAAAATGTTTGAACAGAATCCAATTCTTAAATGTTTATGTTTCTCTCTTTACTAGGAGTAATAAAAATATATATAGAAATAGTATCAAAGGCTGTACAACCTAAGGTTTATTTCAGAGAAATGTCTTTATGTTAAAAATACAGTAGATGAAAAAGCAGGTGAGATTAACCACCGAAACTACAAGTAGCTGAAAAATGATGAGTAATTTACAGCAAAAAAGTTTCCAAGACTAGTTATGAAAACTTTAAATTTATAAGGGAACAAAGATAACCCTGCTCCAAAGCATAAATAAATAAATAAATGAGTATGTGCCTGGTTCCATTTGAATATTCCAATTTTAGACTTACTTCACTTCTGACCAAATTTGCTGCACAGAAGCATGGAAATATTTATGGCATTATTATTATTATTTGAAATAGATGCAAAGTGGATATAACAGCAACACTTAAAAGGCATCTTAACAGATATATGATTAGGCAGGGAATACAGGGATGTGAACCACATAGAGGCACAAGTTTTTTCGGTTTAGAAAGGCATCATATGTCCGTGCAATCTTGTTAGGCCAAAGAGCTTGTTCCTGTGCTGTACTGTTCTTTGTTCTTTACTGTGGATACTGGAAATCTGAAATAAAAACAGAAAATGCTGGAGAAAGTCAGCAGGTATGGCAGCATCTGTAGCGAGAGAAACAAAGTTAATGTCCCAAGTTCAAGATGACTCTTCTTTGTAAGTGAAAAGGGCTAAAGGAAGGCCTATTCAGTTCTGAAACTAAGGCATATCAGTTTTGAAACATTATTTCTCTCTCCATAGATGCCACCCAACCTGCTGAGTTTCTCTAGCACTTTCTGATTTGATTTCAGCTACCTGTCTCAGCTGAGAAACAGCTATCCAGCAGAATTTTTTTATTACTTCTAACAAGACTATACACTTCTGAACCTTTTAAATTTATTTTCATATAGTGTGGAGTTTTATTTGGAGCATATGCACTCGACAACAGCCATTGTCATTTCCAGGATAACATTTCTGGTTTGTCTGCCACAAGACATAAAAACTCTCAGAGTTCTGGGACAGTGATTAACATCCAAATGGAGAATATCAGTCAAGATGTATATTAAACTGTACGCACAAAGGAGTTCATGATGGTCATGATCCTCAAGTAATTATCCATGTTAGAGCAATAGTTACATGAGAACACCACCATTGGCTAGATCCTCTCCAAGCTGCACACCATCCTGACTTGGAAATATACTGCTGTTCCTTCAGTGAATAAAGATCCTGTAACTCCTTCCCTCATGACATCATGAGGCTACCTACAAATGGACTACAGTGGTTCAAGAAAGCACCTCACCACCACCTTCTCAACTGTAACTAGACTTGGGGAATAAGTGCTAGCCAGCCAGCAACACACACATCCCATGAATGAATTAAACAAAAACCTGCTTTACCATCTGTTAACATGCAAAGTAAGCCTCCTCTTTACATTTTTACATTTCTTGTCACTGGTCCTTACAGTTTAGGCCCCTTACCTTGTATTGATTAAATATTGCTCATCATTATGAGAAGTAGATCTACTAAATATCATTCTTCCTTCCTTTCATATGGCATGCAGGAAAGATGCTGCATCACAAGTTTTGATCATAGCACTCTCTAGACTCCCTCTAGCAGTCTAAGTGCAGATAAAGGAAAAACTTGAAGCTACACAGAAGATGGATCCCTCATCATGCCCCCAGAAAGCATAGTAACATTATACCTACAGCAAGATATTACAGGCAGCAACAAGATGAGTCACTCATTAATATAATTTATAATTGGTGATTGAGGGAGGAATCCTAGCCCCAATTCTGAAGAACTTCTGTCTCTTCCACAATTAGCACTATGACAACAATACTGTATGTCCAAATCTTTTATACACCATGATTTATGGTTCCTGAAACAGTTGTTTAATTAAACTTATGAGTGCCTTAGTTGTTTTAATGGCCTTGGAAAGATCGGCAGTTCTCGCATACATGCCCTACCTCCTTAAAGATGCAGCAGGTGACCTGCTGGCCCTGGACAAAAGGCAAAGAACAAACCCTTGCCATGCTAGTTGAACACCAACCATTGGAAGGGGACATGCCAGAGATGGTCTCCCTGAAGCTGAGTGGAATTGGCAACAACCCAACTTCAACTTCCCCGCCTGGTACATGTAAGGGAGGAGGAGGTCACACAGAAAGAGAGTGGGATGTTGGAGACTACAAGTTCAGCTCATTGCCCTCAAGACGATCTACCAGTTCAGCTAAAAGATAGTGTCTTATGCACTGCAGCATTTTCTCAATTACTCATTCGAACATCACCTTATGTATACTAACTCCTCAAGCTTTAATCATAAGAACATAAGAAATCTGGCCCCTCGAGTCTGCTCCTCCATTCAATAAGAACATGACTGATCTTTTCATAGACTCAGCTCTACTTACCCACCTGCTCACCATAACCCTTAATTCCTTTACTCAAAAATCTATCTTTGCCTTAAAAACATTCAACAAGGTAGCCTCAACTGCTTCACTGGCCAAGGAATTCCACAGATTCACAACCCTTTGGGTGAACAAGCTCCTCTTCAACTCAGTCCTAAATCTGCTTCCCCTTATTTTGAGGCAATGCCCCTACTTCTAGTTTCCCCCACCAGTGGAAACAATGTCCCAGTTTCTACCTTATATATTCCCTTTATAATTTATGATTCTATAAGAACCCCCTCATTGTTCTAAATTCCAATGAGCATAGTCCATGTTAACACATTACCCGTAATGCCACGCACCTTGATCTTATGCAGCAGCCTTTTGTGTGGCACCTTTTCGAATACCTTCTGGAAATCCAAGAACACCAAATCCACCTGTTCCCCGTTGTCCACTGCCCTCATAATGTCCTCAAAGAAGTCCAGTAAATTAGTTGAACATTGCCTGCCTTTCACAAACCCATGCTGCGTCTGCCCGACAGGACAATTTCTATCTGGATGTCTCACTAATTCCTTCTTAATAACAGATTCAAACACTGTCCCCACAACAAAAGTTAAGCTAATAGGCCTATAGTTACTCACCTGTCGTCGCTCTCCTTTTTTAAACAGTGGCGCCACATTTGCTGTTTTCCAATCTGCCGGAACCACCCCAGAGTCCAGAGAATTTTGGTAAATTACCATGAGCACATTTGCTATTTCCCTCACCAACTCTTTTAGTGCCCTGGATGTCTTCCATCAGGCCCAGGAGATGTGTCCACCTCCCCCATTAAAATCCACAATCTCTTAGTTGAAAGGTAAAAGTACTACCATTGCCACTATTTTAAATGTTACCGCTGTAGTCACTTGAGTGAGAACACAAATTTTGTGGTACTTCAGGGCAAATTGCAGATACTTCCATCTTGACACCCCTAAGAAGCAGGTGATATAGTTCACTTTGTTTTAAATTCTGCATTAAATGAGTTGGATACCTAATTAGGCAATAAGACACCGGTTCCAACCTTCTAAAATCCAATTAAAATCCATTTTTAAAGTAATGAATACTACACCAACTGAAACAGGAAATTAAAAGTTACAAGTTACATCACCAAGCTTTGTTGGATCCCAGCACTAAGCTGGACAAGGTGTAAAGGGAAAGGACAAGAACAGGAACAGAAGCAAAAAGTGACAGAGAGCTATTAGGACAGGTGACTGAAGATACGTGTAAAGTTGCGTCTTAAAAAGAAAGATCAGAAATTAAGCCAGAGAAAACAAACGTCAATTTCTGACTGCCAACTTAATCAATTGGTTTAACATTGCTGGAAGTGATGGCAATTTAACTAATGAGCAAAATTCAAACCTGAGAGTAGAACTGCAAGCGATGCACTAGAACAGTATCATCACTGTATGTACTGTATGCTTAAAAAATCTGGATCAAAAGTAAGGAAATAATAAAGCAGAAAGTAAAGTAAAAACACAGCACACGATTTTCTCAATAAAAGTATCATTTTACTCAGGTATCACTGCCAGTGTAAAAGTTTCACTCTATAAACACTTAGTAGTTATTATAACATTACTGTTATTGTACAAACACTACAGAAGAATAAAAACAAAGTTGCTGGAAAAGCTCAGCAGATCTGGCAGCATGTGTGAAAGAGAAAACAGAGTTAACGTTTCGGGTCCAGTGACTCTTCCTCATAACTGCTCCTCTTCACAGATGCTGCCAGACCTGCTGAGCTTTTCCAGCAACTTTATTTTTGTTCCTGATTTACAGCATCCGCAGTTCTTTCAGTTTTTACTACAGAAGAATAAACCAGCTCAAAACATCTACTGCATTCTACACCCGCTACATGGTTACTGGTTCAGACTACGTGTGAAAAGAGGTAAATCAGTGTTTTATAACTTTTCTGTGTGAGGGCCAGTACTGCAAATATCAACACACACTCTTCCTAGAAATCCCCGCAAATAATTCTACTCCTGGAAGTCATTACAAATATTGTAACAGCCCTGAGGACACTTGTTCTAAGTTCTGAAATACAACGTTATTAGCAAATAGCAATGGCGAGATCCGTTAATGTCAACAAAAAGAAAACTTTCACTCACGCAGAAATTTGATGACCTCGTAAGCCACCTTGGATATTCTAGTTTTTGACGACGGGAGGTTGTCTCAGTTTAAAAACCTATTACGTAAAAGCAATGCTGGCTCTTCTGTGATTAATCTTTGTTGGCTCCTGATTGTTGTTTTTATTTTAACATAGATTCTTTTTCTTTTACTTAAAAATTGCATATGTTTATGTGGAAGCTAGATTATTCAAATATTGACCATTAATTTATCAGGAAGTTGACTATAACTGGAACAATTCTAACACTTCAGCAGAATAGGAAGAGCTTTAAAAGACAGTTCCTATAATACAGACTTCATTGGAGCACACTACATTGAAGGTCGACGGCTGTTGATAAATAAAATCAAAAGTTGATAATTGGTTAATTCTGAAGTACTATGCAGTATTTAAAGGTTGAATTGGTGCAAAATGATAGGTCCTTATAATCCCCACAGTGTGAAGACAGGCACCTTGGCCCAATAAGTCCACACCCACCCTCAGAGCATCCAACCCAGACTCATCCTCCCATAACCCACTTAATCTACACATCCCTGAACTCTACGGGAAATTTAGCATGGCCAATCCACCTAGCCTGCACATCTTTGGACTGTGGGAGGAAACCCACGCAGACGGGGAGAATGTGCAAACTCCACACAGACAGTTGCCCGAGACTGGAATTGAACCCGGGCCTCTGGTGCTGTGAGGCAGCAGTGCTAATCACTGAGCCACTGTGCCACCCCTTAGATCTAAAAATGTTAATTCTGCTTCTACTTCACAGCTGCTACCTAACCAGCTGAATATTTCCAGCATTTCATCTTTTAATTTATAAAAGGATGCAAGACAAAAGCCACAGAGAA
The DNA here is from genome assembly GCA_024137785.1 of Ginglymostoma cirratum. Lineage (NCBI taxonomy): Eukaryota > Metazoa > Chordata > Chondrichthyes > Orectolobiformes > Ginglymostomatidae > Ginglymostoma > Ginglymostoma cirratum. Next base: position 43,436,067 of record JAHRHZ010000013.1, read on the forward strand.
ACTGCCTGCACTGTTATACCAAAAACTATAAATAACTCTCCCACATCTACCTGGCAAAGACCATGGGACCATAAAAACGGAAGGTCCAGTGACCCTTCCTCACTGGAACCCAAAACATTAACTCTGATTTTTCTTCAAAGATGCCACCAGACCTGCTGAGCTTTTCCAGCAACTTTTGTTTTTGTTTCTGATTTACAGCATCTGTAGTTCTTTCATTTTTTTAAAGACCATGGCGGGAGGGGTCTAGCTCTCGAAGTGGGCCAACATTCAGCGTGTTTCAGATCTATGCAGTGAAAAAAAATGAAAAAGAAACTTGCATTTACAGGATATAATACCATTAACATATTCAGAAAACCCTGAACCATTCATAGACAATGCAGTACTTTTAAAGTGTAGTCATTTTTGTGATACAGGAAATAATGGTACCATTCTCACCTCCAAGTCAGAAGGTTGTCGGTTCAAGTTCCAATCCAGGACTTCAGTTTAAAAAAAAACTAGGTTGATACTTCAGTGTAGTTCTGAAGAAATGCTGCACTCTCAGAAGTGCTAACTTTTCAGCGTGACATTAAATTAAGGTTCATTCTGCAACCTCAGGTGGAGATCTAATTGAAATATTTCAAAGGAGATCGAAGAAATTCTGCTAACGCCTTGGATAACATCTTTCCTTCAAACAATACATTAAAAAGACTGTGTGGCAACTTTTCTTATTACTGTTTGTAGAGCCAAGTGAACCCATGTTTCTCTACGTTACAATGATTATGCTTCAAAAGAACTTTATTGGCTGTGAAGCACTTGGGAGTATCCTGACAATGTGAAAAGCATTATTTATATAAAGTGAATTATTTTATCAGCTATTCTGCCTTCTTGTCCTCCCAAACTACCATAGGGATCATTTGCAGTATCAACCAATGTGCTCCCAGCACGTGCATTAAGTAGAGACACCAGTCAGCTTGATACAAGTTGGAATTGCTTAAGTGTGTACCTTATCAGAAAGAAGACATGCATGCTGAAAGGATGTCTAAGAACGGTCTAGCAAAAAATCAGCACAAGATTGAAAGGCATCCAGATGATAATTTTTGTGGGTTTGCTTAAGGTGTCATTGCCCAGGTCTGCACTATGGACTCTATACCCGGTTTCCCTGTGCCCCTCATGAGCCAAGGTATTAGAATAGCTACCATGCAGTTCTACAATTTGCATATTTAAGTTGAACTGAAATATGTGGTCAAAGTCTTTGCTGTTTCCTCTCTGACCTTCTTCACCAGCACACCAAGGTCAGGTGAATCATCCATCTCAAGCCCCTATTTGTTTAAAACCAACTTCTTTTCCACAGCTATCTTAACAATTGTTCTAAATCCTCCTAAGAACACCAACTTTCTCCTTCCCATCATCCTATAAAAATGCAAAGTAGATTTTAAGCATCTTCAGTATTTATTTTCCTTCAGAATGAGATTTCCAAATGTCACCTTCTTTTCAAATACTTTACATATTTAAAAGGCTCCAATTTCTTCACAGTAACTGATAGTCTTTTTGTATACTTATCTTCAGCCCTCCTAATCTCCTTACAATGTGTAAGGAGATTACAATGTACAATGTAAGCAATTCTTCTTTATTCTCTTTAGCAATTTCACTAAACACTGCTGAGGCAACATTTAGAAAGATGACACTCTTCACTTTTATAAGTAGGCACTTAATATTAAGCAAATCTACATATTACAGAAGTCTCTCTTCCCATTCCACTGCCACTGCCTACACACAACCACCACCGTACCCCCAAAGCAGTCTTTACATCTTTGGTAAACCAGGTATCACAATTAGCTGAGATGCACTCTGAGAATTCCAGTTGGTTGCCAAGATGGAAATCATTAAAAATTGCAATGAATCATGCAGTTCCATTGCAGTCAGTGGATTTAAATATGAATAATTATACGTAATTGGCAACCTATGCAAAAGTGCCCACTTTTTGCCATACTCATCATGAATTTCTGCTCAAACTATTTTAAGTGGAAAGAATGGTGTATTAGTATAAAGTGCTAAGTTATAATTTGTCATCTTTGACTTATCTGATAACACACCAGTTTATGACGTGGTGGAGAAAATGAAGCTCAGTAATTTTTTAAGATTATTTGGAACTTTAAAAAATTTCTGTTCTGCTGATAATCATGGGAAAATGTGAGGTTTTCCATTTTGGAAGGGAGAACAAAAAAAATTATTTAAATGGAGAAAAACTGCAGAAAGCTGCGACACACAGGGATTTGTGGGTACTTGTGCAAAAAACACAGAAAGTTAGCACATAGATGCAGCAGGTAATCAGGAATGCTAATGGAATGTCAGGCCTTATTTCAACAGGCTGGAGTACAAAAGTAGGGAATTCTTTCTGCAACTTTACAAGGTGCTGGTGAGACCACATTGTGACTACTGTGAGCAATTTTGGTCTCCTTATTTATGACATTATTTCATTGAAGGTTCGCTGGGATGATCCTTGTTGTGGAGGGATTATCTTATGCTAAAGAGGTTGGGATTCTACTCACTGGAATTCAAAAGAATAAAATATGATCTCATTGAAACATAGAGGACTCCTAAGGGGCTTGACAGCATGACTGCTGAGAGGACCAAAGTGCATTGTCTCAGAATAAGGAGCGCCAATTCTAAGACTGAGGTGAGAAGGGATTTCTTCTCTCAGAAGATTGAGAATCTTTGGAACGCCTTGCCACAGAGAGCTATGGGGGCATAGTCCTTGTATACATTTCAGGCTGATAAATAAATTCTTAGTAGTGGAATCAAGCATCACAGGAAAAGAGCAGGAAAGTGAACGTGAGCAATGTTGGGCAGCCAAGATCCTACTGAATGGCGGAGCAGACTCAGGAGCCAAACAGCCTTGTCTTGTTCCTATTTCTTATGGTTTTATGATGGGAGGCTGTGCAAAACGATTGTCACAATCATGCATGTTGTCAGGTTACTCCTTGTAACATCCCCTTAAAGTTTTCCATACTGTGTGATCTTTGTAAATATTATTATAGACAACAGGTATGTTCAATTACATAAAAATACAAATCCTAATGACATGTATATGTTACAAATGAAAGATGCATAACTGTCACTACAGACCACAGACTGTTATAGGTCGTAACTTGTTATAACCTGTACCTCAGTGGTTTCAATTCCACAGTATTTGTCAAACAAAGTTGTAACAGTTGATCAACCAGAAAATGTCAGCGATACTGACACAAATCTCTCTATCCTCTCTCATCAGTCATTGCTTGTGAATATTGTGAAAGTCTTCAAGAAGTAGTTAAAAATGTCATGAACTACAGAAAGATATTACTAACATGTACACAAGCCTAACCTCCCCCAGAAAATTACGTTTCTAATGCTCCCACAACATTTTAAAATGCTTAATATGCTTAACATGATCAAACTGAAAAAAAGTTTGAACCATGTTCACCTAATCAAAAAAGCAAAAGTCTGAGTCATTAAGACTTACAGTCCAGCAAATATCTATCAAAGGTTTTCAATTTTTTGTGGTCACATTAGGTACAACCACATACACTAGCGTCTTTTCAAAATAAAACTAACTTTTTTGAAAGATTAACTTCTGACAGTTTAACAACATTGGGTTGAAACTGAAAATCCAAGAATTCAAACTTATCAACGATTAAAGCGGAGAAGCAGCACTGTACTATGACTGACTTCAATCAAGATTAATCAGATACGAATATAGAAATAAAATGTCAATATTAAAATGAAACTTTGGGAGGGCTCTGGTGTCTAGTGTGTCAATCAAGTAGGCTGCTCTGTCCTGAACGGTGTAGAACTTCTTGAGTCGTGTTCCAGTCCAGGATGAATACTGCTTCAAAGAGTAATCCTCCACATTCTTCAGCTGCGTCTTGTAAATTGTGGGCAGACCATACAGGGTCAGGAGGTGAATTACTTGTTGTTAGAAATCTCAGTCTCTGACCTGCCCTTATATCCACAGTATTCACAGGCTGGTCTAGCTCAGTTTCTGCCAATGGTCACCCCGAGGATTTGATAGTGGCAAACTTAGCAATGGTAATGTCAAGTTAAGTGATGAAGAAATAGTTATATTCTCTCCGTTTAGAGATGGCTACTGCTTAGCAATTGTATGGCACAAATGTCCCTTGCTCTCATCAGCTCAAGCCTGAATGTTGGAATAACTTCAATTATTGCAACCCATTATGAAAGGTCCTATTGTCTATGATGTAAAATATTATAAAATATTTATAAATAAAATGTCCAATGTAGCCTCAAATTCCACAAATATAATTGTGAAATTGGACATAGGAAGTATGTAGCTCTGAGCTCCAAACATATTTTTCTTCCTTCGTCCTTATCCCAAAAGCTTATTATTCCACAAAGGTAAAATCTACAAAGATGATTACTCGAGCTCCCCACCGACTGAGATAATGGGCCTAATCCATAGTTGAACAAAATTACCATCCGGTTTATTTCTCCTTAATAGTTTTCATCTCAAAATCACTGAATCAGCCAACTTAGTGTGACAATTGTCACAAGGCGACATAGCCACAGCAAGTACAGATGAAATTTATGGATCAAATGTCAATTCAGGAAACCCATGACTATAGGAACACAGGAGCAGGAGCAGGAGTAGGCCATTCAGCCCATCAAGCTTGCCTTGTCATTACAGATCATGGCTGATAGTCTTCTTAATGCCATTCGCCCACACTGGTTCCTCTTCGTCTGTGCTACAAGTAACATCCTCAAAATGTCCAATGATTGCGTCAAGCATGATTTCTTGTCTATAAATCCATGTTAGCACTGTCCAAGTTTGCCATTCTTTCCTAAATGTTCAGATATCATATCCTATATAATAGATGTTGACATTTTCTCTACTATAGACATCAAGCTGACAGGTCTCTATTTCTCCACTTTCTTTCTTCATTCCTTTTTAAGTAGTGGAGTACAATTTGCCATCTTCCAGTTAGCAGGAAAAGTTCCAGAAAACAAAAGAATTTTGAATGATAACCCACCACCGCATCCAGTATATCAATTGCTACTTCCTTCTAAGATCTGTAAATGACAAATCTTTTAGTGCATTTTTGAATTCACCCTAATCAATTTATCCTTATCGCATACCCTCAGTTTCCTTTGCTCAGATTTAAGACTTCAGTTTCAGAATGAATTATGTCACATTCAAATTTCATGTAAAATTCTATTTTATTTTGATCACTATTTCTCAAAAGCTCCTTCACAGAAGGCCTTTTCTCATCACACAACACCAAATCCAAAATAGCATGACCCCTCGTTGACTCCTCAAAATACTGTTCCACATAACCCATCTTGTGCATACTCCAGACTATCTTCACTTTGGTTTCTGGATAGCAAATGTTTAACTTCATAATCCTAAAATGTTGCAGAAGTACATCTGGAGCCTGAATGACCTGAAACTAGCCAGACTGCCTGTATGGCATATTAAATAATAAAGCAAGGGACCATGAGCTCGCTCAACTGGACATAAAGGATTTTATGGCACTCCAACAGTTCCTGGCCAACGTTCATCCACTTATCAAAAACAGACCACCTGATCATATAGCAAATATTGCTTTCACAATCTTAGTTTGTGCAAAGTAGCTTCCATGTTTCCCTGCATTATAAGAGTGATTCCTCTTCAAAAGTATTTCATTAAAGTGGTTTGAGATGTCCTCAGGTAGTGAACAATGCTTAAACAAATGAAAGTCCTTCCTTGTTTTCTATTACCGATCCAAAAACCAGGGAAATGCACTGCCGATAAATTTAGCTAAACAAAACAAATATTTAAAATAAATAGGCAAATGCTAATCTGAATTACAGAACCTTGATCATCACCCTCTAAAAGAACAATCTGAGGTTTTTTTTATTGTTTATGGCATGTAGGCATCACTGACAAAATGCCTTGAGTTCTAACGAAGTGTCACTGGACCCGAAACATTAACTCTGTTTTTTCTTTCACAGATGCTGCCAGAACTGCTGAGCTTTTCCAGCAAATTTGTTTTTGTTATCACTGACGAGAATTGTGGCCCATTCCTGATTACCCTGGACAGTAGTTAAAAGTCAATCACTATGGGTCTCGGGACACATGTAGGCCAGACCGGGTGTGGATGGCAGGTTTCCTCTCCAAGAGACATTAGTGAACCAGATGGAGTTTTATAACAATTGGTGATAGTTCCATGGTCAGCATTACTAAAAATACTTTTCAATTTCAGACATATTAACTGAACTTAAATTCCACTAGCTGCTGTGGTGGAATTTGAACTTTTGTCCCCAGAGCAATAGTCCAGTGACATTATGATTACATTACTGTCACCACTTGTCTTCTCAGAAATCCCATGCCCTTAATAAAACATTGCAAGAAAGGACTAGAACATTCATCATACTGCTCAAAACAATGTAAAGTTTAATGTGGTATTTACATAATGCAGCAAGCCAAAAAAGCACTGATACTTATGTTACACACTTGGCTTGAGGTATTGGAAAACTGGGCGTAATATCTCTGAAATCACTCCGAGATTTGAAGAGTTGAAGACAAAATGAGGAAGAAAATTACTGCATTTTCAATAGGAAAAGTTGGGCTAGTGTGTCTTTAACCAAATGTACAGCACGTGAAATTATCCACTTTGGGAGGAAAACTGGAAAAACAAAATATTTTTAAACATTTGGAATTCTGATATTCTGAAAGCTGTTGATGTTCAATGTGAATTTTCAAGACTGAGCTTGACAGATTTTTGTACACTAAAGGAATTAAGACCATAACATGCAGGAGCAGAAGTAGGCCATTCAGCCCATCAAGTCTACTCTATCATTCAATGAGATCAAAGCTGATCTCAGCACCATCCACTTTCCTGACTTTTCTTTATAACCCTTCATTCCAACGAAACATAGAAAATGGGTTTAGAAGGCCAGTCAACTCCTTCAGCCTGCTCTGCCTGTTAACATAATCGTGGCTGATGATTCAATCAGTACCCTATTCCCACTTTCTCTCCATACCATTTGATCCCTTTAGTCCAAGAAACACAACCAACTCCTTGTCGAAAACATTCAATGCTTTGGCCTCAACCTCTTTCTGTGGCAGATAATTCCATAGGCTCAGCACACTCTGGGTGAAGAAATATCTCACCTTATAATTTAAGGTGATCGGAGGAAGGTATAGGGGAGATGTCAGACGTAGGTTCTTTACACAGAGAGTGGTGGGCGTGTGGAGTGCGCTGCCAGCAGTAGTAGTGGAGTCAGATACTTTAGAGACTTTTAAACGACTCTTGGATAGGAACATGGAGGATAGTAAAATGTAGGGTATATAGAGTAGTTTAATCTTAGTAGGATAATAGGTCGGCACAACATCATGGGCCAAAGGGCCTGTACTGTGCTGTACTGTTCTATGTTCTTAATCCTAAATGGCTTGTCCCATATCCTTAAACTGTGAACCCTGGATCTGGCTCCCAGTTATCAGGAACATCTTTCCTGCATTAACTCTGTCTAAATAAAAACCAAAAGAACTGCGAATGCTGTAAATCAGGAACAAAAACAAAGTTGCTGGAAAAGCTCAGCAGATCTGGCAGCATCTGTGGAGGAGAAAACAGAGTTAACGTTTCGGGTCCGGTGACCCTTCCTCAGAACTGATGGTGGCTGGGAAAACGTCAGTTTATATGCAGAAAATAGGGAGGTGGGTGCAGTAGGGAGTAAACGATAGGATAGAGCCCAAAGAGAGAGAAAGACAGTTGGACAGACAGAGGAGTTGCTAACAATCAGGCTGGGAGGGTGAATAGTTGTTAATGGGGACTGTTAGTGACTAACAACAGGGGGTGTGTAGTGGCAGGCTATGTGGTAACAAGGCCTGGTGTGTGGGGTGGGGGCCTGGGACATGGGAGAGTTTAGGCCCTAAGATTATTGAACTCAATATTGAGTCCGGAGGGCTGTAGGGTCCCCAAGCGGAAAATGAGGTATTGTTCCTCCAGCTTGTGCTGGGCTTCACGGGAACACTGTAGCAAGCCGGAGACAGAGATGTTGGCCAGAGAGCAAGGTGGTGCATTAAAGTGGCAGGCAACAGGTAGTTCAGGGTCTTTTTTTGCGAGCAGAACGTAGATGTACAAAGCCACCAATTCCCACAGCTACCTGGACTATACATCCTCACACCCCACGTCCTGTAAAGACTCCATCCCATTCTCTCAGTTCCTCCGTCTCCATTACATATGTTCAGATGAGGCCAACTTCGACAAGGGAGCCTCCGAAATGGCCACATTCTTCCTCAACCGGGGATTCCCCAGCTCCGTTGTCAACAGGGCCCTCAATCGGGTCCGACCCATTTCCCGCACTTCTGCCCTCACCCCTTCTCTTCCCTCCCGCAACAGCAATAGGGTTCCCCTTATCCACACCTACCATCCCACCAGCATCCACATCCAGAAGATCATCAGACGCCATTTCCACCACCTGCAGCAAGATGCCACCACCAGACACATATTCCGCTCCCCTCCCTTGTCTGCCTACCACAGGGACCATTCCCTCCGGGACACCCTGGTCCATACTTCCTTCACCCCCAACACCTCCCCACAGCCCTACAGCACCTTCCCCTGTAACCGGCGAAGGTGCAACACCTGTCCATTTACCTCCTCCCTCCCCAGTATCTAAGGGCCCAAATATACCTTCCAGGTAAAAATCACCTGCACTTCCAAGAATCTAGTCTACTATATTCGCTGGTCACAATGTGGTCTCCTCTACATTGGGGAAATGAAGCGTAGACTTGGCAACCGTTTCACAGAACATGTACATTCTGCTTGCAAAAAAGACCCTGAACTACCTATTGCCGGCCACTTCAATGCACCACCTTGCTCCCTGGCCAACATTTCTGTCTCCGGCTTGCTACAGTGTTCTCGTGAAGCCCAGCGCAAGCTGGTGGAACAACACCTCGTTTTCCACTTAGGGACCCTACAGCCCTCTGGACTCATTATTGAGTTCAATAATTTTAGGGCCTAAACTCTCCCATGTCCCAGGCCCCCACCCCACACACCAGGCCTTGTTACCACATAGCCTGCCACTACACACCCACTGTTGTTAGTCACTAACAGTCCCCATTAACAACTATTCACCCTCCCAGCCTGATCGTTAGCAACTCCTCTGTCTGTCCAACTGTCTTTTTCTCTCTTTGGGCTCTATCCTATCGTTTACTCCCTACCGCACCCACCTCCCTATTTTCTGCATATAAACTGACGTTTTCCCAGCCACCATCAGTTCTGAGGAAGGGTCACCGGACCCGAAACGTTAACTCTGTTTTCTCCTCCACAGATGCTGCCAGATCTGCTGAGCTTTTCCAGCAACTTTGTTTTTGTTAACTCTGTCTAGTCCTGGTAGAATTTTATAGGCTTCTCGAAGATCATCTTTCATTCTTCTAAACTCCAGCAATTAAGAAATTGTCCCATCTCAGCCTTAAATATACTTAATGAACCATTAATAATAAAGAATTCCACAGATTCACGACTCTGAGGGAAGAAACTCCTCCTCATCTCTGTCCTAAATGCATGACCCCTTATCATAACATTTGCCCTCTGGCCACCATTCTCCCACAAGGAGCAACAATCTTTTTGCCTTTAACCTGTCAAGTTCTCTAAGAATCTTGTACGTTTCAATAAGGTCACGTCTCATTCTTCTAAATACCAATGAGTACAAGCCCATTATACCCAACCTATCTTCATAAAATAATCCCTCCATAATACGTATCAGCTGAGTAAACCTTCTCTGGGAAGCTTAATGCCAGAATATCTTTCCTTAGATAAGGGGCCCAAAACTGCTCACAGTATTCCAGCCTGACTGGTGCTTTGCATATAGTTTTAGCAAAACTTCCTTACTTTTATATTCCAGTCCCTTCAAAATAAAGGCCAACAGTCCATTTACCTTTCCTATTACTCATCAAACTTAGATGCTAACCTCCTGTGATTCATGCAAAAGGATTCCCAAATCCCTCTGTTCTGTAGTCTTCTGCAGTCCTCTCCTTTTAAGTAATATTCAGCTCCTCTATTCTTCCTGCCTAAGTGCATAACCTCAAAATCAAGGGAGATGGGAACAGGGCAGGGACATGAAGTTGATATGAATATATTCAACATGATATTGACCAGCAGAGCACAGCCATGTGGTCATTTGGCCCATTCCTGTTTTCTATGTTTATATATACTTAAGCTTGAATACTTTAAATTAGCTGTGTCACTGTGCTTACATGTTAGCCAATCAACATCTGCATTAAAGCTTTAATCACGAATGGAAAAGGCAAACAATTATTGGCTTGAGTCAATTCAAAAAAGATATATTAAGCCACAAAATTTAGAATCAACTCTATCACAAGCTTAACTTCAACTATACAATAACAGTTTATCAGCATCATTGTAGAAAGAGCTGAGTTCTGCTGAGAGAGCTTGCAATTAGGAAAGTTTAAGGACTCTAGAATGGGATTCCTGAAAAGCAGAATAAAAACAATGCTAGTTTCTAAATAACGACTCCAGGAAGTTACAATGTACACATAAATTCTAAAAATGCTGAAGCTGTGAAGCAATCTATTTTATTTTACTACTTTTACAAAACATATTTGAAAGATTCCCTTTTCAGATTAACAGTACATGTAAACAAACATATGTAGGCAGAAGAATTCCTGACAATGGCACTGAAATCATCTTCAACATAAAATCTCTGTAACAAACTAAAAAAAAGGCACACAAACATTACTTACCTGCACAGTACGGCTTGCATTGATGTGCTCCTGGTGCAGCTTGTCCCATTGACTCCATCGCTGATACTGGAAAAAGAAATTACCAGTATAACAAAAATAAGGTAATAACTCTAGGAGGAGTGTGATATAAGTGGTATTGAGAATCATGATTTTTTAATTTTATGTACAATTCTACTTTTCTGATCTAGCTTTATCATGTACATTTTGAAAATATTCAATGTAGTGAGTAGCACAGAATGAGAATTATGGGAAAGAGTTACCAGAGTGAGGGGAGGTGCAAAGGGATGAAGGAAAGGCAATTGAGCAACATTCAGCAGCCTTGACCCCTCCCTGTTACTGGGTTGCTTAACTGGATACAGTGTCTATTAATGAGGGGTTCACCCCCTCCCCATGAGGTCACCAGCAAACCCATTAGAGTTTGCTGGCCAGCCTTCAGAAGACAGCTGAGGTGTTGCAACTTCTATTAAATCCACTGAATCCTTGTGGGCCCAGGGATAACTGGGGCTTATTAAGAAGTCTAATTGGTATCCAACTACCCATAGATTTGTATATTGGGCTGTTCCCACTGCCTGTGTAAGTTGAGAGAATTTTTCCAACACCAAGAATCTGACTCTCTCCAAATTCTCTCAATCCTCACACCACCATGCCTGCTCGAGTTGTCTGAATTAAGTTCCATAGTTTCACTTATTATTCATAGTTTCACTATCTGAAACTTTCACCTGAAAGGGATATGATTTGGAGAAGCAATTATTTTGAAGTAATTTAGGATTGAACTGGTCCTGGATTTGAAATTTATATTTATTGTGATATTGCTTCTGCACACTGCAGCTAATAAAAAGTATATGATACAAAATGGCATGCAAGAATGACGACTGAGAGTGCTTTCCTTTCTGGTAGACTTAACTGAATGCTACCAGCTTAGTTGGCAAATTATTTTACCCAAATTGGCTATTCACTTTTCATATTCGCCAGAGGGTTCTTTCTCTGGTTCTGTACGATAACAAAAAGATCACCACTGTAAAGAAACTGAAAAAGGTTCTCAAAATTACAGACTCAAACACTCCAATGTTCCAAAAATCACACATGCAGTAAAATCTGCCATATGAGAATGCTGTGTTTTTTTAAAAATAAATCTCATCATCTCTCCAAACCCACACATTATTTTAGATTTATATTCTAACAATATTCTAAATGTTGTGACTGCAATGTTAAAATAAAGTAATGAACTCACAATCATTGTCCACTCTTGATTATTTTCGTGTGCAGCCTATATATTTAAGTATACAGGACCTTTCAATTTTGTTGTGCAGTGGCACACTGTAATAATTTGATTTTGATTATATTGTCACGTATATTTTACAGTAAAAATAAAAAATGTGAAAAGCTTTCATTTTTCACTATAAAACGGCACCATTTTGAATAATTTAAGAGTACAAAATTAAAGATATAGCTCGGAGAGAGTTTATCGGTCCTGAGGCCAGCTCATCACTGTCACTGACGCCTGCACCATCTCCCTCTGCCACCGCTTTGCCGCCATCTACACCTCACCCAACCATCATCGAAGTCACCAATCCTCAGGCAGCATCTTTGCCACAGTTCTGGTAATCCTCTGCGACTGCCTTGTCACGTCCTGCACCAGACCAACCAACATCAGAGTCGCCTCTCTCGCCGCTGGGCCAACTTCATCAACATTGCCATGATGCCCTTCCACCACCACTTAAAAAGGCAACCTTGTGATTGGTACAGATAGGAACCTCTGGATTGCCACCAGGCATGCCTCTTAAACTGGACGTTTTTCATATCTCCAAAAACGTAGATGCAACCAGACACATTCATCAGAAAGCACAGTGAAGGACATTTTTTAAAGATCTGCAATTCTATGATAGCAGAGCTTAGCACAGGAGCGCAAAAGACAGGACTGCACAAAATGGGATCAGGAACACAAGTGGGACTGAGCTATGATTCTGGGGTCATCAAATCTGAGGTAGTTGTGGCCATGGTACACCTCCGGTCAAGTTAAAGCAGCTATTCTCTCACTCTATGAGGCCCTCTCTCAGTTCTCCCAGGAGGGCTCAGAACAATGTTCACCCTCCAAATGAGGTCACAGTGTGAAAAGCTTTGAGAAGCACTCGCAAAATACAAAGCTGAAGCATTTAGAAGTATCAACAGCTTAAGTATTGAGTAGGCAATCAACATCCTCCCGAGGACGCCTACAGCACAGATTCCAGTCTTCAATCAACTCGATTCACTCCACATAGTGTCAGAAAAGAGCTCGGCACACTGGAGAGAGAAAAAGCTATGGGCCTTACAACAACCCAGTTAGAAGACTGATGACTTGCGCTCCAGAACTACCTAAAACCTTTGCCAACTGTTGCAGTACAGCTACAACAGCGTAACTGACCAGATAATGTCAAAAATTGTCCATATAGGTCATTCCATAAAGTACATAAGACCATAATACATTGGAGCATAAATATGCCATTCAGTCCAGATCTGCCATTCAAATCCGAATTACTTGGAGGGCTGTTAAGAGTAAACCACATTGCTGTGGGTCTGGTGTCAATTACAGGTCAGACCAGGTAAGGACGGCAGATTTCCTTCCCTGAAGGATGTTAGTGAACCAGACACTTTTTTCTAATAGCAGCAGTTATGTGATTGCTAATAGATAACCCTTTTGTTCCAAGTTGCTATTGAATTCAAATGTTATTATCCACCATGGTGGAATTTGAACCCACATCCTCAGAACATTTGCCTGGAATTCTGGATTGCTAGTCCAGTAACATTATGGCCTCCCACCACACCCATAGTGTCAAGCGTGGTATATTAATATACAAACAGAAAACAGAGTGTTGAGATAAAGAAGAACCCTTTTAGGATGGCAACGTGTAACTAACAAAGTGCCACAGACATCAGTGCTGCGGCCACAATTACTTACTATACATATTAAGGCTTGGATAATAAAAATGACTGTACTAACACCAAGTTTACAGATTATACAGAATTAGTATGAGGGCAACTGGTAAGAGTCTATAGAGGAATACAGGTTAAGTGAGTGGACAAAGACTTGGCAGATGGACTATAATAGAGGAAAATGTAAGGTTATGTGCTTTAGTAGAAAGAATAGAGGAGATGAATATTATTTAAATGGAGAAAGAGCACAGAAAACTGCAGAGGTATAATAGAATATAAGAACAAGGACCAGGAGTAGGAAAGTCAGCCTCTTGAGCCTACTTTGTCAGTTAATATGATCATGGCTAATCTCATCTTGGGCTCAAATCCAATTTCCTGGCTACTCCCCATAACCCATCTAACTATTATTGATTAAAAATCCATCTCTCTCCTCCATACATTTATTCAGTATACTGATGTTCACCACACTCTAGAGTAGTTAATTCCACAGATTCACAAGCCTTTCAGAAGTAATTCTTCCTCACTTCCATTCTAAATCTGCCACCCCTTAGCCTAAAACTATGGCCTCTTGTTTTACGTTGCCCCTCAAGGGGAAACATCTGCTCTACATCCTTTCATTCTGCTAAGCCGTAATGAGCATACGCCTAAACCATTCAAACTCTCCTCATAAGCTTTTCATCCCTGGAATTAGTCTCATGAGCCTTCTTTGAACTGCCTCCAATGCAATTACATCTTTCCTCAAGGAAGGGACCAAAATATGAAGTAGTCCAGATATGGTCGGACCAATGTCTTTTACAGCTGCAGCAATACTTCCCTAGTTTCATACTCTATGCCTTTTGCAATAAATATCAAAATTCCATTACTACCTGCTGTACTTGCATACTATGCAGCAATCCCTCTGCACTGAAGTATTTTTACATTTATCTCTATTTAAAAGATAAGATAATAATAGGGAGGGAAAATTGAATGTTAGCCTTTATTGCGAAAAGGGAGCAAAAAATGAAAATAGGAAAGTCTGGTTAAAACTATACAAGGCAGTTAGACCACCCTAGAACATATCTAGAATATGAATAATTTTGGTCCCCTTATCTAGGGCAAATATATTGGCCTTGCAGGCAGTACAGAGAAGGTTCACTAGGTTGACCCTGAATTTTCTTATCATTAGAGATTGACGAAGTTGGACATTAGTTCTTTGGCGTTTATAAGAATAAGAGGCAATCTCAGCAAAACATTTGAGATTCTTAGGAGGTTTGACAGGGTAGATGCTGGAAAATTATGTCGGAGAGTCAACGACCAGAGGACATAATCTCAAAGTGAAGGGTTGTTCATTTAAGATTGAGATAAGGAAAAATTTCTTCTCTCCGAAGACAACAAACCTGTGGGATTCTTTACCACAGACTGCTGTCAAGGCTGGGTCGATAGGTGGACCCATTTTTAATCAGTAAGGAAATCAGGTCTTATGAGGAAAAGTAAGAAAATGGAGTTCAGGATTATCAGATCAGCATCTCATTGAATGGTGGAGCAGACGTGATGCACTGAATGACCTTTTTCCGCTCCTACATCTCATGATCAACCCATTCATTGACACACAGTTTAGTTTATTCCAGAACTCGTGACTTCAGGCTTCCTTACCACCTTAATCCAAAGGTGGAGAATAAAAATCTACATTTCAGAAGTGAGTTACTGCCCTTCGTGTCAAGATAGCATTTTAGCCTGTGGTGTACCTTATAAAATTGAAGTCAGTGGGAACAAAGGAGAAATGTCCCAACTGGTTCTCATCATACCCAGCTCAAAGATAGCGGCAGTTGTTGAAAGCCAATGGTGCTAACACAAAACATCACTGCAGGAGGTCTTCCAGGCTCAAAATGCTCCTCTTCAATGACTGTTCCACCATTACTAATGATTGCACAGCGTTCAATTCAATTCACAATTCCTCAGATGATACAGAAATCCATGTCTGAATGTAGCAACATTCAGGTTTAGGCTGAAAAGTGGCAAGTTATGTGCTTAAAAAATCTGTTTCCAAGATGTGGGCATCACCAGGCAGGCCAACATTTACTGTCCATCCTTCACTACCCCTGAGAAGGTGATGGTGAACTGCCTTCATAAAGCACTGTTTCCAATGTGGTCTGCGGTACATCCACTGTGTTATTAGGAAGTGAGTTCCAAGATTTTGGCCCAGTAACAACAACATTTATGTGGCTGGCACAGTTCAGTTTCTGGTCAACAGTAATGTTCAGGATGTTGATACTGAAGGAAGTCAATGATGAAATATGTCACACAACTGGCATAATTGAGTTACATGAATTTAGTCTTGAATGTAGGGGAGCTGATAAGTAGGTTCGCAGACGATATGAAAATTGATGGGGTGGTAATTAGTGGGGATGGTAGCCTTAAATTACAGGACGATATGGATGGGCTGGTCTGGTGGGGTGACCAGTGGCTCATGGAATTCAATCTGGGTAAATGAGAGATGAAGCACTTGAGCAGGATAAATAAGTCAAGAGAATACAGGTTTGAATGGTAGGGTTCTGGGACGCACTGAGGATCAGAAGGACATTGGAGTGCATATCCAGTGGTCCCTTAACATAATGGAACCAGCAGATAAAGTGGTGAAGAAGGCATATAACTATTTATTAGCAGGGTTGGGGGTTCGGGGCTGGGGAGTAGGACGGAGCAGAGGAGACTGAGGTGATGGGTGGTATCATAATTGAGGTGCATCAAATTATGAGGGACATTTATAGGGTAGACAGGAAGGAACATTTTCTCTTGGTGGTGGGCTCAAAGTTCAGAATGCATAGATTAAACGTAAGTGGCAGGAGGTTTAAAGAGGATGAGAGAGAAAAAAAAAAATGTTTATCATGGGATGGCAGAAATCTTGTACTCACTGCCTGTGAGGGAGGTATAGACCCTTAAAACATTCAAGTATTTAGATGTGCACTTGTGATATCATGGCATTGAAGGCTATAGGACAAGTGCTAGAAAAAGGGATTAGGATACTTAGATGCTTGTTTTTGACAGGTGCAGACTCGATGGGCCAAAGGCCCCTTTTTTGCATTGTAGACCTCTATGACTAAGTGTCAGACATGATCTCTCCTTGAGATTCAAAACCACCATTGCACCATTACTGCTAGCTTACACTATTTAAATTCAGCCTGCACTTCTTAAAGCAGCAGAGCATTGTGGCTGGAACAGATGCTGGTAGTCATGCAGGAAGTGAATCTGTCCTGAAATACCAAAACGTGGCATTATCTAAAGGCTTTCAATCATTTGGTGGAGGACATGAAAGGTGAAGAGGCATTTCTTTAAAGCAAGGTTAAGATCTTGAGGTTGGTTAGCTCGCCGAGCTGGTTTGTTGTTCCGCAGACATTTCGTCACCGTACTTGGTAACATCCTCAGTGCAGCTCTGATGAAGCTTCGGTGTGTTTTCCTGCCTGGTTTTTAAACTCTGGGGTCTGTTGCGATGGATTGCCTCACTTCCAGGTTTCCTCCGTAGTGGAACGTATATGGGGTCGAGTTCAATGTGTTTATTAATAGCATGCTTCGTGGAGTGCCATGCTTCCAGGAATTCTCGTGCTTGTTTCTGCCTAGCCTGTCCCAGGATCTTGGCATTGTCCCAGTCGAAGTGGTGGTTCTCCTTGTCCACGTGGTTCGAGATGAGTGAGTATTGGTTGTGTCTTTTTGTAGCCAGTTGGTGCTGCACTGAGGATGTTACCGAGCATGGTAACAAAACGTCTGCAGAACAACAAACCAGCTCGGCGAGCCAACCAACCACAACACCCACAACCCGACCTACAGATCTACTTCAAAACCTTAAAGGTTAAGATCCCTGCGTAACAAACAAACACACATACTCAAAGTGACTGTGTAAACTGATAGCCATTGAGGTTAATGCCAGCAGTCCAACAAGGCCTTGACTGCAGTGATATAATAGGTTAAATGATCTCACACAAGTGGGTGAGGTTAACGACAGCACCATCACGTCATAATCTTTCAACTGAATCATTGACATACCTAGAGCACCACAGCCTTGTTACCCAACCGACAAAATAAAACTCTATCAAGACTCATGCCTTACATTTACAAGATCTACCCCACCCTCAGATACTTAATACTACTGCAAACCCCACGCCCATGTGTTGCATTGGGATAGTGGAGAAACAATAAGACAGAGATGAAGATAAACCATCACTTTCTTTCATGCTTACAGATCCTGATACAGTGGGTAAAACTGGCTAGAAGAGACAGGATTTCACATGCTGAGGCACCCATAAATGACCAGGGCATGGTGCAAGAATAGTACAGATACCACATCACAGGAGGACATGTCTGACAGGGGTTGAACTGCAAAGATGAGAACTTCAAAGGACCAGGTTTCAGAAGGCAGTTGATGGGTATACACAATAGAACATTTGGTACATTGGAAAGAAATATTGAGGATTTCAGCACCTGTGTTTTTCAGAGATTGGAGCACCTCATTCTCCAGGTGAAAATGCTGGCCAACTTCATTAGTGCATTTGTGGGCTTCAACCATGAAACAAAGCATGATACCCAATGTCTCAGCTACAAGTAGTTCCCACTATAAATCTGAACACTGCAGTGAAATCTTGGATGACAATCATTTATGATCAGATTGCTCTCACATTAGTTTAGCTTCCAGCTAAGCAACCTGTCATTATGGCTGCCAATAGTCATGTTCAAAGGGGCTTACGGGGAGTCACAACTGTCTAACAAGATGTCCTCCGACAAATTACTATGATTATTAGAACCTCAGCATCGGGGAGTAACGGTGATTCAATGGAGCAGCAGCCCCCTTCTGTCCTCTCTTAACATGTCATCATTCACACCTGCAGTCTGCTCCATTTGGCACAACAGGTGACCCCACCACACTATACCACTCGTTCTCTTCCCCGCCCTTGCACGTGCGCGCGCACTCCCCCACCCTCATATACACATGCCAACACAAATCAATTCTAAACAAAGTCTCACACCTATCATGCATTGTCTGACCTAAGATGTCACCTCTTCTTTACACTGATAAAACCTTTAGCTCTCTAGGGACCATGACTGGATAGGAATTCAGGAATTTACATATACATATTGATCAATTAACGTCTTCTAACTGATTAAAGATTTAACAGAATCTTAGGTTTGTTTAGTACATCCTCATCAATGGTGTGAACCTTTGATCTTTTACTTATGAAGTCTGTGCCTGATACTACTTCTCGCACTGACACCTAAAGGAGGATTGAGGTTCTGAAAGCTTGTGTTTTCAAATGAACCTGTTGGACTATAACTTGGTGTTGTGTGATTTTCTGACTTTGCCCACCCCAGTCCCAGTCCCAGTCCCAGTCCCAGTCCCAGTCCCAGTCCCAG
>JAHRHZ010000013.1:43466524-43478504 GCA_024137785.1 Ginglymostoma cirratum
TAAATGTTGTAATTGTACCCACATCTACCACTTCCTCAGGAAGTTCACCCCACAACTGACTCACCCTCTATGTAAAACAAAAAATTGCTCTTCATGAGATAACAAGCATGTTTAATTTATCAGAAATCTGATGAAGGGTTTAGGCCCGAAACGTCAAGTTTTCCTGCTCCTGTGATGCTGCTTGGCCTGCTGTGTTCATCCAGCCCCATGCTTGTTATCTCGGATTCTCCAGCATCTGCAGTACCTTTTATCTCTAAAAGAGAAGGTGTATTCCTTTAGCTATACAGGGAGATTGGCAAGACTACATCTGGAGTACTATGTACTGTGTTGGTCTCCTTATTTAAGGAAGAATATAATTGACATGGAAACAGTTCAGAGGTTTACTCGACTAATACCAGAAGGGTCTAGGCCCGAAACGTCAGCCTTCCTGCTCCTCTGAGGCTGCTTGGCCTGCTGTGTTCATCCAGCTCTACACCTTGTTATCTCCTCATATGAGTGAGTTATCTTCTGAGGAAAGGTATCTGCTGAGGATTAGAACAGTAAGCAGCAACTTGATTGAAAAATATAAGGACGTGAGGAGTCTTGACAAGGTGAAATCTTGTGAGATTCTACCAACTAGGGATCATTGTTTAAAAGTAGGACCATTTAATATAGAGATAAGGAGTTTTATTCTCCCTCGCACAGAATTGGGAGCCTTTTGGAACAGCCTTCCAGGAAAGGCAGTAGAACAGCCTTTGAACTTTTTCAAGGCAAAAGTAGATTTTTTGGTAAAGGGGGGTGAAAGATTATTGTGGGTAGGTGAAACATGCAATAATGAGATCAACTGTGATCTTCTTGAATGGTGCAAGGCACAGGATAGGGGCTAGCCTGCTCCTGCTAGTTTGTATTGTTCATACTTCCTTCTCCGAAGAATAGTCATGAATGAAACGGTTATTTTACTCACAACTGGTGGCAGTTTCATATGCATACTTCTGAGACTAGCTTTAATTTCCAGATTGTATTAATTGGATTTAAACTCCAGTTGCTGTGGTGGGATTTGAAGCCTAGTGCCCAGTGTGTCTGGATTGCTAGTCAAGTGGCATTCCCACTTCACCAACACTTGTAACCTTCTAAAACCTTAACCTTCTAAATTCAAGTGCTTACTACTCAATTTATTTAATTTTGCCTCGTAGTTTAACCATTGAAGCCCAATTATTATTCTAATAAATCCACATTCCATCCAATGTCCTCCCTAAAGTGGAGTGCACAAAAGAATTCACAATGTTCCAGGGCAAAGCAGAGTTTATATAGCTAAAGCACAACTTCTACTCTCTTGTATTTTAGCCCCCTAGACATGGATACATGGCTTCCATTAATCTTCAATTTTTTTTGTACCTGTTTATTTCATTTTAAGATCTGTACACCTAGTGTCCAAGTAATGCAATGTTCATTGCCATGCAAATGTTACAGTGTAAAAATACTTTTGCTGCCCGCAATTATGATCTTTTATTAGCATCATGCATTCCTACCTGCGCAAGGGGCATTCTGAGGGGTCTTGCACAAAATTTACAATCTGTCATTTAAAGAGCTCCAGCAGCCATTGGCAGTTACTGAAGAGCAGTCTCCACCATAAACTGGTGCAATCGGTGCAAGGGCAGATAGCTATCAGTCTGAGTGCTGTCAGCAACAACCAGCAAGCTTGGCCCCAAATGTACAGACAGATCCAAATAAAAACAAAACTGAATATCCTTTAAAAATATTAATATCAAGAGCCTTCCTGAAATACACATAGCCACGAAGTGTTTTCTAAAGGGCAAACACAAGCACATTAAATTATAATTTACAGAAATTATTGCAACACTGAAATCTAAAACAGACTTGAATTTGAGTATTCAATACGCCTAACTAAAGGGTACATATTCATCCAGTGATATGTGCTGCATGATGGGGAAAAAGTGAGTCATTGCACATGCTCTTCAAATCTGCAAAGTCTCAACTCTCTGTTAGTAGAATGCGTGCACAAAGGTTAGACCCAAATCTGCTCTCAGAGATATCAAGTTATTGGCTCCCTTTAAGAAGATCATGTTGGTGCGAGAGTAGATATCGGGTCTAAGATAAGATGCAAGTGAAAGGCTCCTATAAAAGGACAGGACAGTCTCACCATTGTTCCACCACAGCATCTCCCAAACACTCAGGCATACACTTAACCATAAAAATATTGCCTACAATGTGTGACAATCTCACATTTTGTCCAAGTATTTTTGCGTTGCACTCATCAGATCATTTTAGAAGAATACAAGTTTAAAGGGGAAAACTAACATTTATGCAAAGAGAGGAGAGTGCTACTTGGTTGGCACATGAATTCTCATCTGTAGAGAGACTCCCATACGAATACACCTACAAATAATCATTTGACAGTTAACAGCCAGGTTTGGTAAGTTATAAACCAGACAGGTTAATTCTGATTGCTCGGGGCATTGCCCTGAGAAAGGAGCCAATGAGTGTATCTCATCCAAGATAACAAGGCGTGGGGCTGGATGAACACAGCAGGCCAAGCAGCATCATAGGAGCAGGAAAGCTTGACGTTTCGGGCCGAGACCCTTCATCAGAAATGGGGGAGCGGAAGAGGGTTCTGAAATAAATAGGGAGAGAGGGGGAGGCGGATAGAAGATGGATAGAGGAGAGGATAGGTGGAGAGGAGGCAGACAAGTCAAAGAGGCGGGGATGGAGTCAGTAAAGGTGAGTGTAGGTGGGGGGGTAGGGAGGAGATAGGTCAGTCCAGGGAGGACAGACAGGTCAAGGGGGCGGGATGATGTTAGTAGATAGGAGATGGGGGTGGGGCTTGAGGTGGGAGGAGGGGATAGGTGAGAGGAAGAACAGGTTAGGGAGGTGGGGATGAGCTGGACTGGTTTTGGGATGCGGTTGGGGGAGGGGAGATTTTGAAGCTTGTGAAATCCACATTGATACCATTGGGCTGCAGGGTTCCCAGGCTGAATATGATTTGCTGTTCCTGCAGCCTTCGGGTGACATCATTGTGGCATTGCAGGAGGCCCAGGATGGACATGTCGTCTGAGGAATGGGAGGGGGAGTTGAAATGGTTCGCGACTGGGAGGTGCAGTTGTTTGTTGCGAACTGAGCACAGGTGTTCTGCAAAGCGGTCCCCAAGCCTCCGCTTGGTTTCCCCGATGTAGAGGAGGCCACAACGGGTACAGCGGATGCAGTATACCACATTGGCAGATGCGCAGGTGAACCTCGGCCTGATGTGGAAAGTCTTCTTGGGGCCTGGGATTGGGGTGAGGGAGGAGGTGTGGGGGCAGGTGTAGCACTTTCTGCGGTTGCAGGGAAAAGTGCCGGGTGTGGAAAGTGCTACAGGGTGAAAGGGTGCAGAAAGGATTTACAAGGATGTTGCTGGCATTGGAGCGTTTGAGTTATACGGAGAGGCTGAATAGGCTGGGGCTATTTTCCCTGGAGTATTGGAGGCTGAGGGGGTGACCTCACAGAGGTTTATAAAATCATGAGGGGCATGGATGGGGTGAATAGTCAAGGTCTTTATCCCAGGGAAGGGAAATCCAAAACCAGAGGGCATAGGTTGAAGGTGAGAGGGTAAAATTATAAAAAAAGAGACCTAAGGGACAACTTTTTCATGCAGAAGGTGGTGTGTGTATGGAATGAGCTGCAGAGGCTGGTACAATTACAACATTTAAAAGGCATCTGGATGGGTACATGAATAAGAAGGGGTTTGAGGGAAATGGGCCAAATGCTGCCAAATTAGGTTACCTGGTCGGCACGGATGAGTTGAGCTGAAGGGTCTGTTTCCATGTGGTATAACTCTATGGCTCTAAGTCATTTATCAACACTGCCTTGCAAATTTACTGCCCTTTAACATACAGAAGAATCCTATTCTGGCTTCAATGTTCAGTGCTACACTTAGGTTTATCCCTTTGCAGACTGTTGTATAGGACTGTGGCCTTCTAAACTATCCTGCTGCATTCAAGGGAAAGCAAATGTTTAATATTAGAATGAGCCTTGGAGAGTTGAGACAAACAATGGACTCAGTGTGAACACCAGATGTTCTTAATTAGAGGCCTGATGCTAGCTGTGCTGGCTTTGTCATGGTTACCAATATGAATGGGTCACATCGTCTGATTAGATAAGAGATTTGCAACATTTTAATATCAAAACTGTCTCCTTATTTTGATTCAGATTCTAATAGAGCAGAAAGGTACGAGGCATCTTATCAGAAGTTTGGTCTTTGTCTTTAATTAAAATATGACTACAGTAGTCCTGGACATGTTCATACAAATTGTGTGACATCTTAAAATGTGAGACAATGAATCATTTTCGATGGATGCTAATAATGATGTTCCCTGAAAGAACAGACTTCTTAAATTGAAGGTATAAAAAGTTGATTCTTGACTCAGCTAAAATGGAACGTTTAGAAGAGAGAATGTTTTGGAAACAAGAACAGAAATTGCTAGAAAAACTCAGCAGGTCTGGCAACATATGTGGAAAGAAAGCAGATTTAACATTTCAGATCCAGTGACCCTTCTTCAGAACATGGTTTGGAAAATTGTAAACAGCCTGGGGGCTAGCTAAGTCTTCTAACAGAGGAAAGTGTTATAAATAAAGGTTAATAACATTGTGTTTAATTTGACAAAAGTAAATTGCAAAGTGCATCACAACCATTGTTAATATTTAACTACTTGTATACTGACAATGCACATGTAATGTTGGTTGGGCTTGATCATAAGATAACTAAATAAGAGCCATATTCAACAACACACCACAGGTGTCACCAGGAACAAAGCTAAACGTCCAAGAACCAACCAATGCCAAACAGCGAGCTCATCTGCTAAATGCGCAAGATTGTATCTCTGAGCTGCTTTCACACAAAAGACCACAGTTGCCAACGCTTTATCTTTCAAGATGTAAGACAGTGTTAAATGTTGAGTGTAACTCTATGTCTATAATGATTTAGATCCAGCTAATAATTGCCAATTCTTCATACTCTATAATGTTGAACTTTGTCATGGTAGTAGTTATTTATCAATTATCAAATAAAGTAGTTAGTTAATACAACTCTGCCACTGACTTTGATTTGAATAATTCCAGATATTTGCAGGTTAGTTACTACAGTCACAGAAATAACTTATTTTTGGAGAGCCTTTAACATAAACCAAATCCCATATCGTTTCAACGAAGTGCAAGTAAAAAGTTAAACATCAAACCAGAGGAAAGGAGATAGGCAGGGAATAATCACAAGCAAGATGATGAGAGTTTTGAGAAGAGAGAAATGGAGAGCTTCAGGCAAGAACTCTTATGTGTAAGACGATGAAGTTGAAGACAAGACCATCATTAATGGCTGAAAGCAAAGAGATGCACAAGAAGTAAGAGGCAGGAAAGCAGAAAATTTAAGGAAATGTATAGGTGTAAGTTGGTTACAGAGTTAGGTAGGAATAAAACAACGAAGGATTTCATTTATGAGGGTGCAATCTGAAGGGCCAGGTGCCACTGCAAGGTCAGTGAAAACAACAGTCACAGCAAGCACGATAAGAGGGCCTAAAATTTATACACAAGGGAAGACAAGGAGTGAGCCAAAAGAGCAGTAGGATACCTGTGTGTGGAGATTTCAAAGACACAGATGATTGTTTCAATGATAGATTAAGTGAGGTAGAGATGGAATTTGTTGATGTTGTGAAGATGATGTAGGAGGTCATTAGGATGAGAGTGAATGGCATTGAAAGCTCAATGTAAAAACAACTTGCACTCATATAGCACTTTTTACCAGGCATCTCAAAGCACTTCAAGTCAATAAACATGGAGCTAGAAAAGCACAGCCAG
This sequence comes from Ginglymostoma cirratum, assembly GCA_024137785.1. Taxonomy (NCBI): domain Eukaryota; kingdom Metazoa; phylum Chordata; class Chondrichthyes; order Orectolobiformes; family Ginglymostomatidae; genus Ginglymostoma; species Ginglymostoma cirratum. Next base: position 43,472,345 of record JAHRHZ010000013.1, read on the forward strand.
TCAGTCAGCATCCAAGGAGCAGGAAAGTCAACATTTCGGCCCCGAAACGTTGACTTTCCTGCTCCTCGGATGCTGTCTGACCAGCTATGCTTTTGCAGCTGCACATTTATTGACTTCAACTTCCAGCATTTGCAGTCCTTACAGTCTCCAAATTTCAATACAATTCACAGCCAATGAAGTACTTTTGAAACGTTGACACTGTTGTAATATAGGAAATGCAGAGGCCGACGTGTGCACTGCAAATAGCAATATGATATTAAGCAGACTTTTTGATTTGTGATGTCAGTTGAAGGATAAATATTCAGTCTTATTTGAATATGTGGCAAGGAATATTTTAGATCTACTATACCAGGTAGATGGGACCTCAGTTTAGCATCCCATTTGAAAGACACCATCAAGAGTACAGCAATCCCTCAGTAGTACACTGGAGTGTCAGTCCATACCTTTGTACTCAGGTCCTGGAGTAAACTTAAGCCCACGGAGCCAAAGCTGCTATGTGTCAAATGTTGGAAAGTGGGGCTAGTGCAGGTATAGTACTGACTCAAGGGGCCAAAGGATCTCTGCCATACTGTAAAATTCCATGATTCTATGTGTACATGTCAGTGCCTTTAAATTACTGCATGTGCATGACAAATTTAAAGGTCCAGTGGACTTGGATGAATGAGCCACTCATAGCAAAAAAGTAACTCAGCACGGCATGATCAAGAGAGGTGGCAAAGTGGTCACTGGGTTAGATGAGGCTCTATTTGGAAGTTATTCTGTGAAATAATTTGCCAAAGAGCAGCCTTTTAAATGAAGCCCAGGTTAAAGTCCCACCAGATCCAGAGGTGTGTCATGACATGTCTGAACAAGTTGACTACAGATATCTACAAATGAGGAAGAAAAGGAAGTCGAGCATAGATCCTTTGTCCATGCTCTCTGTCCTGTGGGATTGCAATTGTCTTTGGAGAAGGGATAAGCTGGAGTTGCTGCTCCTCCTCAGAACTTCATTGCTACTGCAAAATAGGTAACTTCTGTGCTGCAGACATGCATCATGAGCAAGAGAAGTCAAGATTCAACTCAGTAGACTCTGAACCACATGAAAGTTGCTGGATAAAGTTGCAATTCCCAAGGAAAACAGCAATTTTCAGGCTAAAATAACTATTGCTATCAGCACTGTGTTTTTACTGTGGCTAAGAAGCTTGTTGAATTCAATTTTTTTGCTATAGCAAACCAGATTAGTAATGATTTCCCACTATTCATGCACCTCATCCAACCTGGCAAGATGCAGAATACAGGTTAATGACCTTATTTGGATTTTATAGATCTGAACTTAGTTACCTGGCAGATACAATCTATCAGAACTGCCACAGCGAAAGCCAAAGAGGATGGAATCACATTGGAATCCCAAGCCAAAGATTCTTCGTGGAGATCTAACTCACATACACACACAACCCACCTCTCCTTGCCTGGGGAAAGGCCCTCATTGCCAGCACCAAGCACTCACAGGTCAGCCTGCCAGATGTAGGGGCAAGTTGTTTTGATCCCAGCTACATGCTTCCCCAATTTTTTCCCATTGTAACCCTATTTTGAGCTTGAAATTCCAATGATCCCAGAGTTTGGAGATCCAATAGAGTTGAGAGAACCAAGTGCATTGGGAGGTGTGGGGCGGGGGGGGGGAGGGAAGGGCTTCCCAACTTTGGCAAGCCTGTTTTAGTCCCAAATTAAAAATGGCATTTTCTTCTGCAGCAATGATAATTTTTTTTCTCTCAACAGCCACAATTTGACCACTCTAAACAAAGCTGCCAATTTGTGTTGAATTAGGATAAGGTTGCACCAGACCTTCTGATGTATTTAATGACTTAATTTAACATTTTACTCTAGACACTTTCAGTTTCCATTTTTCTGGTTATGTTCATAGGTGAATCTTAGCTCTCTACATGCTCAAGCATGCTTTCACTTTCTCTGACATCTAAGCAACACATTATAAAGTGCATGCCTCCTCCCTCTCCACTCTGTAGCCTCTTTTCTGCCCAGCCCTCAGCCTCACCAACTCCACAATAAGTGTCTTATTTGTCATCCCATGACTTCATTGTTGTATAACCTGACACTCATGAGCACAGAGGACTCCTCTGGCTTTGTTGCATGCACTTATTCCATGTCACTTGTAAGTACATGATAACATACACCTTCTTCAAGCAATGAAAATGTATCTAAATTCGGTGTCCCCAGCACAAGCCCCAGTTATCAGCCCTTGAAGTTCAGTCAACACTTTGCTAAAAGCAGTATTTAGTATTCGCTGGTGACTTTTTTTGCATCTATGCCCTGGGTTCAGAATCATCTGTTACAGCTGTTCCCTTATTGATTGATATATCCACTTTCCAGTCCCTCATTCCACCTCTCCCCCACTACCTAGCCTCTTACTCCACTCTCATTTCAGGATTGACGGGATTAGACATTCAGAATGGATTTACAGAAGAGAATTAATACTTCACAGATCTAATGAAATTTTTCAAGGATTTAATAGTTCAGTTGATAAAGTTGATGAGTGGGAGCCAATGGATGTGGTTTACTTGGACTTTCAGAAGGCTTTTGGTAAGGTCCCATATAATAGAATATAGTATAGAACAGCACAGCACAGCACAGTACAGGCCCTTCGGCCCATGATGTTGTGCCAAACTTTTACCCTAAACCTAAGGTCTATTTATCCTCCACCCCTACCTTATACTATCATCCATATGCCTATCTAATCGCTGCTTAAATGACCCTAATGAGGCCAACTCCACTATCCTCTCCAGCAATGCATTCCACACCCCTACCACTCTCTGAGTAAAGAATCTACCGCTGACGTCTCCCCTATATCTACCTCCACTCACTTTAAAACTATGCCCCCTCATAATAGCTACCTTTACCCTAGGAAAAAGTCTCTGGCTGTCCACTCTATCTATACCTCTGATCGTTTTGTACACCTCTATCAAGTCACCTCTCATCCTTCGTCGTTCTAAAGAGAAAAGCCCTAGCTCTCTCAACCTTTCCTTGCAAGACCTTCCCTTCATTCCAGGCAACATCCTGGTAAATCTCCTCTGCACCTTTTCCAACACTTCCACATCTTTCCTGTATTGAGGCGACCAGAACTAGACACAATACTTCAGGTGTGGCCAAACCAGGCTTTTGTATCGCTGGAGCATAACTTCACGGCTCTTGAACTCAATCTCTCTATTAATGAAAGCTAACACACCATATGCCTTCTTAAGAACTCTATCCACTTGGGTGGCAGCTTTCAGGGAACGGTGGACATGAACCCCAAGGTCCCTCTGCTCCTCCAAGTATCTTTCTGTTAACCCTGTATTCTGCTTTCAAATTTGTCCTTCCAAAATGAATCACCTCACACTTTTCAGGGTTAAACTCCATCTGTCACTTCTCAGCCCAGCTCTGCATCCTATCAATGTCCCTTTGTAACCAAGAACAGTCCTCTGCACTATCCCCAACTCGACCCACCTTCACATTGTCCCGGAACTTACTAATCCACCCTTCCACTCCTACATCCAAATCATTTACAAAAATCACAAATAGAAGAGGACCCAGAACAGATCCTTGTGGTACACCACTCGTAACTGAGCACCATGTTGAATATTTTCTGTCCACTACCACTCTTTGTCTTCTAAGAGTCAGCCAATTCTGAATCCAATCTGCCACATTTCCCCCTATCCCATGCCTCCTTACTTTCTGCATGAGCCTACCATGGGGAACCTTATCAAACGCATTACTTAAATCCATGTATACCACATCCACTGTTCTACCTTCATCCACGTGTTTGGTCACCCCCTCAAAGAATTCAATGAGGTTTGCTAACTATCACGAATCAAACTGTGCCTATCAATATATAAGAGACTCACATGTAAAATTAAAGCACATGGGGCTGTGGGTAGTGTACTGACTTGGATAAAGAACTGGTTGGCGACAGCAAAGAAAGAGTATGAATAAATAGGTCTTTTACTGAGTGGCAGACAGTGACTACTGGGATGCCACAACAATCGGTGCTTGGATCCCAGCTATTCACAAAACATACTAATGATTTAGATAAGAGAAGTAAATATATTTTCTCCAAGTTTGCAGGTGACACAAAGTTCAATAAAAGGGTTATCCACTTTAGTAGCAAAAACAGGAAGACCGATTATCTGAATGGCATTAGATTCAGAAAGGGGGAGGTGCAATGAGACCTGGGTGACCTCATACACCAGTCACTGAAAGTATGCATGCAGGAGCAACAGGCGCTAAAGAAGGCAAATGGTATGTTGGCCTTTACAGCGAGAGGATTTGCGTACAGGAACAGAGATATCTTGCTGCAATTATACAGGGCCTTGGTGAAACCAGACCTGGAATGTTGAGTACAGTTTTGGTCTCTTTATCTGAGGAAGGATGTTCTTGCTATAGGGGAAGTGCAGCAAACATTTAATAGATTGATCCCTGGGATGGGAGGACTAACAAACGAAGAGAGTTTAAATCAGTTATGGTTATATTTGCTGGAGTGCGGACGAATAAGGAGGGATCTCATAGAATCTTATAAAATCCTAACAAGATTAGACCACTAGGGTAGATGCAGGAAGGATGTTCCTAATGATGGGAGACTCCAGAACCATGGCTCACAGTTTACGGATACAGAGTAAATCATTCAGGGCTGAGATGAGGACAAATCTCTTCACCCAGTGGTGAGCTTGTAGAATTTGCTGCCACAAAAATCAGTTGAAGCCAAAATATTGTGTGTCAAGGAGTTAGATAAAGGTCTTAAGGCTAAAGGGATCAAACGGTATACAGAGGAAGCTGGAACAGGATACTGGGTTTGATGATCAGCCACATCATACTGGAAAGCGGAGCAGGCTTGATGCGATGAATGGTCTATGCCTGCACCAATTTTCTATGCTTATAGCCCCTCACTTCTCCCCTCCACCCTCTAACATTCCAGTGCCTTACTCTGCCAACTCCTCCAACCCACCTTACACCTAACACTTGGAGATGAGGAGTTCATGCTTGAAAGTCGGGGATAGTAAATGCAGGAGGAAGTAGTGAAGGTCTAGAAAGTGTGAGGAGGCACTGAGAGGCTGGAAAGTTGGGGGTGGGAGATAGTGAATGGATGGAATGTGGGGGAATGTCATTAATGTATTATCACATCTCAAATATGATGAATTACCCAAGGTGCAGTTGATTTCTTCGAGACAAATATGTAATCGTTTAGCTATGATCTCACTGATCCATTGAAAGCATATTTAGGGTTTTGACTTTTTGAGTATGAAAGTGTCAAGTTTTTTTTAAGGAAAGCTAACTTATACCCACTGTCTCATGCCAATTTAGACACTGTACTGTTTAAAAAATTAATGCTTTTCTCGTGATGAAGTGATGATGATTAATGGGAATATTGATTCTTCTAATTCTGCTGCTGTACAGGTCCAAATCTCCAATATCCCATCCATACAAATACAAAAGATATTGTTACAACTTGCATATGTCACGCACCAGTTAATGAAGTAATTAGTGAAACTGAGACAAGAGCCTGAAAACCAAAAAGTAGCTCTTGATAAATGTGAAGGGAACCCCTTGAAAAGAAACTGATCTTGAGCCCTGCTTTAGAATGTTTCAATTGAACCTACTTCAATCACATTCTCAGGAAGTGCATTCCAGATTTTAACCACTCGCTCCACAAAAAGATTTTTCTCATAACTCTCTTGCTTGCTTTGCTGTTTATTTTAAATCTTTTCTCTCTCATTCTCAATCCTTTCACAAGTGGGAACAGTTTCTCCCGATCTACACTGTCCAGATGCCTTATGATTTTAAAACAGTCCTAATTTCTTCAGTCTATCTTCATAACTGAAGTCCCTCATCAACGGAACCACTCTCTTTAATGCCTTCACATTTAAAGTGAATCGCACAGAACTAGAAGCAATACTCTAGCTGACCAAATTAAGTGCTCAATACAAATTCAGCATAGCCACCTTGTGCTTTATTGACCTCCATGTGAAACTCTGTTAACTCCTTCAATAACCTCTGTGTGTATATACACCCTATCACTGCCTAGAGGTTTAAACCAGTTTTTAAAAAGTAATTTGTTTCAGAGATAGCAGGAACTGCAGATGCTGGAGAATCTGAGATAACAAGGTGTAGAGCTGGATGAACACAGCAGGCCAAG
>JAHRHZ010000013.1:43483504-43553507 GCA_024137785.1 Ginglymostoma cirratum
CCCAGTTTGGGTTCTGCCAGGGGCACTCAGCTCCTGATCTCATTACAGCCTTGGTTCAAACATGGTCAAAAGAGCTGAATTTTAGAGGTGAGATGAGAGTAACAACCCTTGGCATCAAGGCCACTATAGAAATTTACCAAAGATCCTTAGACAGCACCTTCTAAACGCACAACCACTTACAGTTAGAAGCACAAGGGCAGCAGATACATGGGAACACCACGACTTTCAACTTTCCCTCCAAGACACTCACCATCCTGACTTGGAAATATATCACTGTTCTTTCACTATCACCAGTTCAAAATCCTGGAATTCCTTCCGCAAGGTCAACTTACAGCATGTGGACTGCAGTGTCATATAGAGAGTACACAGTACACATTTTTGCTATTATTGAGCATCGGTGATGGAGGGACTAGATGCTCATGGATGTGGTGCCAATCAAGCAGGCTGCGTTTTCCTGAAGGGTGTCAAGGTTTTTGAGTGTTGTTGGAGCTGCATCTTCCAGGTAAGGGGGGAGTTTTCCATCACACTCCTGACTTGCACCTTGTAGCTTGTGGACAGACACTGGGGAATCAGGAAGTGAGTCACTTGTCGCAGTATTCCTAGCCTCTGACTTGCTCTTGTAGGCACTGTGCTTAAATAGTGAGTCCAGTTGAGTTTCTGGTCAATGGTAGGTCCAGGATGTTGTTAGCGGGGTATTCAGTGATGGTGACAGCATTGAGTGTCAAGGGCAATGGTTAAATTATCTCTTATTAGAAATGGTCATTGTCTGGCATTTGTTTGGCACGACTGTTACTTGTGACTTCTCAGCCCAAGCCTGGATATCCTCCAGAGCTTGTTACTTTTGAACTTAGACTGCTTCAGTATCTGAAGCAATTATAGCAGGACACTTGTCAAGAAATCTCCACATGTAAATAAAGGGTGACCTGGTGACCTGGGATACCGGTTTCTGTGGAGTTACTTCACCCACAATGTTTCAAACTTCTGAAACGCACAAGTATTGGGAGCAAGACCTTTAGCTTGTTATCTGTTTCAAAATCTTATGGATGTTAATCATGCAGATGTTGGGACTTTTTGTATAAAATAAAATTAATTTCAGTTAATTTAACTTTTCTGTAGTATTTCAGAAAGGCATTTATTTCTACAGAATGAATTTGGATGGATTGCAATTTGTTCAAAAGAAGATAATGTTGACCTTTCTTTTCTTTTACACTGCCACACATTGCTCCCTGGCTAAAAGGACAAGCAGACAGATGACATGAATGAGCTGTCACTTATGTTTTAGACAAAACCTCAAAACCTTGATACTAATATGATTTGTCAGTGAATGAACTATGTCTATCATTAGGCTGCCCACATATATGATGCAATACAGTACCGATGATAGACATCCAGATAACTAATATCAGGATTGTTCAATAATTCAAAAATATAAAAATGGATTGTAAAGCTAATGTACCAACACCACAACAAGGATATACAGTTCTGAATTATTTCCCAGCTGGTATCTGTAGAATATTTATTTCCTCATGTATATATTACCTCTCAAACCCAAGATGGAGCATCATTTTAATTTGCAACTTTTCCTTATTCCTGATTATTTTAGATAATGGCTGCTGCTCACCAAACACATACAATCAAACACAAATGGGACTACCCTAAAATACATCCTCCACTACTTGAAAATTCACAGGCCTGCTTCCAGTAGAACAGTGGCAAACTGGCACTGATGACACCCACATCTGACGCCTGTGGAGTATCAGGACTCAAGAAAAGGTCATTTCACTGAAGTAGTAATTACGGATGCAATGGCCACGATGGAAGCTGCTTAGGTCCTGTCAGGCAGCAGGTGGAACTAGAAAAGCACTGCTGTGTGTCGACCACTATTGACAATTTTGGCTGCCTCAATAGGCTCCCACTATGAAGGAGCTAGGAGGATTATTGTTGCCATAGCTTCTAGTGGAGTCTCAGACCAGGCCAGATATCTGGACCCCTGGTGGTTAGATACTGCTAAGCTATGTTGTACACTAGGTTTATTCTGATGTCTGCCTACATGAAATAGATCAGATCTATGTAAATTTGCGTTGTAAAAATCCCTTTATCTTGTTATGGCTCTGACAGGAGGAGTGCACTGGTAAACAAGTTCCAATACTCTAAAAGCCATACCAAAAGAGTGAATGTCTTATTTAATCATCAAATGGTTAGTTTATCTCGAACAAAAGAGATTTTCATCAGGGTTCTTCAATAAACTCAAAAATAACATTTATTGAAGATAAAATCTATTCTTACAATAAGCGGCAAAATTGTTTATCAACTATGCTACTACATAGCTTCAAACTATATCTCCCTTTATTCCCTTATTCCACACATATATTCATATAGAGGACAAGATGTCACAGATCTTCAGGGCTATTGTGGATGGGGAAAAGAATCATTAAAGGAATAATGTCATTGTCTGTCAAGGGTTTGAATGCAGAACGTAGAAATAAGTTGACTTCTACAGCTGTATCAGAGATAGCAGGAACTGCAGATGCTGGAGAATCTGAGATAACAAGGTGTAGAGCTGGATGAACACAGCAGGCCAAGCAGCATCACAGGAGCAGGAAAGCTTGACGTTTCGGACCTAGACCCTTCATCAGAAATGGGGGAGAGGAAGAGGGTTCTGAAATAAATAGGGAGAGAGGGGGAGGCGGATAGAAGATGGATAGAGGAGAGGATAGGTGGAGAGGAGACAGACAAGTCAGAGAGGCGGGGATGGAGCCAGTAAAGGTGAGTGTAGGTGGGGAGGTAGGGAGGGGATAGGTCAGTCCAGGGAGGACGGACAGGTCAAGGGGGCGGGACGAGGTTAGTAAGTAGGAAATGGGGATGCGGCTTGAGGTGGGAGGAGGGGATAGGTGAGAGGAAGAACAGGTTGGGGAGGCGGGGACGAGCTGAGCTGGTTTTGGGACGCGGTGGGGGAGGGGAGATTTTGAAGCTTGTGAAATCCACATTGATACCATTGGGCTTCAGGGTTCCCAAGCTGAATATGAGTTGCTGTTCCTGCAGCCTTCGGGTGGCACTGCAGGAGGCCCAGAATGGACATATCCTCACCCTCAACAACTTCTGTTTCAATTCCTCCCACTGCCTACGGACAAAGGGGGTGGCCATGGGTACCCGCATGGGCCCAAGCTATGCCTGCCTCTTTGTAGGTTACGTGGAACAATCCCTCTTCAGTACCTACACTGGCCCTAAACCCCACCTCTTCCTCCTTTACATTGATGACTGTATCGGCGCCGCCTCGTGCTCCCACGAGGAGCTCGAACAGTTCACCCACTTCACCAACACCTTCCACCCCAACCTTAAGTTCACCTGGACCGACTCTAACACCTCTCTCACCTTCCTGGACCACTATGTTTCCATCTCGGGTAACCACCGAGAAACCGATATCCATTTCAAGCCCACCGACTCCCACCCACCTTCCTGCAAAAATGCCATCCTCTATTCTCAATTCCTTCGCCTCCGCCGCATCTGCTCCCAGGATGAGGCATTCCACTCCCATACATCTCAGATGTCCTCGTTCTTCAAGGACCGCAATGTCCCCCCCGCAGTGGTCAAGAACGCCCTCGACCGTGTCTCCCGCATTTCCCGTAACTCATCCCTCACACCCCGTCCCCGCAATAACAGCCAAAAAAAATCCCCCTCGTCCTCACGTACCACCCCACCGACCTCCGGATCCAACGCATCATCCTCCAACACTTCCGCCATCTGCAAACCGACCCCACCACCAAAGACATTTTTCCCTCCCCACCCTTGTCTGCCTTCCGGAGGGACCACTCTCTCCGTGACTCCCTTGTCCGCTCCACACTCCCCTCCAGCCCCACCACACCCCGCGCTTTTCTCTGCAACGGCAGGAAGTGCTACACTTGCCCCCACACCTCCTCCCTCACCCCCATCCCAGGCCCCAAGAAGACTTTCCACATCAGGCAGAGGTTCACCTGCACATCTGCCAATGTGGTATACTGCATCTGCTGTACCCGTTGTGGCCTCCTCTACATCGGGGAAACCAAGCGGAGGCTTGGGGACCGCTTTGCAGAACACCTGCGCTCAGTTCGCAACAAACAACTGCACCTCCCAGTCGCAAACCATTTCAACTCCCCCTCCCATTCCTCTGATGACATGTCCATCCTGGGCCTCCTGCAGTGCCACAACGATGCCACCCGAAGGCTGCAGCAACTTATATTCAGCTTGGGAACCCTGCAGCCCAATGGTATCAATGTGGATTTCACAAGCTTCAAAATCTCCCCTCCCCCTACTGCATCCCAAAACCAGCCCAGCTCATCCCCGCCTCCCTAACCTGTTGTTCCTCTCACCTATCCCCTCCTCCCACCTCAAGCCGCATCCCCATCTCCTATCCACCAACCTCATCCCACCCCCTTGACCTGTCTGTCCTCCCTGGACTGACCTATCTCCTCCCTACCTCCCCACCTACACTCACATTTACTGGCTCCATCCCCGCCTCTTTGACTTGTCTGTCTCCTCTCCACCTATCCTCTCCTCTATCCATCTTCTATCCGCCTCCCTCTCTCTCCCTATTTATTTCAGAACCCTCTTCCACTCCCCCGTTTCTGAAGAAGGGTCTAGGCCCAAAACATCAAGCTTTCCTGCTCCTGTGATGCTGCTTGGCCTGCTGTGTTCATCCAGCTCTACACCTTGTTATCTCTGACTTCTACAGCTCCTTTGATATCTGTTGACAATCTGATTGTTGTCAGTTGAAGAGTAATGGAAGATCTTCAGCCCAGATTTCAGCTGGAAAATTAAGAACCCTGATATTTGATTCACAAATACTTTGTTGAGAATGAGAGAGCTTCTTTCTTTGCAAACCTCTCCAGCAGAGCCATATTTGATTGAAACTGAAAAATCCACAGAAATATCAGTGCAGAGGTTACTGTTAGGCAATGACAGCACAGATCTTTACAACTTTTTTCAAGCTTGTTTGTCCATCAATTACAATAATAAACCTTATCTTTTGTCTCTGTCTTTGCAACTTTGGCTTGTATTCTCTGCAAAGTCTGCTGACTTTCTTGAGCAGCAGACAATCCACAGTTTTTCTTGATCCATTGACTTTTGGGTTCCAAAAAGTCCCATGGTAAAACTTTGCCCCCTCGGAATTATCCAAATTTGCCATTTCCAATTCTCATAATCCATTAGATTAGAATAGACCAGCCATAATCCAACTGATTGGTGCACCAGACACAATAGATTGAATGGCCTATATCTGCTCCCACATATTATGGTCTTATAAGAATATGCGTTTCTAACACTGCTTATCCCTTTTGCCATGGGCTATATATGGGGGAAATGGTGATCCATCACAAAAAGGCCCTGCTTTAAAACATCCAGATATGCCACAGCATACACAGTTACTAGCCAAGTGCTGGAGATGTGATTACAATAGATAGCTACTTGATGACTGGTGCAGATAGGACGGGCCAAAGGGTTTCTTTTCGCACTGTAAAAACTCTATGATTCTATATGAAGTTCTAGTGTTGAGTCTGTGGCAAGAGAAGAGACAGTAAATATATTGAGGGTTCAATGACATTAGCAGTGTAAAATAAAATGATGTTTTTACCATCATTGTGTGGAAGTTACAAGAGTGTACAATTTTTGTATTAGGCGGGTTAACTAATCTCTTACCGTAACTTCAGTGGAGAGTAGAGTAGTAGAACCTGAGAAACAAAGCAAACAGTTGCATTTTCTTTTTGCAAGATTTTTGCTGAAGTTATAGCAAACAATTGGGACAACGGCATAAATTACAGACATTATTATTTTAGGAAATATCAGACCATTGTTGAATCCTGCAGAAGTAATATATGCAAATACTGTTGATATTTATAATTAATTTACAATGAAACATATGGTCCAAGTATCAACATTTTATAAAAGTGAATGCGTTTTCTTCCTTCAGTTAAATATTTAGTTCTCAGCTCATCAATTTTACAAACAGTGAGTACACAGTTTTACAGTCTATCAGTTGGAATTAGATCTGGTGCCTCAAATTCTTACTGACCTGTTCAACTGCCCACATCTTAATTATTCTCTAGTGGGATATGAGCATCGCTGGCTAAGCCACCATTTATTGCCCATCCCTAGTTGCCCTTGAGAAGGGTGGTGAGCTGCCTTCTCGAACCACTACAGTCAAGATGCTCCAGGTAGACCCATAATGCCCTTACTGAGGAAATTCCATCATTTTGACCCAGTGACAGTGAAAGAATGATGATATAATTCCAAGTCAGGATGGCAAGTATCTTGGAGGGGAACTTGCAGTTAGTGCAGTAAATAGTATTTTTGTTCATCAGTCTACCCCAATTCATAGACTGGGTGACTGCTTCACGGAACATCTATGTCCTGCCTACAATAAAGTTCTTGAGCTTCCAGTTGCCTGCCACTTTAATGCACCACCCTGTTCCTTGGCCAACATCTCTGTCTCAGGCTTGCTGCAGTGTTCCAGCAAAGCACAGTGCAAGCTGGAAGAACAACACCTCATTTTCCGCTCGGGGACCCTGCATCCTTCCAGACTCAATATCGAGTTCAATAACTTTAGGGCTTGAACTCCGTCATGTCTTAGCCCCCTCCCCACACACCAGGCCTTGTTATCACATAGCCTGCCATTACACACTACCTATTGTTTGCAACTAACAGTCCCCATTAACAGCTATTCACCCTCCTAGCCGGATTGTTATCCACTCCCTTGTCTAACTGTTTTCTTCTCCCTGTTTGGGCTCTATCCCCACCTACCGTTTACCCTTGTCGCCACTCCCAAGCCCCCACCCCATCATCTGCATCTAAGCTGACATGTTCCCAGCTACCATCAGTTCTGAGGAAGGATCTGAAACGTTAACTCTGATTTCTCTTCACAGATGCTGCCAGATCTGCTGAGCTTTTCCAGCAACTTCTGTTTTTGTTTCTGATTTATAGCATCTGTGGTTCTTTTGGTTTTTACCCCAATTCATAGCCTTTTCCTAAATCTCAGGGTCAATAGTTTATGATAATGAGAATGCATGAAACATTTTTGTTGTGTCCAATCCAACAGCAGGCAGGAAGTTCTATGAAATGATAAGTAAGTGTTAGTTCTTTCTACTGGCAGAAACTCAATCAGGGTTTTCAATGAATGCTCCCACAATCCCACTTCTTTCACAGGTGCCTGCACAAAGTAGAATCATAGAATCCCTAGAGTGTGGAAGCAGGCCATTTGGCCCATCGTGTTCACACTGACCCTCCGAAGAGCACCCCACCCAGACCCACCCACTACACAACCCTGCATTTCCCACCCTAGACTCTATGGGCAATCCCCCTATACCACTCATCCCTGAACACTATAGGTAATTTAGCATGGCCAGTCCACCTAACCTGCACATCTTTGGACTGTGGGAGGAAACCAGAGCACCCAGAGGAAATCCATGCAGACACGAGGAGGACATGCAAACTCCACATAGACAGTCACCTGAGGCTGGAATCGAACCAGGGTGCCTGGCGCTGTGAGGCAGCAGTGTGAGCCACTGTGCCACCCCCTAGTAGACAGAGTGCAAGAACAGCTAGAACTAGTTCAGCTGGAATGTGGCATTGAAAAAGAAAGCTTGGTCTCAGCAGAAGCCAACGCATTTCTAAATTGTATCAAAGTTTTCCTGCTCCTATGATGCTGCTTGACCTGCTGTGTTCATCCAGCCCCATGCTTGTTATCTCGCATTTCTAAATTCTTGATTTTTGTGATAATTGTTATTATTTGGTAATTATCTCATTGCTGTTGAGGGTGATGGCTCTATGCAAATTGTCTGTATTGTGTTTCCTATATTACAATAGTAACTTCAATTCAAACATCCTTCATTGACTGTGAAATGTTTTGAGATGTCTGGTAGTTATGATAGGTGCCAAAATAATGCAAGTCCTCATTAAATACATAATTTTGATGTATTTAAAACTTCCCTTACATACAGTACAAGGAATTTCGGTCATCAAGAATTGCCACCATCTTCCAACAGTTACTTTGAGTGAATTTGTTGTTTCACTTCATAAGGGGAAACAGAATAAGAACCTGAATGAAGAAGGTGAATGGATAGATCAGTTATAAACATTTGACTTAAAGGATTGTAATTGCTTGGCATGAACATCAGCATCCTTAGAAAGAAGCTAGTGAACTATTTGGCAAGAAAATCAATCGAATGATATCGATAGTCAATACATACATTGTTTTCTACTTTATATTTAAATTCTGGAATCGGCCAATTGACTGACTGGTCCTATGCATGTCTTTGATCCTCATGAGTATTTTGTTGTCAAAAGTAGTACAACAATGTTTTTAGTATTATGAATATCACTAATAATCTATAATTTTTGTACTGACGACCCTTACAATACCAGCTCAGCAGCTGAATGGTATAGATTTAAAGAGACATTATACAAATTGCGCCATTGTGGCTGAGAATGAAATATATAATATCAAGACAGCAATCTAATATTTGCATTTAATTTATTGCATAAAACAGGAAATAAAAACTTGTTCTATATTTAATAGTTCTAAAAATATATGTATGGAGGAGGAATAGGCTGTTATTGGCAACTAAAAATGACTTAAGATCAGTGGTGTGCATTGCTACTGTAAAATCTCTCAGCTAGATACTGTATAGATAGAGATTGCAAATAAGTTGACTGAGTGGGTGGATGGAAATTATGAAGCACAGAAATGGTTAAAAGTCAGTTACAATATCTCCTGATATCAATACTACTCATACATATCAGAGAGTATGATGTATTGAAAATGCTTAATAGACAAAGTGATTGTTGATAGTAAGCCAGGGAAGAAGAGAAGCTGCCGTGATGATAATGGGTATTGGGATTAGCTCTATAAGCAGTTGGGATATGCCTGTTGTAGATCTGTAACACACACAGTTCTCCAGCCCCAGCAATAGCCCTGCTACCTCACAATTCTCTTATCCCCATGATTGCACAGTAACCTTACACTTATTCTTACACTTCTTCAACTTCTTCTCTTTCTCCTTCTCCAGCCCCTCACCATCACCAATCACAGGCTGTTTCTCTCCCATTGGCTCACTAGAGAATCTATCAGGGCAAGCATGGGAGAGAAACAGGCTGTGATTGAACGAGTAGCTCCTCAGCAATTGTCAGTTCAACAAATATGGGTAAACTTTCCCCCATTGGTTGCTCCATCATTGTTTTTCTCAAACTGTCTGGAAAATTTTGGAGGTGCATTCCCCCAGGTTTTTTTTAACACGTTTCTCCATGGAACTTGCACACAAACTGACTTACCCCCTGACTACGACGCACTCATGCCCAAACACGCTCCATATATAGAGCCAGCTAGATACCAGCCTCCAGTCTTTATGCTGTGCCAGTATCTGAATGGGTGTCAGTGTGTGTTAGATCAAGTGATCGTGCATTTTCCTCAGAATTCTATCCCTTCTCTTACCTTTCTATTTGAAACAATAGGGTTTCAGCTGAAGTTTTTAAAGATCTTTAGGTACTAAGACTTAAAGAGAGAAGGGAGGGAGGAGGGGTATGGAGAGACACACAGTCTCTCCTTTTGCCACTTCCATTTTATGGCGCCTTTCTGGGCGGGGGAAGGAATGAGTGGGGGAAGTACATAAGGTAACAACTTTCCTTTATCCTGGATGACCTTGCTGATGGTGAGTGCCACTGGTTGTGGTGGAAATAATCCTAAAGGCCATCTGCTCCAGGGCACTGAGAGTGTGGATCCTTGCATGTACTCTGTCCATTACTCAACTCTCCTGAATTTTTTTGGCAATATTCTCCTGTAAGAGGGAGGGCAGACTGTCAGTAACTATATCAGTGTTTTTGGAACATGTGCCTGCCACTACTGATTAGCTGGGGATATGCGGAAACAATTGAAACATACAGTTGGCAGCATTGGTAAGCATGGGAGGATGAGTTACAGTTAAGGATGATAGTCCTTAGTGCCAGAGTGCGCTGCTGGCTTGAGTGTTGGTATGGGAGCATGAATACTGAAAATGCTGAGCTGCAAAGCCTAATGTTTAAATCATTTTGTCAATGTAACAGTTTGATGTGTGGAGGACAGCACAAAGAATTGATAAGTTGTTGTTAAAAACTTAAGTCAGAAAGTATTCTGACCTTTGGCTAATTGGAAGCTTGGATAAACATTTCCATCTGCCTAACTGTATAATAAGACAGTAGCAAAATAAATTTATAGTAATTATTTTAGATAAAAGGTCGTTGTTTAATCACCAAAAATGCCATGCATGAGGGACATGTCACCTTGCAATTCAGTAAGGAATACGGTCAAGGACAAAAATGAAACAATAATAAACTAATCGGGTCAGTTAAGATGAGATTCCATCTGACTTAAAAGCAATCTGTCACCTAATACCTAGACACAAGCTTGGGTTCAAAAAATGCATAAGAAATAGAGTTTTGTTGACCTCAACACATAACCAAGAGGAGATAGACAATGGTCAACTTGGCATTGCAACACGGCAGCAATGAACACAAAGCGGGAAATGGCACTCAAATCAACCAGTGAGCCCAGAGCTTGTTCTCCTGATAACAGATTGCTAAGTATCATTTTGTTGAGTCACTTGTGCTTCTACTTAGTAAACTCATTGCTACTTTTCCCAGAAACCTCATATCTGGTGATGTCAGTCTCAAGTTGGAACTAAAAGTAACAAACCTGACTCAAACTTACAAGGTGAGTGATGAGGATATGGTGCATTGAGAACTGTGAGGGCTGGCTGTTAAAATGAATTCACTTGCTGCTCCACCAGAGTCATTAAACACATAGAAGGACTGCCGCCAACTTTGTGCTGCTTTGGCATGGACATTCTTAAGCCTTGGCACCTATTCCCACTCTCTTTACAGGGTTCGGTCTGAATGCTTTTTCCAGACCTTTGCTGGAAGCATGGGTTTCTTTTCTGGCTTGGATTTTGACAGTGATTTCAGGGCCGCATCGCATTGGAGTCCTCTACTTCCTTGCTGGGTCATTGCTTTTTCCAGAATGGTAAGAAAGTAGTTATCCTGCAGCCTGCAGTGCATCCTTGAAGTTTCTCTTTTTATGGGGACCCTACCTTTAAAGGGAGAGCATGCTTTCTGAAGATTGTAAAGTCAGCTCCCTAGAGTGAGCAGATGTCTACATAGGATGAACTGGGAGATGCCTGTGGCCAGACCACAATCATGAAATGAGATTGGAAGATTAATTTTGCAGTTACACATGCCCTTTGCAATTAGCATCAGCAATGCAGTGAGCAGCATCCCATTCCCAGCCCAGTGTCCAAATATCATTCGGGAAATGAATTTTGCACCCTCTGAACATCCACAGCTGCTGACAGAGGTCAGAGTTGGGGTGGCCACAAAAAAGGATGGGCACAAACTCAGGGTAGGATTATGTCATTTCTGCCTTACAGGCTGTCAATCCTGTAACTCACTGCATATAGCAGTCTATTGTGTTTGCTGCGGTGGATTGCAGCTAAGGGGATTTAAATGCTGAAGCTGTAAACATGAAACATTATTTTGTCATTTCTGCAGCTATTTAATTTTTTTTAGATATTGCTGGGTTCTCGAGGGAGTTTTTTTCACCAGCTTGGCTATAATCTCCAGGGCTACCAAGAAAATTTAATTGCAGCCTTTGGGTAGTCTACAGCATGTTCTTCCCAACGGAGATTCCATTGTTTACCTTTGTAATTGCTACTTCCGCCCACATTGTGTGCACCATAGACTTTGGGGATTTCATACCATCCATTGAAAACCAGCTGGATCTTCACTGCTGCATCTCACTCAGGAGGACTTCTACGTTGTAACTGGAAGGTCCCAGGAGATTGACATATGCCTGCCACCCTTACAGCTCTGCTTGTGATCTCACTGGAAATTCTCACCCAATTGCTATTGTTATCACTTTAAACAGGTTCAGAATTTAACTTCACCCTCCTAAATGGTGCTCATAGCTATGTTTCCATGCAGATCCTCAATTTCTGAAGGAGGGACACAAGCTGGTGCATGGTAAGAAGGAGCACAATTACCAAGGCCATTGCCTCTTGGCGTATTAGCCTATTAGTACACAATTGTCTTCTTCAGAGGACTGAAGAGATGGCAAGTAGACATGGGCAGGTGGTTACCTCATGGCATTGAGAAAGTAAGCACTGAATCATTTTCGCAGGATATCGGAGGAGGGGAATAAACGATTATACCTTTTTGCAAAAGTAGGATGTGGATTATGGGTACAATTTTCCTCCACTAAACCAATCAAAATTAGTTAAAGATTGACTTCTTATGTCGTAAAAGTCACACTTAATTTAAGTTGTATTTTAGAAGTGCCCTATTAATTGAAAGACACCTGCTGTGAGTGTATTATGATTAATATTTACACAAAATTAACTATAAATAATTCACTTCTTAGTCACTTGTGAATTGTCCTTTCAGCCTGTCTCGTAAGATGTTAATCATTACTGCTGCAGTGACACATCGTCTAACAGTATGCAATTGCATGGCCAGCTTATAAAAACTAACAGAATAGGTATCTTGGCTGGGATTTTCCATTTTCCACTGTAACATTCATTCATCCCACATGTTCAGTTCTAAAGCTGGTAGATTTTCAGGAGTCAGCTAATATGTGCATTTTTGGACAGAGAAGGAATTCCTTCTGCCAGTATTGAGCATTTGTGCTGGGAAGAGCAGAAAAAAAATTATGCTGCTACAGGACTTTAAATTTAGAAGCCTAAAGGACTAGGCAGTGCAGTGACAGGAGAGGAGGCCCCTTTCCAACAGGTTTCTTTGGTTCCCCACAGGCATTCAATCCCAGAAAGACCAAACCTTTTAATCGTAGGGCCCTGGGTAGTGTTGTTGAACAAAAGGACCGAGGGATGCAGATACATAATTCTTTGAAGTTTGCATCACATATAGACAGGGTGGTTAAAAAGGCGTTTTGAATGTTTCCCTTCATTGCTCAGTCCTTTGAGTATAAGAGTTGGGAAGTCATATTGAGGTTGTACAGGACATTGGTGAGGCCTCTTCTGGAATACTATGTCCCGTTCTGGTTGCAAGTATTAGGAAGGATATTATCAAGCTGGAGAGGGTTCAGAGGAGATTCACCAGGACATTGCCGGGAGTGGAAAGTTTGAGTTGTAAAGAAAGGCTGGATAGACTGGGAATTTTTTCACTGGAGGAGGTTGAGATGTGACCTGAAAGAAGTTTATGAGATAATGAGAGGTATCAACAGAGTTAATGGTAGTTGTCTTTTCCCTAGGATGGGGGATTTCAAGACTAGGGGGCACATTTTTAAAGTGAGAGGAGAGAAATTTTAAAAAGACATAAGGGGCAAATTTTTTTAGAGAGTGGTTCACATGTGGAATGAACTTCCTGAGGATGTCGTGGATGTGGGTAGAATTACAACATTTAAAAGACATTTGGATAAGTACATGAATAGGATGTATTTAGAGGGATATGGGCCAGGAGTAGGCAGGCGGGACTGGTTTAGCTTGGGATTATGTTCAGTGTGGAATGGTTGGACCAAAGGGTCCATTTCCATGCTGTATGACTCTATGATTCCAGTACATCAGATATATCCCAAATGGATTGCAACTGCAGCTTCATCCATCATATTTCAAATCCACCCAGGATCACAGGTATCTCCAAGATGTGCAATACTCATCTGACAGCTGGTGTCACTGGATTCTGAGATCCACACTCAGTACCATGCATTGCCACATGCACACTCTTGACCTCTGTCTCCATCAGCACCACCTCATGCTATCTCAGAGCTATCCTGGTCCCCAGTTCCACTTCATTTTTCAGCTCATTCGATGTTTTAACAAGGAGCTTTTGGGTACGAAACAACACAAGTTGCAACAACTCTGAGGTATCCATGCCCCTCTGGAATCTTCCTCCCCTCCCCTTTCCTCTGACTCCATCTCTTCCTCTATCATACCTTCTGATCTTTCAATTTCTGATGCTGAATGATCTGTATTCAGCAAAGGATTCCATTTTATCCCTTTATGCCTGCCACCTCAATGGATTTTGGGCATGACATGATGTTGAACTCTTCTCCTGTCACCTTCACCTCTGTACACATTTCTTTGGACAGGAGTCCTTTCCCTGTCCCACTGATGCCTTCATCCGCCTCCAACACTCTCCATCCTTCTGGTCTCTTACTTGCACCCAACCTGTTCATTAAGCAGTACCAACGTAACATCGATTGTCTAAATTTCTCTGCTCCTTTCACCCATTCGAACATTTCTGCCTCTGACTGACTGCACACTAAGCTTTCAGATCCAACCCTAACCTTGTAATCAAGCCTGCTGACAAGGGTAGTGCTCTGGTTGTCTGGTGTAGTGACCTCTACATTGCAGAGGCTGAGCACCAGCTCTCAGACACCTCTTCCCATTTCCTCCTTAAACATGACCCCATCATTGAACCTCAACAACGGTTTTCACAACTGTCACCTCACCTCAGCTGGGGTCCTCCTCCAGCACCACTTGCCGCTTATGGAGCCCAACCCCAGTCAGCCTGCTTCTACCTCCTTCCTAAAATCCACAAACAGGATGGCCCAGGCAGATCCATTATTTCTGCCTGTTCTGGCTTTAGGAACTTATTTCTTAATATCTTGGCTCAATTTTTTTCTTGGTTTCTCCAATTCCTCCACACTTACATCAGCAGTTCTTCTGACGCATTATGTTTGTTTTAAAATTTCCAAATTGCTGGCACCAGCCACCTCCTCTTCACTTCCTCTTTACACATCTATCCCCCGTCAGGATGGTCTCAGGGCTCTCTACTTCTTCCTGGAAAAAAGGCCTGAGGTGCCCCATCCACTACCACCTTCCTCCACCTGGCTGAGCTTATCCTTTCTTAAAACGACTTCTCCTTTAACAACTCCCACTTCAGATTAAAGGTTTTACTATGGGCAGCCACACGGGCTCCAGTTATGCCTGTCTCTTTGTGGGCGCGTGGAAGACTCCTCATTCCAGGCCTACTCAGGCCTCTCCCACAACTCTTTCTCTGGTATATTTATGACATAATTGGTGCTGCTTCCCTCTCTCTTCTGGAATCGGAAAAAATTATCAATTTTACTTTAATTTCTACCCCGTTCTCACCTTCACCTTCTCACCTTCTCTGACTCCTCCCTTCCCTTCTTCAACATCTCTATTTCCATTTCTGGGGATTGGCTTGCCACCAATATCCACTACAAACCCACCGACTCCCACAGTTACCTGGACTATACATCCTCATATGCTGCTTCCTGTAAGGACTCTATCCATCTCCCAGTTTCTGTCTCTGTTGCATCTGTTCTAATGACACCAGCTTTTACAAGGGGGCCTCCGAAATGTGCACCTTCTTCTTCTACCAAGGATTCACTGCCCGTGGTTGACAGGGTCCTCAACCATGTCCAACCCATCTCTCAAACCTCAGCCCGCACCCTCTCTCTACCCTCCTACAAGAGCGATAGGATCCCCCTTGTCCTGACCTACTGTCCCACTAACTTCCACATCCAGAGGATCATTAGCTGCCATTTCCATCACCTCCAGTGGATGCCAACACCAGACACATATTCCCCTCCCCTCCCTTGTCAGACTTTCTGCAGGGACCATTCAATCGAGTCTACTGTATTCACTACTCACAATGTGGTATCCTCTATTCTGGGGAGGCAAAACCCAGAATTTGCAACCACTTTGCAGAACACCTCGCCCTATCTGTAAAATAGATCTCGAACTTCCAGTTGTCTGCCATTTCAATACACCAACATGTTCCCCACATCACATTTCTGCCTTAGGCCTGCTGCAGCACTTCAGCAAAGCTCAATGCAAACTGGAGGAACAACACCACATCTTCCACCTAGGTACCTTAGAGCCCTCAATACTTACATCCAGCAATTTTAGAACATGAATGCATTACTCCATGTTTGTTACCCTCCGTCGTATCCTAAGGTCTTGTTCTGTTTTGGTTTCCCCTATTACAGCCAACCCATTTCGACTATTTACACTTCCTGTTAGCTCCCATTCAGATTTATCTCTTTCCCGGATTATCATCAGCAATCCTCTTTCTCCTTTTTATCTCTCTGGACACCATATCTATCTACTCGACTCGCTTCTCACTCCTCAAGCCCCCAACACCATTTGCCAACAGTTTTCAGTTTTGACCAAGGACTGCTGGGCTCCAATGTTTTTCTCTCCAAAAATGCTGCCAGAACTGCTGCGCTTCTCCAGAACATTCTGTTTCTGTTTCAAACCAGAACATGTTTCCCAGGGGAAGACAGAGAAGAAAATATCTTGTTGGGGCCGATTACTAAGATCGAAGGAGAAATGGCTCTGATCAAAAAAAAAGAGTTGATGATCCAAACAAGTGTGGGCAAAGTGAGAAAAATCATCCACAGCCCCAACAACGCATTGTACGACAGTGTGTTCCATTTCCCCAACATTAATCCTTGCTGTGCTCCAAGGCTCTAACAGAGAACATGTGCATTAGTCTCAATAGGCAGCTTTACATTTCCATCTGACACTTCCAAATCAACCTGCCCCACAATTTGACATTTCTCTACCCAATTAATACACTCAGAGGACTGGATTTTCCTTCTGTGGTAAGAAAGAAAAGACATCCCAGTCAGTGTTTCATTAAGAGAAAGTTATACATGGGAACAGCTTCATTGCACACTGGAAGTTGAGAATGTGTGCTATCCTAGTTTCACACAGCCAACCTGACAAATACAATGCAGTTTACCAAATTTGGATGACTCAGGTCCAGGCAATGGATTTCTGAATCAGACACCGAGTGTTAAGCTGTAATATAGACCCGGTTCCCTAAAGAACTGGATACCCTCATTGCAATTTTGGCAACTTTTGTTATTACGACATATTTGGAAGTACTTTGGAACGTTTGTGGAGGAATTGTCGTGATTTCCTGGATTTGCCGTAGAATGTTATTACATCCTCACAGGAGGTCAGAGGATTTGGTGACGCACTCAGTGAAAGAATTCAAAGCTTTCAGGGCAGCAGTGGCAGTGACTCCAGATCAGCTGTACAGCAGGAAGATTTAGTAAAGGCTGTGGAGAGGGAAACTCTGTGTGATGCCCTCAGTCAACTTAGAGCTAGACCAGTGTGCTCCATTACAGCATCTGGCAGGCTGACAGAATACCAGGAATTTTGCTGTGAATGCCCATCTGCACAGTGCTGAATGCTTCTCTATCAAGATTCCCATTTGGGTCCTCTGCAGTAGGACTCATGCGCTACCTCAACTGACATATGAATCATCTTTTATTCCTGGACTGGATGTAGCCCATTCATGCTTAGATTACTCACCTCTTTGCTTCCAATGTACTCGCCAGTGCCAGTGTGAGCTGGTGGCTGTGAGTGCCAGATCAAGGGGTCAATTTGTCAATGCTGTGATGCACCCTCTCTTTCTCCCTGGCAGCTATGAAGAAACAGATGTCAAACCTCAAGTATCTGAAAGCAAGAATTCAGGGGGAAGGTTGGTACCTGGGGAGGTGGGTGCTGTGGTTTTGGTTTGGGTCCGGGTGCCATGGTTACACCATCATTGGTTTCCTTGTCATGCCAGATGGCAGGATGAAGATGTGCAGTTA
The DNA here is from genome assembly GCA_024137785.1 of Ginglymostoma cirratum. Taxonomy (NCBI): domain Eukaryota; kingdom Metazoa; phylum Chordata; class Chondrichthyes; order Orectolobiformes; family Ginglymostomatidae; genus Ginglymostoma; species Ginglymostoma cirratum. The sequence goes on from JAHRHZ010000013.1 coordinate 43,501,086, forward strand.
TTTGATAAGGTGTGCAAGGTAAGAATGCGTTGTTATCCTCAATGTTCCTATCAATGCTCCTATTTAATTTGGTGAGTGCGTGTTGGGCAGAGTAGATTCCTCATCCTAGCATATTCTATGTGCAGTCAGCTGCTTTGGTGCTTATGTTTCCATTCTCCCTCTGGGAAAATGAACCATCTCATTGGCTCAGGAGATACACAGTTGTGTGGCCTGTTTCTCCTCACTTCACTGTTATCAACTTCCATTTTCAAAAACTTAGTTTGTGTTGAAAGTTGCAGGGGCAAATCCAACTAGGGGCAGGCATCATTACAGGCTGTGCTGCAGCCAAATCTGGTCTACCATGTTTCATCAATGATTCAATTAATTCTATTCCTGCGAGGAAAGAATGTTACAATTAGGGGACCCGTGGGCATGTAATGTGCCAAGAGTAAAGCTGGATTTTTTTTTTTAAACTACTTGTATGCAGTTTTTTTCCAACTTGTGCTCTGTAACTTTATGAACTATTTGACTCATAGTAATTAAATAGCTTGTTAACTGAACAGCTTGAAAGGATCATTGTTGTAGCTGTATCATTTTTTGTTGATAGTTTTAGTTTTATAAAACATGATTTGCATGCTACAATATTTGCCTGTATTTCTATTAGCTGTTTGGCAACTTCAAGGAAAAGCTGTCCACATGTTTTGGGCGAGAGAAGAAGGTCAGTCCCTGCCTGAAAGGGTGGCAGGGGCAGAAACTCTCATAGCATTCAAGTATAATTAAATGCACACTTACAATGCCAAGGCAGGTAAAGCTATGAACAAAAATGCTAGAAAATGAGATTAGAATAGCTAGGTGCTTGTTTTTGACCAGCTGAGAGCTAAAGGGTCTTTTTCAAAGCTAAAATCTCGATGACTATGACTCTTAATTTTCTAATCCAAAAAAAAAGTATGCGTGACATGACCAACATGAATTTAGTAAATTAACGTTCATCAACCCATCTCTAAATATTCATCATGGGCAGCAAGGTGGCTCAGTCGTTAGCACTGCTGACTCAACACCAGCTACCTGGGTTCAATTCCACCCTCTGGTGACTGTTTGTGTGGAGTTTACACATTCTCCCTGTGTCTGCATGGGTTTCTTCCAGGTGCTCTGGTTTCCTCCCACAGTCCAAAGGATGTGCAGGCCAGGTGGATTAGCCATGGAAAATGCAGGGTTACAGGGATAGGGTGGGTCTGGGTTGCAATGCTCTTTGAACGTTCAGTGTTGACTCAATGGGCTGAGTCTTGTTACCACCCTGTAGGGAATCTATGATCGTTTTCTCCTTCCTAATGTATGCTTTTCTCTCTTGTTACTTATAGCAGTAAATTTTAAAATCTTTTATTCAATTTACTTTCTGCTGACCATTTTGTTTCTGTAGCATGACAGTTTTTTGATTAAATCAGAGATCATCTGCAGTTCCTCACCTATTCTTTAACATGAAAGATGATGGCACATTCAAATAACTGATGGCTTAATCCTGCTGCTAACTTGTATATATTTGCAAGTTCAACTGACAAATCAAAAAATCCAAAAAAAATTCCTCAAACTTTCCAAAACACTTCAACACAGGTCTTTCCAACAAAAAAAAAAAATCCAGGTACACCCAACCTAGTTAGAAGCCATTACTTCACTGAATCATGTCTGGTGTAACATACCAACCAAACATGCACCAAACATCCTCAGACTTGATGTCAAGACAGGATTGACATTGGTGTATGCAGCAGGTTTACTGATGATTCAGTCTTCTGCTGCTCTCTGGTGCTGCCACCAACTGTTCTCTGCTTTATCATTCACTTCCTCCCACCATTTTCCACTTACTGCTGATTCCAGCTACCTTTCCCTCTCCAGCAGTTCAACTTGATTCCCCCAGCTGTGACTCTGTTGTGAGGTATTACTGAAAGAAAAGACAGCACTTGGAGCTGATTGAAAGAGAAGCATGCCGTTAGAGGAGGTTGCCAAGGTAACAGAGAGCTCTGGGAGAAATGTAAAGTGACAGTGTGAAATGCAGGAAGGGAACGGTATTGATGTGTAGAAGAACAGTATGGAGAGAGAATTCAAATATTAAAAAAAAGTGTAACAGAAACAGTAAAGGAGTGTAATGACAAAAAAATTACCATAGCTCTTCTAGGCACCCTTGACACCAAGCTGCTTCAAGATGACAATTAAGTTAGAAGTTGGTTAAATTTCCCCATTCTACAGATGGTTGCTATTTGAATAGGAAAGACGTTCCAAAGGAAAATCCAATTTTGACCATTCCTTGCAGCATAAAGTCCTTGCATATCCAGAGTGCTCCCAAGCTAACTTGTATATATTTGCAAGTTCAATTGACGAATCAAAAAGCAAAAAAAATGTTCCTCAAACTTTCCAAACACGTCAACACAGGTCCATGCAAAGTTATGCCATCTTAGCACAGGTTAAACAAAACATGATCTATCATACCAGATGATATATAGATCTTAATTTATTTTAAACATTGAGAATGTATTGTCACGAACCATATGTTTTATATGTGTATGTCTATATAGAGCAGAAAAATTTTAAACTTTGGGAATATATTTTGTCACTAACCCTTCAGGAACAATAAACATATTGACAAAAAAAGGTAAGACAGCAGTATTTTTAAAATGGATCCCTAAAACTCAAAGAAAAGCTAACAGTATTCCTGTTTGACTAAAGGTTGTTTTATGTCTTGTAAAATTTCTAACAATCAAACAATAACCATAAATGAGATTTAAGACACTAAAAAAAGTGGGTTCCAAGCTTACACAGAAAAAAAACAAATCTGAGTTACAACATAGAACAGTACAGCACAGTATAGGCCCTTCGGCCCACGATGTTGTGCTGACCTATTATCCTACTAAGATCAATCTACCCTGCATACCCTACATTTTACTATCCTCCATGTGCCTATCCAAGAGTCGCTTTAAAGTCTTTAACAGTTGGACAGTGTTTTTCTAATAGTAGGCGTAACTTTTATATTTTCCACCACATTAGAGTAAAATTTGAAAAGGGGTACACAGTGGTTTATACAAGACATACAATTATGTGGAAAAATTCAAAAGGAATACACTTCTGGAAAATATGCAATTAAAAAGGTGGGATAAGTTTAAAATAAGTAAAATATCCATCAAATATGAAAATTTACCACTCTTCCATTTGCATCCTTATCGTAAAGGACTCCATATGGAATGCCAATATCTATTGTTTAACTTAGTGAATGCAAAGCCAAAATGGTAGCTGTCACGTTAATAAACTAATAATCAATTGCTCATCAGGTTGTGACTAACTCCATGGATTAGTTTATTTAGCACAGTGCAACATATTACAAGTAATAAAACAAACATTACAGCAAACCAACTGATAGAGTGTGCAGCTTGCAGAGACAAAAAGCAGGCTAACTGCTAGGCAGAGTCACAACGTTGTATATACACAGCACATGGTATCCTTAAAGATTAACTCTTAAAGGCAAGGCACACAAAACAATAACCTTCTCATGTACCAATTTGAGGTAATTAATCTGGCACTTAATCTTTAGAGGAAAGAATTCTTGGTAATGTGCAACATTGTGTCTCTCCACAAGTGAATCAGGGTTTGCATTTTACTGGCCCCTGCCCTAGAGGGGGATTGTACAGGAGCTGTGACTGGTGTCAAACCTGTTTAAGAAGGACCACTCTCACCATTTTACAATGGTGATGTATCACAAGAAACTTAGTGATTTTGTGTTTCGCATTGATATTGTTTAATGAAAGGTTTTAAAATTAATGATAAAAAAAGTGAGAAAACTAATCACTAGTAAGTTTGTCATTCACAATTACAGTGCATAGTACAGGTTGACATCAGTAAGATGTAACTAGCTGTGATAATTAAATTTAAATTAAAATGATTGATCTGACAGTAATCCTTAAAAAAAAGGAAGATATAGACCAAGCAAATATTGAAACAAAAAACCTAATCTAATATAGACAAAGTTTGGATTTTTCATTGCTCAACAGCAATATTGATGATTATCATGATTCAAATGACTTTTTATAGTATCAAAATGAAATGTCATTCTTTGACTTATAAAATAAGTCACTTTAAAAGACTATCCTTACAGTCTACCTTAAAATTTGTGACTCTCATTGTTTACTGACTGACACCAGGAACACAAGTTCATGCCTGTGACCCTCTAGGCAGCACCTTCCACCAGTCATCCCATCCAGGCATAAAAGCCAAGTATCATAATTCCTAGTTTTCACCTTGGCCTACTTTCACGACTTCTTGTGACTCATCATTGAGCATTCCCAGTCAAGGCCCAGTATTGTGTATGTAACCCATTCTATCAATTACTTGAGACAAAGAAGGTAAATACATTTAATGTCACATGTTTAAAAAATGTTCATTGCCTTAAAACAACTAAAATGTAAATTGAAATCAAAACTAAAGAGTGCAATGTACCATAGTTAGAACTGAAAGTTACATAAATGAGTGCAAGAATTTAAAAAAATCTGCCAAAGCCAAGCATATTCTGATAAAACGTTATTCAATTTAATATTTTAATTTACATTTCTGTCTATGTACAATGTACTGAACATCTGAAAACACACAGGTTAACATGATAAAACACTGTTGGATGCTGAAGGAGCACAGAGATTGTTTGTGAATACACTCTGTTGTCAAAAGCAAGGCACTGCCCTTTAACAGCTAGGGTTCCTGAATTCAGCCTGCAGAGTTACTCTGAGCAACTGGCAATTGTCGCAATAAATACAGGCAAAGCCATTACAATAACATGCATATAATCTTTATACAAATAAAGACATTATGCAACAAAAGAAGTTTTGTATTAGTATATGGCATCAACAGTATAAACATCATACAAAAACTTTTACGAACACGGAATGTATAATGCAGCTGACTGCATCCCTTCTAGCACCTACATTCTTACAACTACAGTATTCAGTAGGACCTGCGTAATTTGTAAAACACAGTCTGGTGGATTAACCAATTCTGACTCAGAAGATCTTGCCTTTGTACATCAATATTCTTACGTCCAAGCTCTGTGATCATCCTTAAAACACTGTAAAAGATTTTTAAAAATTAAAAGTGTGTTTTTTTTATACTCCATATATTTTTTTCTTCTTAAGCAATGTGTAAGTGCTCTTCTGGTTCACAAAGTGTCCCCACGTCATATGTATATGTATCAGTACAAATATCTTTGTAATTCAAGTTCAGGTAATTTTGTCAGTAAAGTTAGTGCCAACAAATCCTGTATTTCAAATTCTTTTAGTATTACAATAAATTAGAGTTTGAAAAAAAAAACAAAACCAACAAAAAAAAAGTCTTGAAGTCGTAGCACTTTCAAAAAAATTGCACTTGAACGTGAGGGCCAACAGCCTTTTATCGCCGCATTCTAAAAATCAGAATATTTTTCATCAAAGATGCCTCCTTGCACCACCACTTTTTGTTGTACATATGACACATCAGGAGCTATACTAAAGGCATCAATCACAATAAAAAGCATACTATCTTTATAACAACTTTGTTGTTGACATTTTAAAAAAGTTTCCTATCACCCAAGAACGGCGAGACAACATGTTACAGACCGAAAAGTGTCAGATAATCATTTCTACCATGACAGGTCTCGTTCCCAAGTGCCACGTCAGCAATTCCCAAAAGCAGCAAGCAGACAGTTTTTTTTTCAAAATGTATAGGATCCTGCAGAGTAAAGCGCCAGGAGAAGTCCTTGGACGTGGGCAGTTCGAGCTGCTTTCTAGGGGACAGAAGCCAGTTCACCAGCTGTTGTTTTCATCACAATCCACTTGGCTACTGAAGTGTGCACTAGCTTGCCAAGAAGACAGAGGTAAGACATCTCAGAAAGGCAGTGTATCCAGAAATAGCTTGTCAATAATGGCTGGGGGTGGCACCAGGTCCTCTAATTTTAGGTAGAAGATACGTTGGAGCCCCTGCGTGCAAAGAGTACGCAACTGAGGTATGATGCCCAGCACCTTGGACAATGGCTGCCCTTTGTTTTCCCCTGTACTGCTGAATAACACATGTTCCTTCAGGCAGCTGACGATTCGGGATTGCAACTCTTCCACTTTCTTTGGTTCTTTTAACCCATGGCGATCTGCAGAGAGATGACGAACAATATTAGCATCCTATTATGACATTAGATAAGTAAAGGCATGCTTCTTTGCTGTTTATAGTGCACTTTCAAACACAGTCAACCTAACTTTAAAATTTTACCAAGCAAGGGATAAGTATAACTTTATCTTATCTTTGGAATCTTGTTGTACAGTTCATTTCCAAGGTCACAAGATAAAAATTTCCTCACGTTGGCATCTGCAAAGTTGTATTTGGCTCGTCTCAAAGAACCCACAAAAAAGAGTGATTAGACTGGGAAAAAGGAACACTTTCCAGAATAGACCTTTGACATATCTTGGCTAGCAACATTTAGCATCAATGCAGAGTGTCCGGGGTACAAAGTTGATTGCTTCCTAAACTCAATCAACATCAAAAATCATTTAAAAATGTACTAAAAATACCACACAGCAATTACTTCTGTAATGATCATTTTTGGTCAAAATTTAGCATCCAGTTTCCTATGGTAAATAATGTCAATGTTTCCCATCTTTCTTTTCCCATTTCAACTGTGTAATTGCAGGTTCTGATCAATGGGTGCCACTGTGGAAAAGATTTCAGAATCCATTCTTCATCTTGTTTTTCAGAATTAGTTCTGAGGAAGGGTCACTGGACCTGAAATAATAACTGATTTCTCTACAGATGCAGCCGGACCTGCTGACCTTTTTCAGCAATTTGTTTGTTTGATTTCCACCATCCACTATTTTTTAAAATATTGTTTTTCTTTTATGTACTTTCAGGTCCTTTGGGTAATTCTCTTTCTCCCACCCTGGCTGGTCCTATAAGTAGTTATAAACCTACAAATCAAACAATCTTGTAACTTAGGATGTGGGGTGCTGAGGGGAATGAGCTGTGGCATAAGCATAGTTGAGAGCCTGTTGGGAGTTAAGGATGGAGGGAAATTAGAACATTCCAGCATGCCAGCTCAGCTTGTACCGCAGGCAAGGAGCAACATAGTTAGAACTCTACCATCTTCACACTGCTTTCAGTGCCACTGGAAATAAAGTAGATTTCCTTCAGCAACTCCCCTCCTTACCACATCACCCACCACTTTACACAAAGGTAAAAGGCAAGAAAAGCAGGCAGAAGGTAATGGATACGCCAGAAAGCACTGAAAAAGGTGAGAGAGAGGAAACTGAACTGAAAAACAGAGTCAGAGGTACAGACAGAGCTAAATGAACGAAGGTGCAATTTGTTATGAACAATATCACAGGAAACACATTAGTAGACAACATAGAAAGCAGAAAACTACACTGACTTGGATTAAAATTTTAGTATTAAAGCAATAAAAGATTTTCCTTTGAAAATGGTTAAATCTAAAACAAAATTAAAAGAAAACTTTGGATTGCAATTTATGATATTAACCACAAGGTTTTCCTCGAATAGAAAACAAGCAATCCTTTATCAGATCAAAACAAAGCTTCCTTCCTCTCTCCATGAGCTTTATACAAGTTTTCTAAGTTGAAAAGATTGAGGAGTATTCAGCAAAGGGTAGATTTTAAAGCAGGAATGGAAGTCAATACAATACAATTTCCTTTTATTGTCACGCGTACTCCATTGTACGAGTACGGTGAACAACTTTTCCAATGTCTGCCTTCTCATGGCAGCATCTTAGGTACAAGTACCTAGGTACAATTCTTGGATACAGCAGAGGAATAGAAGTAGTTGCTTAGAGTTGACAATAAGTTAAAAATAGGAAAATATTAAGGGGTCAACATTAGTGTCCTAAGGTAAGTTTATAGTAAGGATTGTCCCCTCAAGGATGTAGAGCAGAGTAGCATGTAAATGGAAGTACAGCAGATCAGGAAGAAATGTAAATTTAAAAAGTAATAAGGACATTTGAGACAAGGTTATATTAGGAACTATTTAGAAAGGTCTGAAACTAAAAGGTACCATCTCTGTAAATGTTTTACACAACAAGAAAAAGTGAATGAATACTGCAGATAGAAATAAAAACGTATGATCTAATTTGGTAATGCAGAGTAATGTAACCAAGATTAGGAAGTAAACATTCCAAGACATATGACCTTTAAAAGAAATTGGCAAAATGGAAAAGGAGCAGTATGGGGTGGCCTTGAAAAATAAAAGATGGCTAAAGGTAGTGGTAAAGAGAAACAATTTTTAGCTCAGAAAATCAAGATGTATTGCGTAGAGTTAAAAAAAATACAAAAAGGCAGGCAACACTGGTGGCACTGATTTATAGACCCACTAACAGTGGTTGTAGTGTGTGCTAGAGTATAAACAAGAAATCAAAGGCCTATTTAACAAGTTAATCATTATGGGGGATTTTAAAGCTTTATGATAGATTGGGAAGTGTAGGAATGGTGGCTGAACGTCATAATTCCAAACTTTTCAGATGAGATAGGTATTGGGGAAATAATGAAAGATGTGTTTGTAATATTAGTTATCAAAACGTTTATAGGTGTGAGGAGGGAACATGTACAAGAAGGATCATCAAATGAGGCTATGTCTGTTGAACTGAAGAACACAAAGGAGCCTGTGAGAATGTACCACAGATTCCAAAACAATCAGAAGATGATGGAAGAGTAATTGTGAAAACATTGTAATATTAAGGCAGTAGCAGTGGGTCATTTTAACCACCCCAATATTAAACAGGCATATAATCATTACAAGATGCATATAGGGAGTAACATTCTCAAGATGCAGTGAATAGAAGTTTCCTAGCGAATACATAGCAAGCCCAATGAGAAACACCACAGTTCTGGAGTTAGTTTTACAGACCTGGAAAATTACTATTAGGAAAGCATTTTAGCAGTAGAGATCCTAATTCAGTTAGATTTAGAATAGCCATGGGAAAAGACAAGACCTGATTGAGGCGTGCATGATTACGAGGGGCATAGATAAGAAGATAGGAAAAACGTTTACCCTTAGTTGAGTGATGAATAATCAGGGGCATAGATTTAATTCCTGGGTAGTACAACCGACGTATGAAGAGAGACTGGATTGGTTAGGACTTTATTTACTGGACTTCAGACGAATGAGGAGTGATCTCAGAAAACTAAAATTCTAAAAAGGACTAAACACAGGAAGGATGTTCCCAATGAGTTGGAAGTGAGTCCAGAACCAGGGATCATAGTCTGTAGGTATGGGGTAGGCCATTTAGGACTGAGATAAGGAGAAACATTTTCACTCAGATTGGTGAGTCTGTGGAATTCTGATACGGAAAGCTGTTGAGGCCACAACATTGACTGTTTTCAAGGAGTTAGATATAGTTCTTCAGGCTAAAGGGATCAGAGGATGTGGTAAGAAAAAAAAATGAGAACAGGATACAGAGTTGGACGATCAGCCATGGTCATATTGAATAGTGGAACAGGCTCGAATGGCTGAATGGCCTATTCCTGCTATTTACTAGTTTCTATATTTAAGTTAAAAGACCAGGGGAATTGGAGGAAGTTTTCTCTCCCCCCACCAGAAGATGGTGGATAGCTGAAACTCATTGACTGAAAGGGTAGTACAGGCAGAAACTATCATAACATTTCTGAAGTATTATCTGGTCACTTAAGCTCCAGAGCGTTTAAGAATAGGGGTCAAGTGCTGGAAAGTGGGACTTCAGTCAGTAAGTACTTGCAGTAGTGCCTCTATCTATGCCACAAAACCCTATTGCTCCTATTCTTCAGAGTCAAAGTTTTCAATAACAAGGCTAATTTTACCAAGCTAAGATAGAATCCACTGTTCCTAAATCCTAAAGAGAACTTAGAAATGGATTAAAAATAGAATTAGAAAAAGATGCATTCATGTCAAAGCAGTGACAGGCATTCAAAACAAAAAGAGGAGAGAGTGAAAGTTCAGAAAAAGAATGTTCCGACAAAGAAAAAGCATGGAACTCCCAAATCCAGAAATCCCTGGACATCAAAAAAAGGAAAGCTAATGTCAGATACTGAGGGCTGGAATTTCTTGACTTGAAGCAGCATGTTATGGAGGCAGGAAAGCATGGAGGAGTATCAAAATGCTTGGGATGAAGTCATAAAGGAAGTTAAGGAAGGGCATTAAAACAAATTGCTAAGAAAAAAAATCAGGGAAACTCAGTTTTCATAAGTAAATAAGCAAGAGGATAACTAAGTGTTCAGCCTATTATGACATACCACAACAGCAACTACACAGGAAAGAGGAAGAGCACCTATACAAAATCTTCACTATGCACGGATATCCCCGCAACTTCATCCGCAGATGCCTACAAGAGGAGGACACAGTGGAAGACATGAATAAAATTCTTATGAATGGTGTGGATTTGTCTTCTATATTAAAAAAGGGAGGTGGGGATTTGGGTGAAGAACGTAGGTAACAAGAAGTGTAAATATTGGATGTGACAAACAGAGCGAGGAAATATTAAGGTGTTTAGCATCTTTTGAAAGTAGATAATTGCCAAGTCTAGATGAAACATATGCCAGCTGTTAACAGAAACAAGGGAGGGAGTAACGGAGGCTCTGACTATCATTTTCTACTCTTCTCTGGCTGTAGGTATGGTGTCAGAAGAGTGGAGGATTGTTAATATTGTCTCATTGTTTGAAAAAAGAGGCTGAAATAACTCCAAAGGTCGATATTCTGTTACGAAGTCATCCTTTATGGAGAGTCCTTGATATTGAGCCAGCTCTCAGAGTGAACAAGATTTCTGACAGTCTTGTTCTTATCTGTCAGCCAAGGCTCCCTGATTGGACCAGATTAACAGCCCCAATCAGGGAATTCATTCTAATGAGGTCCATCTGGTGGACCTCATTACAATCACTACAGAGGCAAAGGGATAGACCAATTTATTACAGATTTATCAGCCTAAACTCAGTGATGGATAAAGGTATTAGAAGAAACATTGATAAGCGGTAGTAATCATTACATCAAAAAGGCACAGATAAATCAAGGACAGTTAGCGTGGATTTGTGAGGGGAAAGTAGTGCTTGACTAACTGAACTGAATTTCTGGGACACAGCATTTCATGTAGTTAATGTGGATTTTGGCAAGGCTATGAGGATCTATAATGCAGATGGGTAAGAAAGCAGAAGCCCATAGGACCCAAGAGAAAGTAGCACATTGGACCTAAAGTTGGCCCTGTGTCAGCAAGTACCAGGTAACGGTCAGCAGAGGTTTGTGTTTTGTGACTAGAAAATTGCTTCTAGTGGCATTCAGCAACACTCACCAGTAGATCGCTTGATTTTCATGATTCATTAGACTTGAATGCAGGGGTCATTTAGATGTTTGCAGATGATATGAAAGTTGGCAATATATTCAGTACTGAGGAAGATTGATGGATTCCTGCAGTCTACAGCAATTAACTAGTACGGTGTCAAAAAAGTGGCAAAATGAATTCAAGCTGGAGAAGGTCAGGCAAAAAAGGCAATGGAATCGACAATAAATGGTGGGATACAGAGAGGCATAGAAGGAACTTTGAATGCCTGCCCAGGCATCCCTGAAGGTGATGTGACTCGATAAGCTGATTAAGCAGAAAAGCTTTTATTAGTGGAGGCTAACAAGAGCCAAGTACTGTTTATGATTTTGATCAAAGCATCGCAAAGAAGGGAGAGATAACCTTAGAGAGGTTACAAATGACATTTACGAGGACACTGACAAGAATTGAGAGTTTTAGCTATAAGAAAAGGTTAGATATCCTAACATTGGTGACTGGGTGTATTTTTTAAAAAGAGGTGTACAATAATAGGAGGGGCCTAGAATTCATTGGAAGCATGGTTATCTTAGTAGAGGTCAATAATGAGGGGCATAGATTTAAAGTAATTGGTACAGGAATTAGAGGGGCGTTGAGGAGCTTTAGTTCCACAAGAGTCAGAGGAAAGATCCAGAACTCAACATGTGAAATGGCGATAGAGACAGAAAACCTCATCACACTTGGATACGAACATCAAGAGCTGTAACATACAAAGCTTCAGGACAAGAAATGGCAAATGGGACTGGGCCGGTTAGTTGTTTTACAGCTGGAACATACTCAATGGGTGCGAGATAATAGGTACTGCAGATGCTGGAGAATCCGAGATAACAAGGTGTGGAGCTGGATGAACACAGCAGGCCAAGCAGCATCATAGGAGCAAAATCTCCCCTCCCCCAACCGCATCCCAAAACCGGCCCAGCTCGTCCCCACCTCCCTAACCTGTTCTTCCTCTCACCTATCGCCCCACCCCCATCTCCTATCTACTAACCTCATCCCACCCCCTTGACCTATCTCCTCCCTAACTCCCCACCTACACTCACCTTTACTGGCTCCATCCCCGCCTCTTTGACTTGTCTGCCTCCTCTCCACTTATCCTCTCCTCTATCCATCTTCTATCCACCTCCCCCTCTCTCCCTATTTATTTCAGAACCCTCTTCCCCTCCCCTGTTTCTGAAGAAGGGTCTAAGCCCGAAACATCAAGCTTTCCTGCTCCTGTGATGCTGCTTGGCCTGCTGTGTTCATCCAGCTCCACACCTTGTTATCTCACATACTCAATGGGTGTAGTGGTAATGTCACTGGATTGATAATGCATAGCCCCAGGCTAATGTTCTAGGGGCATGGGCCTGAATCCCACAATGATAAATGACAACGATATTTGAATTCAATTTTTAAGAAGTCTGTAATTATAGTTAGTCTAATGGTGACCATGTTATCGATTGGCACAAAATCCCATCTGGTTTACTACTTTTCTTTAGCAAACTAAATCCGCTGTCATTACCTGGTGTGACCTATATGTGACTCCAGGCACACTGCAATGTTGTCAACTTCCCTTTAAATTGGCCTAGACAGTGAGCCAATCAGTTCAAGGACATTTAGGTATGGACAAACCTGGAGCTTACCAGTGATGCCTACATCCCATATAAGAATTTTAAAAAAAAGGGTCTCCTTCAGTTCTTTAAATTTCATTTAGTTGTACTATAGTCTGCTTCCTGGGATAAGGGCAGTATTCTATCAAAGAAGATTCAGTAGAGTGGGTCTATTTTCCCTGCAGTTTAAGAATGAAGGGTGATCCTTGCAACATAAAATTCTTAAAAGGGCTTGATGCTGGGAGAATATTTCCTCTGGATAGGGCATCCAGAACAGAATGTGTTCACTCAAGGGTTATGCATTTTCAGAATTCTCAACCCCAGGAAGTAGTGGATACATCAGTACTTAATGACAGCAATTAACAGACATTTATAGACTGCTTGTTATCAAATGCAAAGAGAAAGGGGGCAGTGCAGGAAAACAGAGTGAAGTAGAAGATCAGCTGTCATGCTACTGAATAGTAGAGCAGGCTCAGACAGTTGTACCCCTGCTCTTATTTTGTGTCCTTCAGATGGGACAATTTGGGTCATGGACGGATCTAGGATTTTTGGATGATTTGAAATCAATTAATTTTACACAAAATAATGGGAGCAGATAAATTATGTAAAATACTTAAAGATAAACTATTCATAATTATTATTTTTCATGTTAGTATTAAATCAAACATTAAAATTAAGATTTTGGAAATTCTGGTGTGGAGGTGACAATAATTTAAAAAGTCAAGTGGTGCATGGGAAATATTAGCAAACAAAATAAAGCATAGAAAGAAAGTGTCCAGAGACGAATTGTGGAATTGTAAGCTATGGCAGGAATATTAAGTAAAAGTCTTGCTCTGGCATTTACAAATATTAGTGAAACAGTTTAATTTGAGGAATAAACAAAACTAATAGCAGCAACTATAGAAGAATTGGTTCTGAATATATTATAAGAACACACGGTGGATATGTCACTTGACTTGGAAGGCATGAACCTAGACCACTGCGAAAAAATGTGGAGGAGAGAAAGTAGAAGAGTCGTTTTTTTAAAAAATATAAGAACTGTATCATTGAGCTTGAGAGAGTGGTCAATGCAAGACCACTGTTCAAGAAAGTTGAACTGGGTAACAATGACCAGTTAATTAAAATTCTGCTTTGGTTGCAATCTCTTTAGAAACTATAAATGAGATCATTATTAAATATTTAGAAGGTCATTACTAAAATGAGCAAACAAATTGAAGTTTTTTGCCTTGCATTCATGAAAACTGCGATGCTAGAAGACTTAAACAAAGGGTGACCGTTTTGTACAGCATGGGAATAGGGTGCTAATTGGTTGAGACATCATTGGCATGGAGTTGCAGCAAAAGCAATTATGTCAGAACAAAAGTAAGGCTATTCAGCCTGTCAAGTCTGACCCACCATTTGCGATCATGGCTGATTAAACACTTCAACACCTTTTACCTAACCCATCCCCATAGGCCTGTAACACCACTGGAAATTGGAGATTTATCAATCTTAACCTTAAATAAACTCAAAAGGCTGAGCTCCACAGCCTCTCTATCATAAAGGATTCCAAAGGTTCACAAGCTTCTGAGTAAACAATAAAATTCTTGTTTCAGACCCAAGTGACATTCCTTTTACTTTTAAGTTGTATCCTTGCTTCTAGACTTCCCAACCAGGGGAACCATCTTACATGCACCTACCCTTTCCATCTAAGTATTTTGAAAGTTTCACTAAAATCAGCTCTAATTCTTTGAAACCATCAAGAATACAGGCCTGGGATAACAAGGTGTAGCCTACTCCTATGATGCTGCTTGGCCTGCTGTGTTCATCCAGCTCCACACCTTGTTATCTCAGATTCTCCAGCATCTGCAGTTCCTATTATCTCAAGAATACAGGCCTGGTTTGCCCAACCTCCCTTCAAAGAACAATCCTGTCATTCCACCATCAAGTGTAGTGAACCTTCATTACACTCATCTGTGGCAATATCTTTCCCGAGATAGCAGGATGAAAACAGCCCACAGTTCTTCAGGTGAGATTAAACACGCTCTTGTACAATTGAAGAATTCACTACTCCTGTACTCAAATCCTTTTGTAATAAAAGCTAAAATTGTATTAGCCTTCCCATTAGCTTGCTCCTACTCAGATGGAATATTCAAATGTCCAATCATTCAATCTAATGGTATGTTTAATAACAGGGATAACTCATAACAAGAATAGGAAGTTCAAACTATAAATCAATTTGAAGGTCTTGTGGTGCAGAGATTTTTGGCCCTGCCATTGAGCCAGGAGACCTGGGTTCAAGTCCCATCTGCTCCAAAAGGTGTGTAGTAACATCTGAGCACATAGATTAGAAAATATCCTCTAACTCTTAAGCTTGAAACTGATTGTGAAGCCAGTAATATAATTCTGAGGTGGCTATGCAAATAATTTGTTTGGTAAGGTAGATTCTAAATTTACTGTTAAGCTTGTAGGTCATGTGATATCATTATATTCATTTGAACTTTACCCATGTCATCTGAGAATGTCAACAACAAAAAAAAAAAATTGGTAAGCAAGAGAGCAGCCTGGTACATGACATATGGCATCTAGTAGCACCTTGGACTAAACGGAGTAATGTCAGTTTAAGATACTGACACATCATTGGTTTGATAGTGGTTCTGAAGTTTAGTTTTAGCAGGAAAATGGCAGCATCGAGGCAGAGACCTAATGAGGGCAACATGCTGGGAGAAAAGATTTCAATTTAAATGAAAAAGTAGAGTTAATCCACCTGGGCCCACAGCCATAATGTTCTGTTATCTGAGTGTGCAGTAACTTTGGTCATTATAGACAGGTATTGAATCTGTTCAGATACCTTGTCATAAATGAACTGGTGCAGATGGGAAAAGTCAAAGAGAAACATGGGAGGGAATTAAAAAAAACAAAAATAAACTAAGGGTACACAGGTAAACTAAGGATACCATTAATTTATTCAAGAACTTATGCTCGGTACTCAGGCTACAGTGTAGGTTTCAGTATCACAAGCATACAAGCATATGGAAATCAATGTGACCCAAGAGTTAACGCAAAATATTGCAAGATTACTCCTCATATTTAATCCTGTTTATTCATGTTCATTTAGTTTTCTTCAAATGATTTCACCATTTAAAAACTTTTGCAACACAAGCAGATTAAGAAGCAGACCTTTACAGAGATAGTGCAATTATCACATGTACCACTTCCTTACAAAAAACAAGTGCTTGAAGACATCACCTACACCTATGTGCCTGAACAGCTGGACATCTGAATTGATTTTTTTTTTAAAAAACTAAAGGATCAGGAAACGAAACCACAATCTGTTAATGCATATTCAATAGAGCCCCAAGCAAATCCCTACAAAATGTATTAAAACAGCAAAATAGTTTGTAATCGTATTCAATATTAAAACCAAAACAGTCCTGCCAGTGTAATCTCATTGAGACAAAAGTGACTGAGGTTACAAAATTTAGGATAAAAACCACAAGATAGAGGGGTAATAAACGAAGCTGCCCTGCAAATCTTATACACAGAACAGTACAGCACAAGAACAGGCCCTTCAGCTCACCATTCTGTGCCAACACATGATGCCTTTCTAAACTAATACCATCTGCCTGCACATGGTCCATTGCTCCCTATTCCCTGCTAGTTTGTGTGTCTAAATGCCTCTTAAATGTTGTTATTGCACCCGTTTCTGCCATCTCTCTTAGCAGCATTTTCCAGGCACTTACTACCCTCTGTTAAAAACGTGCCTTACAAGTTTAAAATCTCCTTTAAACTTTTCCACCCCTCACCTTCAACCTATGCCCCCTAGTATTTGACATTTGCACCCTTGGGGGAAAAAAGACTGACTATCTACCTTAATCATGCCTCAAATTTTATCAGGTTGCCAACACTTTGGCAAAAACAATCCAAGTTTGTCCAACCTCTCATTATAGCTAATACACTCCAACCCAGGCAACATCCTGTTAAACCTCTTTTGTACTCTCTCTAAAGCATCCACCAACCCTTTCTATACAGTGGAGACTTGAACTGCATACAATGCTGCAAAAGTGGCCTAACTAAAGTTTTATACAGCAGCAACAAGACCTCCCAACCAATGAAGGCAAGCATTCCACAGACCTTCCTTACCACCTTGTCTACTAATGTAGTCACCATCAGGGAGTGATGAACATGTACCCCAAGATTGCTCAATGCTCCCAAGGGTCCTGCCATTTACTGCACATTTTCCTCTTGCATTTGATCCCAAAATGCATTACCCCAAACTTGTCTGGATTAAACTCCATCTGCCATTTCTCCACCCAACTTTCTAACTGAGCTATGTCCTGTTGGATCTTTTGACAACCTTCCTCACTATGCACAACTGTACCAATTTTCATGTTGTCAGCAAACTTATTTTATATAAGAAAAAAAAAGGTCCTAGTACTGATCCTTGCAGAAAACCACTGGTCACAGATCTCTGGTCATAAAACATGCCTCCAGAACAATCCTGTCTACGAACAAGCCAACTTTGTATCTAACTTATCAACTCACTGTGGATCCCTTGTGACAAATGTTCCTCGACCAGACCATCATAAGGGACCTTGTCAAATACTTTAGTAAAGTCAACGTAGACAACATCAACTGCCATACCCTCAACCATCCTCATCACTTGCTCAAATAACTTAATCAAATTCGAGGGACAAGAGATCCCCCACACAGAGTCAGGGTGACTACCCCTAATAAATCCATTCTTTTCCAAATGTGAAAAAAATCCTGTGTAAGAATCTTCTCCAATAATTTTTCTACCACTGATGGAAGGCTCACTGACCTATAAATTCTTGGATTATCCCACTGTAATTCTTAAAGGGAAACTATTGACTATTCACCATTCATCTGGAACATTACCTGTGGCTGAAGAGGATACAAAGATCTTTCACAAGGCTCCAGCAATCTCCTCCCTTGCCTCCTCTGGTATCCTGGTATAGATCCCATTATGCCCTGGGTTCTTATATACCTTAATGTTTTTCATGACACCCAACAGCTCCTCCTCCCTAATTTTGACATGCCCTAGAATATCATACTCCACTTAAAGTAAACATTTGCAAAATTCTTCATCAATAAAAAAGAAAATTCCTACCTGTGATCATAACTAGAGCTGCTAGACATGCAAAAGCTGAGACATCAAAATTAAGGCTTTGTAAATTTGTAGAGAATTCCTTGATTGTGTCAAGCCATTCACCAAATCCACGAAGGCACTGAAGTCGATGCAAGACAAGCCCATTACAGAATACAAACTTATCCTCTGCTGGAGCAGATCTGTAAATAATTGTGGAAAAACTTAATTAATGAACTGTGATATTACAATTCAACTGTGACATCTGCAACACATGACCAGCAGTATTTTACATCCTATAAGAGATCTGAAATTATGAACTCAACCATCCAGAGTTTTAAAATGCAATTATACTGTGGATACAACACTATATGTTTGTTGCTGATACTGTCTATGGTAACATGCATGGTACAGAGAAAGAGAAAGTGAGCTTACAGAAGTTGGCCCAAGATTCTAATTCTAGAGGGTGGCAAACAAAGGGCTACACTTTTGCACATGCTGACTGATTCAACATCTGATGTTTTTTATTTGTACACAAAAGGTTGTATTTTAGGAAATTTGGCACATTGAATCTTGAATGATTTGATTACATTGTAAACATGCTTGCTTAGTCAATTATTTAGTGGCATGCTTACTTCATTTCACATTGCCTGTTTTCAATGACAAGCACAATGCCACTGATGTCATCTCAAGTACATTGGTTATATTGGTTACTTTTCAAACATGTTTGGAATGCAACCAAATCATTCAAGATTCATTGTCCCAAAATTTCCTAAAATAGATTGTTTCCATAATTACATCTACAAATAGAGCACTGTCAACTAAACTGAATGACAATATACAAAACCTCCCAAACGTACAAATTTCTAGTTGTTCATTTCTTTAATATGAACACATGGTATGTGTCCTGGGCAAGAACTAATTTGGAACAGTTTTTTTTACCCCCCAGAATATATCAGGAATATACCTGTGGGAAAGTCTCAGTACGAAGAGTTCCAGGAAAGCAGATTCAATAAGTAAAGTCTGATCTTCCTTAGGGAGTTCACTGAATCCTGGTATTTTTTCGGCCCAGCTCTGTGTGATCTCCACAGATGTGGCAAGGAGGCCATAGAATTGACGGACATACTCAGCATCAGCTCCAGATGTCGGCTGTTCAGCAGCACAGAACTGCAGGTGAGAAAAGCAACATGTTAGCGAAGGTCAGCTACACAAATTAAAATTTCCCAAAACACAAAAGAAAATAAAAGATGTCCAGAGACCTTCTGAAAAGGATAATCATTGACTGTAAAAGATATGTTCCAAAAGCTTTGCATTTTGATGAAAGAAATTGCTTGGGTCTTTCCTATAATGATCAGAAATTTTTGTTGATATATTACATTTCAATTTTAGGAAAGGTCTTAAAAGATAATTACATTTTACACATTACAAACTTTATAATTGAAATCAAGACACACTTATGAAGTGGAACTTGTAATGGCTAGTAATATTCTGCAGTCTCTTTCATTCATTCTACAGACAGCCTCTGATTAGAGGTGAAAATTATTTACGTCTATTCAATATGCAGATATATCAGAATAAGTTCAACCACATACTTTACGATTTGACATTCCATTGAACAAATTGAAACAAGATCAAATATATCTTTTCCTCTGAATTGAATATTAAAAGAAATACAGAGAGTTTTGACATAGTTGTTAGCAATGTTCTTCTCATTAATTGTAACATTGCACAAACCTTTCCTTCATATGTCATCTTTGGTTTTGAAAGAAAGACTTAAGAATGAACACAAATAACATTGTAAAGTAATTGTGATCTCAACGGGAATGTTTGCTGTGGGGACATTAAACTAAGGAAGAAGTGAATTGAAATGACTTTTCATTTGGAATGTTCAAAGAAAAAGGATTAAAAGCTGGTTTGCTGGTGCAAGTCACACACTTAGCTCTCAAATCAAATACGCTGTTTGTAAATTTAATTTGAAATTACTGGAATAATTTCCTCAATACACAGGCAAGTTACCATCTTAAAATATTAAACAGCTAAATTACTTTGGCATCTATTTTGGAGTGCTGGGGTTTAAGGGAGGAGTGGCGCCTCCTCCAGGCATGCTAACAGCATTCTTTGAAGTGGCTCATCCTGTACTGATTTTCACCTTCAAATGGTTGCCAAAAACATAATAACCTAACAGTGGACATCTAAGTAAATAATTCTTTTCTGCTAAAGAAAACGAAGCAGCTTTAAGAAACTTTGGAAACATTAAATGGAAAAAAATTCCATTAAAACAAAAATTCTAGCAGCCCCTGGAAGTGTTCGCAGCAAACCTCACGGTTACAAACTTGTGGGGCTTGGTATAGTCCTTAGTTGTCAACTAATATTGGAGGCTCATTGCTAACATCTTGATTAAAAATATAGCTAGACTGTTGCTAAAGGGTTGTATAATGGAGCTTCTGTTGCACAAAAGGAAACATTTATTGTGACAAGATTTTTTTCATAATTTAGAATGGGGTTTCTGTACTTACACTGATCTATACAACAAAATAGGAAATCTGGGGAGATTTGTTTTTCCATTGGATATATTAAGGACCAACTACTTTCAACTTAAAAGTCAGAGTATACAATCCAATGAGGCACCATCATGTTTACCAGCTTGCTCCAAAATATTGTTTATTTTTAAATAAACCATATTTCCCCCAGTTGATTGTTTTTCAGTTAATGTTGTGGAATACATCCAAGTAATCTAGAGCAAAAATATGATGTTCAGGAAGTTTATAGAAGATTTATACCAAGAACGTGTTCAGAAACCATAAATAATTTAAAATTTGATGAAATGTTTGTCACCCTCGTACTTATTAGCAGTAGATAGAACAATTAGTTAAGTAGGTGTAACAGGTCAGCTCGGTGTCATCGTCATTTCATGGTAACTGCTATTGCTGCTATAGGTGTTGAAATGGTATCCACTTCTTTGACTGCGTTTATATCTGTGTGAGTTCATACCTGAGTGTAATTGTGGCTGCTGGGAGTGGAGTCTACAAGTGCCCGCACAAGAGCATTCATCAGACTGATTGGAGGCGAGGGTGGGGATGGTTCCTGGAGAGGGCTTTTTGGTTTGGAGGGCAGACGACCCCTTCTTCCTTTTAAACTATCTGTGCGGACCACTGAGGGGGGGGGGGGGGGGAAAGAGAGGGAGAGAGAGAGAGGGAAACATTTTAAAGAAGGTCCGTACACAATCACAGACTCTAAAGAAAAGTATATGGATAAATAAAAATAAATCTTTACATTTTTGAGCTACAATACAAATTTAAAAGGTGCTAAAAAGTTGTGGCTGTAACGCTTTTTTGTTTATTTTTTTTTGAAAAAAGAAAAACTTTCCAGATGTGGAGGTTTACAATTTGTGAAAACGTTATAGCCACAGCTGGATTAGTATAATCGCATCAGAATACATTGCGGCTTTATTTTTTTTCTGTTATTTGGGTTTCCTGTTGGACTCATTCAGAAGAGTCTATTACCCCGCTACCCTGTCAGATATTTACAGCACGCTTTTGAAGATTGTAGTTTTTTTTAAAATTCACACAACAGGAAATGCACAAAACACGCCGAATTTAGAAGGTCTGGTTAGTCGAAGCATTTAAATTGGCAATGCATTGTTTTCTCTCGGTTTAAACGGTGACAGGTCACAATCACAACCGAGCAAAAATAATTGCCAATTATATAACAAACATTAAAACCTTGGTCAAATCTTGACCATCTTGTGAAAAGCGGAGGGGAGGTTGAAGGACATTGGCTTTGGCAGCCACTATTGCACCAAGACAGCTCTCACCTTCTTTAACCATGCCTACGCTAAGACACTTCTGGAACCTGCAATACTGGCATCGATTGCGCCGCCTCTTATCCACCGGACAGTTCTTGTTCGCCAGACAGACGTATTTTGCATTCTTCTGCACGGTCCTCTGCAAAGTACAAATATTATTACAGGATGTTTTCATGTCGAAAAAAATAGGAGCTGACAAAGCTCACTCTAATTACAATATGAAATGCGCCAACGCCACTTCGATAATTAGATAAAATTAATTTCCTAACACGTTAGCCTGCAGGAAAAACAATTTTACTGGTGTTAGCCGCTGACAATGAGAATCAGCTACATTCGAGCCGGGGAACTCTCAGGAGACAGGCAGCTTTAAATGATGAAATTATTTCTGAAATTACCGGGTCATCACATTGTACCGTTGGGTATAATATCCCTCCCTCTTAATATACCTCCGGGGATCATTTTCCACTTGGCTTATTCCCCCGGTGATTACTGACCTTATTAAGAGAAATTTAAAATGATTTGGGAGAACGTTCCTTTAACCGACATTGGTTGAAAAATAAAAAAAACTAGCTCAGATTTCGCTAATCAAGACTGATCAGTACAATTTCAATCACATTCGGAGTTAGAGTTTAATTAAATACTATATATCTTGATAAAAAAAGTGATATAGCTAGACTATTGCTAACGGGTTAACTGTACTGAAGTCAAGCGTGTTTCTTGGTCATGGTTTATTCTTCAGTAACGGGAAAGGGAATCCCCGGTGTGCTCGCTTACACGGGGATCCCTAACCAGATCGGAAAAAGTTTGGTAAATTAACACCTTTACAAAACAACAATAACAAAAGAAAACCATTATCATAATTACAGATTGCCCGACTTTAGAAAACGCCCCTTAAGTGCTGCAGTTAAAAAGACTCATTAAAGGTAATTACTACCTAACAATAAAACATTGTCGTATTTTCACATTATTGTCCAAGTCTCACTCCTCTGCACCAAATAAAGCTACATTCCAGTCAAACTGCCTGCCAATGTTAACTGGTCTCCTTCAGATATTGTCAACTGTATAGTATGGAGTATATTAGACAAACCCTACTTCTATGTAGAATTTGACTACAGTAACTGCAATAATCAATGATTATATTTTAAAAGTGCTATCCGGGGATACAACATGCTTGGAGAAACAGGCTCCTATAACAGCAAACAAAAAAAAAGTTTCTACAATGAAGCACAGAAGCCACCCTAACAGTTTGTTCAGCACTTCTGTCTTCCAGTTCCATTCCAGTTAGATTGATGTTTTGAAAACAAAACTTTTGGCAATGCCTTTTGGTGATAACGACATTTCCTTCTGATCTTCAGATACTGAAGCTGTCTCAGTTTTAGCTCTGCCCCAACCACTTTGATACAATTTGGTATGTTCCACCCCCTCGCACTTTTGTAATTAATAGTTTGAACGGATCACTAATAACCTTTAGTACCATCGTGTGTAACTGACTTGCCAATGAAACCAGAGAGGTGGCTTGGTTCAGACACCGGTGAATGCCGTGTTTTCTTTAAGATGGTCTCGCTTTTTCAAACATTTCACTTGCACATTTTTATCGTGGTGTTGTTGGTTTGGGATCCAGCTACAGTACTTCCGGATTATATATCACTGACCATTTCAGTTTTCTTTTATTACTGATCAAGATAGATATTTTTCGAATCAATCTGTTCAAAAGATGTTGTTATACATCTCTGGAGCAGACGGGACTTGAACTTTTCGCTAGCATTGAACCGAAAAGGCCCTTTCAAGTTAGAGAAGGATAATTCATTTTAAAAAAGGCGTGTTCAAAAAGTCCTCTTAAATTTTGCTTTACATATTTGATCATGGTGGTAGGTCAGAACTACTTCGTTGACTGTAAGGCGCTTTGCGAGGTCAGATGGTACTGTGGCGTTAAATAGATGTAAGACTTTCATTTTGAACCCAAGATGCTTCTGATTTTTTAACAATATTTGCTTGCTTTGCGATTAGCCACACTCTCTCTGACCATCCTCCCAAAAGAAAGTAACTTTCTCCTCGGTCTGAAGCACAGTGCAGGGAAAGCTTAATTAAAATGAAAGTACATCGTACCTTAAAAAAGCCTTTGCATCCCTCGCAGGTCCTCACGCCATAGTGCTGACAGGCTGCATTGTCCCCGCACACAGCACACATTCCCTCCCCAGAGGAGGAGCCTCGGCTGGGGGGAGACGGTAAGCTCTGGGCACTCTGACTGAGGGGCATTGGGTGGTAACCCAGGCCCGAGCCCTTGACCAAATGCAGCGGGTACTGGCGAGTGTCCATCACAGCTTGTGCAGAAGTACTTTCGGCTCCCATGGACATGTTCAAGGTGGGTTCGTAACACATGTGGCTGCTGGACGCTGGGGAGTGTGGTGGAGACTGTTTGAAGGCAAACAACGGAAACCTGGGCGGGGCGGTCTTCATAGGAGCATCTAAGATATGGCCTGTGGCCATGCAAGTCTGAGTCACTGGAGGTAACGTGTGAGGCTCATCCCACAAGGAGGTCTGTGGAGTTGTGAACTGAGGCGTGGTGGGGGTTGATGGTGGAGACTGCTTGAAGTAAATGGAGGTCGAAGGCATGATGTCCTCTGTTTGATGTTGGATGGATGGCTGATAGTTGTGATGGGGAGAATCTTCCAGTTTAATGAAAGGTCTCTGTGAGGAGGGAGAGTGCATTTGATAGACGCACGATGGTTTGAACTCATAGCTGCCCGAATAACCAGTCTCCATAAAGGTGCTGAAACTGGGCAAGGAGGTGGTGGCTGTGATTTCAGTGCTCCCCAGGTCCATGCCAAATTTCGTATAAGGTGATTCAGTATGCACCAAATCTGAGCTGTATTCCCCAGCATAAGCGTAGTTCTGAGCTGCAAAACTGGCACCTTGTGGCGAAGAGCTGTATTGGGTTTGCACACAGGGCATGTCTAGGAAGAAACACAAAGACTGAAATGACTAAAAGGTAGCAGCAGAACTGATTTGTTATTACCTCCTAGCACGACAAGCATTCACATCACAGGGAGGAACCCTTACTATATTACAGATCGCACTGCATTCAGAGCTCAGAGCCCACAATGCTACTTCTAACGTCGTCTTTTTGTTTCCTGATTCGTTCTAGAAAATATAGATAAAGCATTCCTTTCCCTTAGAACTTGCAACGTCTTACTTCGTTTGCCAGAGCCTTAAAAGTTGTCCAGCATCCATATAGCAGGTCGGAATTCCACAGCCACCTATGTCACTGTGCGACAGTGCTTACTTACAAAGACATCTGTGGACAATTGTGACAGTGCAATGGATATTATCGTGAATCTGCGGAGATCAATGGATAGATGATGGCCAATACATGTGTTTCGAGCCAAGAAAATTAGCCAGGAAATAATGAAGTTTTCTCATTAATATCCTTGCGTGGGTCCCGGGTCAGGAGCTGTGGCGAAATGTTTAAGGGGCGGGTGTGATAGTTGGTCAGCACTGGCCACTGAGTTATATCATTTTTAAATGCCAAGTTCTGTCCTGCAGGGTAGCTAATACAGCAGCAGATCTTTTCACAGTTCGATGACAGGCTGCACCCTGCAGAGAGAGAGTCTCCTGTGAGAAGCTAGCGGAATTTACTTCCTTCCAACAATAGGTGATGTGAACAAGCAGAGATGCGCTTTTCAGTCTAAGATCAATGTCTTGTTTAGAAACCGAAATCAAGCGAGAAGGGAGCTAGTTACGGTTATAAGAAAGATAAACTGAGGGAATTCGTGTAATATGAGAAAATATTAATTTTACACCGGCCAATTAATGAGATCAATTTCCAAATCTCAACAATAAATCAAAGAGTGTTCAGCAACCATCAATACTGACAAGGAATGAATTTTTTTTTATTAAAAAAAGAAAATGACTGTTACACCCAGTTAGCAGAACGAGGAAAGAAAGTGATAGAGTGAGAGAAACAGAGGGTAGGTCTGGTTACATGAGTGAGCAACTGGTTCAAAGAACAAGCCCAAAGATTTTTCAGTTACGTACATGTTTTCTGTATATTTAAGCAACTTCACCTGCATGTATCTGTCAAATCTGTCCATGTATACACCCCTGTAAGTAGTAGCTGGGTTTAATTAATACCTACACTAGCGCATACAGTTTTATTTGTACAGACCTGTTTGCCTGTGCAGTTTTCTCTATGCAGAGAACCCTGTACAGGTTCCTCCGTGTGAATATATACTTGGATATGGGCAGATTTCAGTGTATTGAACCTGGAATTAGGCATGTTCTTATATGTTTATAATCGCCTGGACATCTGCACGTTTCTATGTGGATGCAGAGCTTTGGATGAAGCAACCTTCTTTACGTAGCGATCCTTTTTGTAGTATTCCAGGGTATCCATGTGTTTCAGAAGATATAGACTCAATGAACGCATCCAATAATTTTCTAGATTAAAACTGGAGAATCTCAAGCTTTGCTACCTATTCTAGTGAGCTGTAGCCCAAGTGAAACACCTCCGATAGCAAATGTAGATAATTGAAGTAGAACGAAGAGACAATGAAAATAACGAAACGACAGGAGGACAAGAAAGAAGTTGCTCCGTCGACCCCTGGCCAACTACAATGGTAGCCCAGCATTATTCCCTCCAACCCCACCACAAGGTATAGAGAGAATCGCCTGATTTTATAACGAACCTTCACGTGTATGATACACTTGTGCGTGTATTCTGTTGTTTATATACAACCATGTCGCCTCCAGTGTGTGTGCCAGTGTGTACCTGTGTGTGCCGAGGGGCGGTGATATGTAGCTCGCTGAATGTTGGCTCGGTGGGCTGCTGCCAGAGGCTCGGACACTGTCGAGGTGGTGCCTCCGGGCTGGGAGCTGTCAGCTGTTCGCTGGGGTGACTCGGAGCTCCGGCTCGGCGGGGAAAGCTCTTCCGAACCAAGATCTATATAGAGAGTAAACAAAAGAAAAAAAAGAGTTCAGGACGAGGGACCAGCTACTGAAGCTGTGCAGCTTCCTCAAAAAAAAAGAAAAAGTTAGAGGATGGTATAATGTAACACCTCATCAAAAGAAGCATGCGGTTGTACACAATCGTTAATAGCCGCGAAAATATAAATTTAAAACAAATATATGCCATGAAAATTACTACCACGTCAAATTTACCTGGAATGACAAAGGTTTAGGACACTAGACCTAGTCTTATGCGTTAGGACCGTGTAAGCTGAACCGAATGGAAACAACTCGCTCTTCGCCCGGTGGATGGTCCAGTGCGGGCAATGAGATGCAGCGATGGACCCAGGGTTACTGACCCTCAGCTCGGGCTGAGTTAGAGAGCGATGCCTTGGGAGTCGCTCTTGTACGTGCTGCCCTCCACATTTCTATCTGGGCTGTCGGAGAGGCTCCTGGACTGCCCGGAGTCTGACAGTTCACACTTGTATTAGGTTCAATGACACACTTTCCCCACATGTCAAGATGGACACCGGGACTTGCCCACATGCTTTGAGATCACCTGGCGCTCTCCTAATGCACGTTCACTGAACGCCTGTAGCATTTCTCAAGGCGGATCAATTCATTTTCGCTATAATTTGCCCAATTCGAGGAGTCGAACAGTTGGGCTGCAGCGCCCCCTTTGAAATGCATTTAATCTGACTGCCACTCGGGGGGGATAAAAACTTTATAAAAAAAAGTTACGCTAACTCGCCAGAAATGGTATTAACCTCGTTAAAACGGTGTGAAGATTATGGCATAGTGAAAACTCCATTGAACTATTGCCTGTAGATCAGATCTTTACCAAAAATGCTCAAACGGTGCTATCTCACAATCAACATTAAATAGTTTTAGATTTGGAACTAAATCATGATCCTCTGCCCCCTCTATGGTGACAGTTATAAGACATGATATCATCTACTGGTCATAACTCAGCTGGAGATCGTGGCTAAAACAGCTACCTTTAATCTCAGGTACCCCACGCCCCGCAACCATGAAAGTTTAAATATTTCCATAGTTTACTTGGAAAATGCAGTTCTACAATGTCACGGTTAACCGGACGTTCATAATCCGAGACACACTTCGGAGCTTCATTCTGGCGTTGAGTCAGGTAGGAAACAGAGAGAAGGCGTTTTCGGACAACTGTCCCTGCCATCGGAAAGAAATGGTCACAGCCACTTCACTCCCGGGGGTTCCACTGAACAGAAACGGGGGAGCTGGGGAAGAAACAGTCTAAACCTGCAGAAGTGCAGAGTTCTTGTTTACACTGTACCGTGGTCATCTTTACACGTTTACACCTTGCACCAAAAAGAAAAACCTGTTTTCCGAATATCTTTCCGCTTCACTTTCAGAAATGGTCTAAGTATTGTGATCTCTTGTGTGGACTCACGCTTTTAATTAAAACTAATGTTTTGCAAGGCTACACTTGACAGCCAAGTTGCTTAGCTTCCGCAGTTAACTCGTTTGCACATTATTCCCGCTGAGGGGTGAATGCTAAAAAAAAATCAGCTGGTTACCTAGAGAACAGGCGATGTCTCTTTAAACATCCGCCTTATTACCGGCCGCCCCGTCTTCCACACACAGTCAGACAGAACATCAACTGTGGGGAAACTTTAATTTAGTGTGAATTTATTGAAGAAAACCACTCTTCTCTCAACCACGTTCTGCGACCAACTCAGAAGTCGGAATTCATCACCCATGACATTACGGGGTAGTTAATGAAAATTACGAAAAAGAGATACGCTTTAATGATATTAAAGCGATACTATGCACTGAGCATTGGATCTGTTTCGAGAACAACACCTTGTTGGCACCAGCCATACAAGTCAGGATCGTACCTAGTTGGGGCAGTCCAGACAATTATTGGAGACGCCATATATCAGACACCTTACCACTAAAAACAAAACATTTTTGTAATTTCAGTAACATTTCGCAGGAACATGTCAACATCGCCACAATGGTTAAGTGATGGAATGAAAGATTATAGTTTAGTATAGAGAGTTAAGAATTTGCTACGGCGAGGTTTTGTTGACAGAAGTCTCAGCAGATATCATTCTTCGAAATCGACTTGTGACCCTGGTTAGAACTTTCCCAAATTTACAAAGTAGCCGGTGTCAAGTCACCCCTCGCTCGGCGCCGCCTCAGAACAGTGAGGTTTATAAATTCCACTGGCAATTTTGGACTTGAACTGTTACTCTCCCGCGCGGAGCCTATTCCCGCTTCCTCTACTGCCTTCAATGCGAACATACTTTTAAGCAATTCTGTTGAAAATTCCAATGTAAATACCCAGGTACACAGTTACACACATGTCCGAATGAGAACGTGCCGCACTCTCTACTACTGATTATTACTGGACAAAAAGTAAAACAGGTTCGCTTCTGAAAGTGAAACTATTAATAAAAGAATTGCAAAAACGTATTTTAAGCCAAGACTAGGACCAGCATCTTAAATGATCACACGTGTTAGGTCATCAGAGTGCGCAATTAGACGTGGTTATTTCTTAACTGAAACTCTGAATATCCCTGGCCGTATCGCGAACAGACGTGCAGACTGATAATCAACACTAATACCATTCCAACGCGCTGCATTTCAACTTTATAAACACACCCAGTAACATACCCCCTTCAGAATGCGACTGCAGTGAAGTCAAATGGACACTAAATAACTATACACTTTCACTCGAACATAGCTAATTATACATCCAGACAAGTGCAAGACAAATCGCATGTATTCACCACATCATTGCAAGCATAGAGCCTGCAGTATTACATTACCATGACAACTACCAGAAATACCTTAATACCCGCTGATCTCCAATTGTCACACAACTCAAAGCCGCTGATTAACCCATAAATTCTCAAGACACAAGGGACAGGCATCAAAGCACAAGTTCTGAAGTATGTTCCAATCAGCGTTAACACAAAACATCACTATAGCTCACTGAATTGTAGTCACTTGTTCTATAGCATACCCATTGTAACTTTCATGATGTCCAGTGAGTAACTGATTGATACGTACTTGATTGCTGTGACGGTTCCGTTTTTACATATAATCAAATAGCCGTCCAAGTTGCGTAGAGGCGTCCAGTCCAAATCATGGATATTGTACAGAGAAACTTGTCTTTAAAATATCACTCCCAGTAAATGATTTAGTTGTAGTGCAGATTCGGATCCTTCCTCTTAATGCGAGTTCATCAATGGAGGAAAAGTGCGAGAAAGTCTTCTTTAGCCCTTCTTGTATTTGTAGGTCTCTCCTCCGATTGCAATGTGCCTTTGTTTATGTGCAGACAGATAACAGATTCCTCACTTTGTGAACGTCATTTATGTTTAAGGAAAGGTGGGTGGGGAGATTGGCAAGAGCTGCTCTCCTATTGGACAATCGCCGGTATCTCCATAGAGCGGCTGGAATGCAGGCGACGTCAATTGTGACGCTGCCGGGCCGTCACGTCACGCGGCGGCACGGCACGTCAGCTGGCTTTTATTGTGTCTGCTCTTCTCCCAGTCTCGGGCTGGGCTCTTGGTCGCGCGCCCCGTGCTCGTGCGTGCACAGCCGCGGCGTGGTAGCTCACAAGTAGTAGACAGCGTAAAGAGAACAGGACGCTTCGCTCTCCGCACTCTGCTTTATTGTCATTTATGAACCCCGCGTCGGCGCGTCATTGCTTCTGGACGCCCAATCGTCGCGCGCCATTGGCGATGGAACACCACGCCCCTTTCCCTGTGCGCTCGTCACGTCCACACCCCTCGGTCCCTCTCCCAGGGATTGTGGACCAATAGGAGCGCGGGAAGTTAGGCGCGGCCGGGGAGGGGGCGGTCTGGAACTTGTGCGCGTGAGAGCGCCCCGCTGACGCACGTCATTGACGCAAGCAGGAGCTAAATTTAGCAACTCTGGGCCAATCCATCGATTGAGATAGCACAGATCTCATTCATTTCTGGGGCGTACCGTTTATTTTAGGAACTATTTTGTGATCCAGTGAAACCAAATATAGTTGTCGATAGGTATTTTTAGTCGTAGCAATCTCGTTTTGTTAATGTTCAGAAGTACTTTTTTTTAACATAACCTAATTACAGATTGCAGCGAC
The DNA here is from genome assembly GCA_024137785.1 of Ginglymostoma cirratum. Taxonomy (NCBI): domain Eukaryota; kingdom Metazoa; phylum Chordata; class Chondrichthyes; order Orectolobiformes; family Ginglymostomatidae; genus Ginglymostoma; species Ginglymostoma cirratum. Next base: position 43,531,932 of record JAHRHZ010000013.1, read on the forward strand.
TAAGGGAATAATGATTATGTTAATTCATTATGATAGCCGAATTCTCGTACAATACTTGGAAATGTGAGTGTTTGGATTAAAACGGTTGTACAGATTGATTTTCATTTATCGCGGCACTTTTTGTTATTATGCTTCTTTCTGTTTTTATCATTTATTACAGATGTATATCTACTATTGAAATATAATTAGCTTGGTCTCAATGCTGGGAAACCTATGCACCTATTTTTGAAAGCAATTGGAAAACGGAAGTTGGAGTAAATCTTACATTGGGGAATTTATTGAATGTTAAAGTTTTAGATTCCACCCATTTAATTATTTGAACAATAGACACATTCTTGTAACTTTGCCAAAACGCCTTTGCTTTCACAAATTTATTACGCACTAACGCCTTACGTATTTTTTCAAATGCTGTGGAGATTTACTACGTTCCAGATATTGCTTCATGGGATGTTCCGCTTTTTGTTTTGAAGTGAAATTTTTTGTTTGGAAAAAAAAGTGTTTGTGTTTTAATTCCATTATTACACTAAGCGGTTGACCAATTCGTGGGGAGTGTTATTAAGGAAGCGTCGCGGTTTGGCAGCTTTACCGCAGCGCCTGAGGCTCTTGGCAGGTGAATGAGTGAGAGGGAGGGAGGGAGGTGGTGAACCCTTGTTCCACTTTATAAATAGGCAGACGGAAGGGAACGTTCCTATTACGCACACGCGCGGATTACGTAAAGGAGCGTGTTCAAAATCAGGAGACGTCTGATGACGCAGGCACGCAACCTGCACGAGGTTAGTTCCGGCCTTCGTTCCAAAAACAGAGTTCAGACCTTCATTCTGGGAATTACATTTTTACATAAATGTTTACATTATGCAAACTTTACTCCTGATTTTAAAAATCCACCCCACATTAAAAAAACAGTATTTTCCCCACTGAACGGCCTAAAGGAGAAATAATCTCTTTACAAAATGTGCTCTACATCAGGCTAAAAACTGCACACGTCTGTGTATAAAACTGCAGTAGATTTTTGTGGTGAGTATAACGCTCGAGATTTTTTTTTTGTGATCAGGTTGTTGTAGCCTTTATTATAAGGATTATTTTTAAAACGCTTGAACTTTTCTTTCCCTACAGATGAACCCCAGTAAGAAGCATTATATTTCTGAACCCACTATTTATGCGGACTTGTTCTAGTGATCTGTTTGCAGCACTTCTGAATAATAAATCCGCAAATAAACTGTTGAAGAAATACAAATTATTGCGATTTTTTTCATGTGTAAAAGTTGCACAACTATACATTTCAACACAACTGTATGTCTTTTCCTCTTTATATCTTGGGAAGGTTTTGGAAAGTAGAAGGAATGTCACTAGATGTGCTCCTAGCATCAGAACTAAGAAAACACCAAACAAGTTTCTTAACAAACTAGGAGTATAGTTTCCAAAGGATGTCTTGATGGATAAGGCTAACAAGACAGTTTATCACTGCTTCCTATTGCCAACACAGTTTGGCACTTCATTTAGTACAGATTGCCACAAGACAACATTTCAACAGTGCGGTGAATATATGAGCAGTATTGAGCTTTAAAGGATAAATTCTGCTTTTATATTCACAACTCCTTTTGGAGGCATGAGAGCAGCAGCCAGCTAGTTGTTTAAGTGGTTCAAATGACATCAATCATGATCATACTTAAGTGAAAGCATATTTTTGTATTCTTCTGAGTTGGATAATTTGTTTTTATTTTCTATTTCAGTTTTATTTGCTTTCTTTTCCTGCTGGCTTTCAGTACGGATGGCAACTACCAATATGTCAGTAGAAAAATGTAATATAAGGTCACATGCAGTCATATGTGAGCAGTTACATAATACTCTTACAGAATAAGAAAGTTCATGTCATGCTGAAAAGTTAATGATTGTAATACTGTTAGGTTAGTGTAAATGATTTAAGATTTGTTGTAAGGTTTTATTTATACAACCTGTGGATGCCTTCAAGTGCTTTGCAGCTGAAGAACTGCCCTGTGAGGTGTAGTCACTGTTGTAGTGTAGAAAGATTATCTAAACTTGTACCAGTTTTGATTGTGCACCAAATGATTAAAAATCACTATTCCAAGATTGGATTAAAAACAGAAAATGCACAATTTCTACAAGAATAATATTCACTCCGTAAATTGAGCTGAGATTTTTTCTTTCTTTTCAGACAAGGTGTAATCTGCTAAGGTTTCTGTTTTTATTTCAAATTTTAACCTCTAAGATGAGTGCCCTACCTTGAAATTATCCCACAAGTTCTTTCGTAACAACATCACATTCAGATTTAGTTAGGGGTGGCACGGTGGCTCAGTGGTTAGCACTGCTGCCTCACAGCGCCAGGGACCTGGGTTCAATTCCACCCTTGGGCAACTGTCTGTGTGGAGTGTGTATATTCACGCCATCTGTGTGGGTTTCCTCCCACAGTCCAAAGATGTGTAGGCTAGGTGGATTGGCCATGCTAAATTGCCTATGATGTTCAGGGATGTGTAGATTCAGTAGGTTATAGGGGGATGGGTCTGGGTGGAGTGCTCTGAGGGTCAGTGTGGACTCATTGGGCCAAAGGGCCTGTTTCCACACTAGGGATTCTACAATCTATGATGATTAATTAGTTTTTGATCTATTTTGTGGAGGTAGAGCTGGCAGCAGCAACATTGACTCCTGGTACTCCCCACATCTTACATACAGAACTGTGTCCATGTTTCAGCATTACCAAGTTGTTTGTAGTTACTGCAGCTTTGACAGCATTGTTATAACGTTCTTCCGTAAGAATTTGTTCATTATCTTAAATAAGCTTTAATCACTAACGGAAAAAGTGTTCTTCCAGAACTCACTTCTAATGCACAACATGAGTTAATCCCATTGATGTGTGACTCATAATTTGCTTATACTCCTAACAAAATATTTAGGGTTACCCACTGCAACCTTTCTCCATCACAATTTATGAAGTGACTATTCCAAATTATACTGTTTACTAAAATGTATACATACAGAAATCTAGGTTGAAATAACTTTTCAATATATCCCATTTATCTCCTTTTTAAATCTTATTTTTGAACTCTTTGCTAAATCTTTGCTAAAACCTTATTTTCTAACTCTCTTCTGGTTTAGCCATTGTAATTGTTAACTGGGAACTAGACAAACTAGTTTGATTTGAATACCACATTGCACAGTCCTCATTGTACTGAAGCACTGCTGCTCCACTCATTTTGCTCACTAGCATTACAAAAAGTAATGTTTTTAATGTATATCACTGTTTGAACTTGGTAACAGATTACAAACTGAGAAAAGCACTAATAAATGGGATGTCTTGAATTCTGCTGCAAAGTGTAATCTAATACTACTGTGTTGAGAAGATACATTCCTATCCAATGGCTTTGGAAGCATATACAAGAAAGTTAAAGTGCCTACCCATCAGCATCTTTGGTATTATATTAAAACCTAATACTGATTAGAATGGATGTGGAGAAGATATTTCCACTAGTACGAGAAACTGGTACCCAAAGGCATAGCCTTAGATTGAAAGGATGACCCTTTAGAACTAGGATGAGGAGGAATTTCTTCAGCTAGTCTGTGCTGAATATTGTGCAGCGTTGAATGACCATCCCCATTATGTTTCAGGGATGGTGAAGATGATTGGGCCTCGGATATGACCTTGAAGAACTAGGGCTCTTATGAGCTCCTGACGCAGTCTAGGAAGCTATGGTTCATTCCCTCCTGCACCAGAAGTGTGTAATAACACCTCCTGTAACACAAGGTGACATTAAAAATACCTTCAGTAGCACCTGCAGTGGTGTCTTTTTACTGAGACAGTTGACTTCCAGCCACCAGAACCATCTTTCACTCTGACTCCAACCAGCAGAGAGTGTTCTCCTTGATTCCCATTGACTCTAGTTTTGCTAGGGCTTCTTGATTCCAAACTGTCAGATGTTGCTTTGATGTCAGGAGCAGTCACTGTCCAACATCTCTGGGGTTTAGCTCTTTTGTTTATGTCTGGACCAAGTTCGTAGAGGCTTGCCTCTTTACCCTAATCCAAACTTGACCTGGAGTCAGAGCCCTCAAGTTTACAATCAATGTCTGTCACAGGTAGTGAGAGATGCGTTTGTACATCGAGTGGCATGTAGCTAATTACTGTGTCATGATACAACTCCAGCTTTCAGAGCAATCTAATGATTTTTTGATTAGCAGTTAACAAAAACAGAAATCTGCTTAGTGCCTTTAACATGATGAGAAGTTTCAAGGCACTTCATTGAACCACAATTTTAAACCAAAATTTGACACCAAGCCACAAAGATTAGTTTGGTCAAAAAACCAAAAGCTTGCTCAAAAAGGGAAGTCTTAAAGGAGGAAATTGTGATTGAGAGGCACAGGGAAGGTATCAGAGCTTGGCGGCCCAGACAGCTAAGGGCACAGTGATTATTGATGAGGTAGTTTTAACTAGCAATGCACAAGAAGCCAGAATTAGAGGATTGTTCTACATTGAAGAATTGTGTGGCTGGCGGTGATTACAGAGATAGGGAGAGGCAAGGCCATGGAGCGATTTGTAAACATGGGGGAGGTTACTTGGTTCGACGTCACTGTAGGTCAGTAAACACAGAGGTAATAGAGGTTCAGTGGATAGAATATGGGATACCAGCCTGGAGTGATTTGGAATAGTCAACTCCAGAGATATGAAGACTTGAATGAGCAATAGCTGAGCTGAGACGAATGAAGTCTGTTGATGTTATAGAGGTAAAACTAGGTGACCACTGTGATGGCAAAATTGTGGTTGGAAACATTTTTTGGGATCCATGTTAATATCAAGATTGTGAAAACACTGGCTTAATCTCAGCCTGTTAGTTGGGAGAAAGATGGATTTGTGGTGACGGAGCAGAGTTTGGAGCAAAACTAATGGCTTCAGTCCTCTGAATATATAACTGTAGAAAATCCATGCCCATTCATTACCGGATGTCGGTTTACCAGTGTGATAATTTAACAACAGTAGTGGATTAAATGAGGTGGTGAGGTAGAGTTGGGTGTTGGTATACAAGTGAAAACTAACATTGTGCCTTTGGATGATAGTGCCAAAGGCCAGTACATAAATGAGATATAGGATGGCAAGGACAGATTTTTGGGTGACACCAGAGGTAATGGTGTGTGAGCAGAAAGAGAAGCCATTTCCAAATGTAAGGTATTTCGAGGCAAGTAATAGGATCCCTGCTTCCATAAAACTCAAGTATAACTGACTTCTTTACATTGGGGTCCTGAAGCTGAAATATGTAAGATGTTTTCCTACCACTGAAATGAAAATGACAAAATTGGGAGGAGGCCGTCCGTAAGGCCACAGGGACTTCTGAAATGTGGCAACAGGGATGTATTACTGAAATAACCTGTAATGTTTAATTGTTATCTGTAGCTTGTGGTTTTATTCTGATTATCACTGCTGGTACCTCATGGTATCTGTCAACTCTGCCAATATGTAGTACATGGTAGGAGAGTTGAAGTAGTTTGCTGTCTCTTTTGTATATTCTGTGTCCAGGACCCATCTGTCAGTGGCAAAAAATAGCCTACTGGTGAGTCTAAATAGAACAGGCAATTGTCTTGATTAACAAGGTGGTTTATTGCATGAAAGCAATGATAAATTACAGTTTACATTACTAGTTACGCATAAGTACTAGTTCTCTAAGGAGCGGAATAGGATACATTACATTCGCTTCCCTTGAAGGCGAGTGTAAGATTTCTGTTTCCACTCAAGGACTCTGTGTGACAACATTAGATTAGGTCCAGCTAATGCAACTTCAACACTACGTCTTTCAGAACAAGAACCTTATACAGCGTAGCTTATTTGCAAAGATTTTACTGCTTAAGTAGTAGGGCATTTATTTACATGTACTTCTTTTGTACATTAACCCATATCATTAAATAAGTGGCATTTCTAAGTGAACTTAAATTGATTTTTTTTATTCAGTAATAGGATGAGGGCATTGCTGGCTAGGCAACTTGACAATCCCTAATTGCCTAGAGGGCAGTTCAGAGTCAACCACATTGCTGTGCATCTGGAGTTCCATTTAGGCTAGACCAGATAAGGCAGCTTCCTTCCCTAAAGGACATTAATGAACCAGATGGGTTTTTCCTGACAATGGATTCATGGTCATCATTATATTCTTAATTACAGATATTTTTATTCAATTCAAATTCCACCATCTGCTGTGATGAGGTTCAAACCCAGGTTCCCAGACAATTATCTGGGTCTCTGGATTAACAGTCTAGTGATAATACCACTAGGCCATTGTCTCCCCTCTTTAAACATCTGTATAGTAACCTAAAATCATTTATAATTGGAAACAATGTGTATTGTGTCTATCTGTGTAAGGCAAAAGTTGTTACTCATCTAGTTTTTCAACATCAATAAATGCAAGCAGATCTTGAGTTTGAAGGTAGAGTGATTGAAAGTGTGTGGTTGATTTTTATTTCTATGGATGAGAAAACTAATGTTATAGGGCCCCTCCCAAAAAACAAAATACAAAAAGGTTACACATCTACAAAGAGGTGAAGTTTATAATTCTATGTTCACACGCTTTTCACAGGACAAAGCACTCAGTTTCAACAATGTCAGACCAGTCATCATCACCCAAATGAAGCCTGGTCTGCCACCATGATGTGAGCTTTACCTCCAGTAGACTATTTGTATCTGATGCAATATCGCTTATGTCAGCACCTCTCACGTAAGACCTGGATGTGGGTAATGTGGTATTGGAAAAAAATCACCAGACACTTATTATAGCTCTGGATAACTTACGGACAGTATTGGGACTAACACCAAACTATTTGGTTACAAACTATAGAATGCTTTCAGCATGTCATGCTTCAAGTGGACCCAGTTAAGATGGAGTCTGAGATCTTTATATGGTCATGTCATGTTGTGGTGCCGTGATGGTAGGAAGCATGTCTCTTATACTGCGTACTAACTGTGAGACATAGCACAACAAAGAAATCCATTTTAGTCAGTACATAGCAAAGCACATAATGAGCTGGTAAATGAATGATTAAAATACAAAACAGATGAAGATGTTATAGTCTGTGCTTTCCTCGAGATTGGTGGAAGTATTGTGCAGAAAATGGTAAGTCTGGCAACTTAAAGATTGGTCTTTTAGATCTGAAATTTGTTTCAAAACTGGCTCAGAACATCTAGGTGAGAGGATCTCCATTTGGACAGCTTATTTGGCTGCCTCACTTAGATGTTCTAGAATGACTGCCGTGGTAAAGGTGGACCGGAGAATGCTTTAATCTAGAAAAGCCAGAAAGTACTGGAGCTGTGGAGGGGAAGCTGTCCATGTCCACAAATGATACTAGAACCACTGAGTATTTCTAGCATTTTCTTTCTTTTAGACTTTGTGTCTGCAGAACTGTAGTTTTGTGAGGTGCTTTTCTGGTATTGGAGCTGTTTAGTGGAAAGCTTTACTCTGCACGTACTTTTACCAAGCTAGGCATATTTAGTGTTGACGATGCTTGAATTCCCTTCACTTTGATGGGATTAAAATAAATAGGAATAGCTTTCAGTTTGGGTTCTGCTTAGGATCCTTAGACTCCATTGTATGTGAATCAACCCTTTTTAAAAGTATTCTCCCTAATTTCCCCATTCATTATTGGTAAATGGGGGTAGTAGGCCCAATATGTTTGCCATTTCTAAAGTTTTCAAATTTTGTTAATTGGACAATTGCGCGCTTATTCATCATTTGCTTGTGTATAATTTTGTCACTTATGTTGAAATCTATTTTGTTTAATCTCTCCCCAAAATAGCAAACATTCCCTCAAAAGATGATTATACTGTTAGGTGGCTGCGCAGAATGTCGTTAGTGTAGTACACAATTACTAGAATGCCATCACTGGTGATTGGTCACTGCTTTATCTAACCAAACACAATATTTGTATTTACTATAAGTTTCAGAAATTTAACTTGGATTCACCTTTCTGAAAGCTATTCTTCACAAATATTTCACCAGTTTAACTTTTTGATATTGGCTATTAGGTTACAAAATAGCAATTCTAGTGAACATCAAGAAACCTGAAACCACAGTAGGCACATTTTCTTCTCGAGGCTGATGCTGGCAAATTAGATGTGAATGCTAAGTGGTGTTCACTTCAAGGCATATTTTACCCCCTGGCATGAAGGGATACACAACTATTTTTATAAAATCTAGCACTGAAACAGGAGAAAGAATGAGGAGAAGTAGCATGAAGAGTGCAAAGAAAGGCAATATTTGTTAAAATGTTTTAAGTTTATAATTCAATAGTAATAAACTTAATAGTAAAGAGAATTTACACTATTTCATTAACAGAATTACTCAGCCCTAATACGGAGGATTCTGTTTTGGCGCTGATATGTGAATTATACAGAATGCAATATTATCAGTAACAACTTCAAATGGATAGTGGAAAGGGAATTACAAGGCAATGATTTTGCCAAGACAATGACTTTATTATCTCCAAGGGAAGTGAGATATCTTTCAATCTTGTTGCGATGACCACATTATTTCTTGAAGCATTATCACAACTTGTGGAATCTTTGGATAGAAGCCTGACTTTTAGTTTCTTTAAAAACATGTCTTATTTATGCAAATGTTAAAATTGCTGTAAAATGTTGCCATAAAATTCCAGTTGTCTTGATCCATAGAAATGGAAAATATAAGAAATCAAGGTTGTTGAACCAGTACATAGATACACTTATGAATTACAACAGAGAAATAGATGAATTCGTCCTTCCGGCTATTGCCGTAATTTGCCCTCCACACGACCAAATTATTAACGGTACAATGCATTGATGTTTTTTTAAAAAATAAAATGTCATATAAAACTAAAAGAACAAATTAACATGTCTAAAATGGAGTAAATATGTGCTGGGGTATGATTTTTTAAAAAATTGGACGTACAAATTTAGTAACCTTTTAATTTAAAGGCCAAATTTCACCCTTTTGATAGCTCCAGAAATTTCCCAAGTTGGATTAAGAATCTTATCTTGTTTTTGGTTCATGCGTTCAGATATTGAAAACAAGTTTTTTTTTAGTTCAAGAGTTGTGGGCATTGCTGGCTAAACCACTTTGTTGCTGTAGTCCCTAATTATCCTGGAGAAGGTATGGTGACTTGCTTTTAATTGCAGCTTTCCTTGATGTAGGGATCCATGGTACTTTTAAGAAGGGAGTACTATTGCAGTAGTAAAGCTACTCATAGTACTGTAGGATAATTTTATTGTAGTATTAACCTCATTCAGTATGCATGTGATGAGTGGGTGTGAGCAGTAGGAGGAGTAATACAATAGAGGACACTTAGTGATGGAATGGGATCTGTGGTTGACATGTCCTAAACCAGAATGTAATCTTTGGTTAGCTATTAACTATCACCTAAACTGTACCTTTAACTTAAGGTTGCATCATGTCTGCTATGCATTTGGAGATGTGAAGAATTGAAGTCAAAATTAATTATACAGTTGAAGTTGCAAATTGTAGTGCATTCAGCTGATGTTTAGGTTCTCACAAGCAATTCAGTCTCCCCTCCTTGGAAATCACCTTCAGAGTTCATGGTTACCACTTGGGTTCTTCCTTCAGCAAAACAGAGGACTGACCATCTACTCAGCATTCTCTGTGTTAAGTGCTGGACTTGAAATGTACTCAGTCACGACACAGGAACAGAATTACATCATTTAGTTCATTGGGTTTGTAATGTCAGGATAACCTGTGTATCAGCTCGATTAATGTGCCTTCGTTCCATATACAATAAACTTTTGTACTACTTGGCACCTCACCAAATGGAATCTCCCCCACCCAATATAAGAATACTGGTGATGTCAGTCTGAAGTGATCTAAAGAGAATCAGCTGAAAGTTGAAATATTTTCCCCCCCACAAGGTTTACAGTGAAAAATGCCAAGTGTGGAGAGGCTTAAGTCTCTGCAAGATTTACTATATGTCAAGACATGTTTTTGTTCAGTTCCTACTATTGTCATGAAATTGTTCATGCTTTCGTGTTTAGGTGAGAAATGTAATGTTAATTAACAACTTCGATTTACTGCACCATCAAACCCTGCTGGTTAACAGGAATTTTATTGCACCTTGAGATATTTTTGCCAGCAGTTCAAGAAGGCAGCTCACCACCTTCTCAAGGGCAATTAGGGATGGGCAATAAATGTCAGACAGCAACACTCCTGTCCCATGAGTGAATAGAGGAAAAGAAATTATGCCAGAGAGTTGACAGAAGATATTGTTCGTGTTAGAGATAATAGGAACTGCAGATGCTGGAGAATCCGAGATAACAAGGTGTAGAGCTGGATGAACACAGAAGGCCAAGCAGCATCTTAGGAGCAGGAAAGCTTGACATTTCGGGCCTAGACCCTTCATCAGAAATGGGGGAGGGGAAGAGGGTTCTGAAATAAATAGGGAGAGAGGGTAGGCGGATAGAAGATGGATAGAGGAGAAGATAGGTGGAAAGGAGACAGACAAGTCAAAGAGGCGGGGATGGAGCCAGTAAAGGTGAGTGTAGGTGGGGAGGTAGGGAGGAGATAGGTCAGTCCAGGGAGGACGGACAGGTCAAGGGAGTGGGATGAGGTTAATAGGTAGGAAATGGGGGTGCAGCTTGAGGTGGGAGGAGGGAATAGGTGAGTGGAAGAACAGGTTAGAGAGGTTTGCTGATTTTGATTTCAAAACTAAAGATGGACATGGTGGGTTGGTTCTCAGGAGGATGAAAACATGGTTTAAGTTCTGACAATTGCTTTGTTGACAACAAAAGCTCATTAGAAGTTTTGGTAAACTCAACAACTATTTCATCTTCAGGATTAGAAGAGTATGGCATTATAAGAATACCCTGATTTCAAAATCAGCCTTATTAACTCATCTCCCTTGGCCTCAATGTCAGATGAGACCTAAAAAAAATTTAAGTTTATTTGTAGAGCACTTCCTTCCAGTTAACATCCTTCACTTCCTCTACTGGTGCTGCAGTTTTCTCTCCTTCCTTTGCGCTAATAAGAACCTTCCTTGTTGTAAAAATCATACCAGGAACCTCTGTCCATATTAAATAATCTCTGGTCCATGCAAATATATTCCATTCTAGGTGGATTAAGGGCTGGGCAGAAATTCTGACTAACCTGAACTCCAGTCTCAGTAACGAGAATCCAGATCTTGGAGTCATCATTGTTTTTTAGAAATTTCTCAACACTGTGTGTGATCACACAGTTGCCTGAAGAATCTTGCTGTGAACTTCAGACATGACCACTGATCCAATCATTTTTCACAATGACACTCTACATTCAATGTTGATCTATTTGAATAGTGAAAGCTGATTAACTCAGTGGTATTTTCCGTGGTTAACTGTGGACAAAGCTAGAGTGAGATTATACCAACTTGATAGGTTGCTCTACTGGACTGAGCCACAGGCATCACGGGCATGATTGTGAAGAACTCAATGTGTTTCATTAAAGACAATAGAATGACGCTCGAATTGTGGAACTGAAACTTTCTTTCATAGTATGATTCAGCAATACTGGACTTCCGAAAGTAGGTTTTTGTCTTCACTGTGGGCAGCAATCTGATAGATTTTACTGCTTACCCAATTTCCATTTCATTGCTTCAACCCCCTTGGTTCTTATTATCTGCAGTTAAATGTCACCCTTTAATTGTGTAGCCTGTCATGAATTAGGTAAACCAACATTTGCTAAATGTTAATCAAACAGTGGATTTCAAAACAAATTCTAGGCAGAGCGACTGTTATGAGAGCGGGGAAGCCAAAGGAATAGGTTTTCTGAATGTCTGTCAGCTTTAAAATTAAGGTTTTTTTATATCTGTCAGGTTCGTTCCACAACCAACCTGACTGACCAACTCATTAACAGCGGAAAGGGAGCCTTATTAGCAAGGCCATAGCCTTCAAGATTAAGCGTGTTGAGAGGAAAGGGTCGTGGGGTGTCTGGTAGATATGGTTTACGGGCTAACTTGTTGGACTTGGAGGCACTCCAAAGAATTCTGCAAGGCATTCACTTACTGGAGATATTTTCTAATCAACCTGTGGAAGTGAACCCAGGCCTTCTGCATCAGAGGTAGGACGTTACCACTGCACCACGATAACCCACTCACTGGATATTTTCTAACCAACCTGTTCCAAGATGCTATTTCACACTTTTGGAGCTCGTGGGACTTGAATCCAGGCCTCTGAGCTCAGAGGTAAGGACTTAATGGATTCAGTCCTTCCCACTTACTTTCACCTGCCAAGTTTCCCCAAGCTTTGAAAGTCTCAGTTGCCATTGGTTAAAAATAGAATGTTAATTAAGGTAAGAAGCTTATTTGTAACTATTAAATGACCAATGTGGTTCCAGAAAGCTAATTTGTCATAACTCCTTACATCTTTGATACAATAAACTGGGCAGGTCAGGTTGCTGCATTGTATTTTAACTTCTGACATGACCACCGATTCAATCATTTTTGACAATCAGTCCCCAGATCCATAAATGAAAGTGCTAAGATTTAGAAATCCCCATTTTTGATTACTTTGAATTTCATGATGAGTTATGATTCCACATAAGGCAATCTTTAGTATCTCTTCCAGGTGAGCCTAGAGTGTGATTATTTGAATATTAGTTGTGATGCAGTCTTTTTCTGGGCCTTATATGCTGTATAAACAAGCAAACTGTGAACACTGCAACATTCAGGAACAGACAGTTCCAAGTGGTTCCTCCATTGGAGTTCCAATTGGTGCTAGATTCATTCCTGCCCAGGTAGAAGGGTGGGGCTTATTCCAATGATTTCAGCAGGTCACTCAAAAGTGTTCAGGGATCAGCGAAGAACAGTTGAAGGGTTACATTCAATTGAAGAGTGAGATAAATGAAAGAGATCCAGAAGCAAGCTCAAGGTAGAAAAGTGTTAATATTAACATGACCCAATTTTCAAAAAGACTGTATTGGATTTAGAGGCCTCAGAGAGCATTGCATTCCAATGGGAAATAAATATTCAAAGTGGAGAACCTGCTACCCATGATCAACTAAGTAATGTCAGGCTTGAAAGACAAAGTATAAGTTGCACAAAGGTGGGTGGCAGGTCAGAAGATTGGGCGGAATATTAAAGGATAAAGCAAAGAATGTCTAAAGGTTGAATATGGAGGAAAAATTTAGAGCATCAGAGGAAGTTGGCCAGAAATATAAAAAAAGTACAAAATACAATTCACACATGATTTGGAAAAGGGGATCCTTTGATCACTCAAGGGATACTTATAATTGCTGTATGTGCTGATGAGATAGGGACAGGTAAGAACATAAGCTGTAAAGAGGACCTAAGGAGGCTATAGAGTGATATAGATAGGTTAAGTGAGCAGCCAAAGATCTGACAAATGGAATACAATGTGGGAAATTGAAATTGACCATTTTGGCAGGAAGAATAAAAAAGCATTTTTTTCTAAAAGGAGAGAGATATAGGTTTCCTTGTGCATGAATTGCAAAATGTTATGCAAATACAACAAGTAATTAGGAAATAATATAAACTTATTGTTTATTGCAAGGGGAATTGAATACAAAAGTAGGGATGTTATGCTTCAGTTATACAGGGCTTTGGTGAGACCATATCACAAGTACCGTGTACTGTATTGGTCACATTATGTAAGAAATGTAAGTCCGTTGGAGGCAGTTCAGAGAATGTTTATGAGACTAATACCTGGAATGAGTGAGTTGACCTCTGAGGATAGGTTGGACAGATTAGGCTTCTATGTACTGGATTTAGAAGAGTAGGAGGCTACTTGATTGAAACATATAAAAACCTGAGACGTCTTGACAGGTCGGATGTGGAGAGGACATTTCTCTTGTAGGATCATGATGGTGGGGTGAGGTGGGGTCCTGATAAATCAGGAGGAATATCAGGGGTTGGCGTGCCCATTACCTGTTACTGTTGGCAGCTTTCCAGCAGCAAGAGATGAAGGACAATCCTTTCACATCTAGGCCAACTGAAGCCTTTACTTATGGGCTTCCTCCCACTGTTGCTGGGATGGGAGCTTAGTCAAATGAGGAGACTGCTATGTAAACACCGGTGACCTCTCTACATTCAGGGTGAGGCTTTCCTGATTGAAGACCTTGCCCTTTCCCTGGTGGTCCTGCTGCGAATAACGAAGAATCTTTAATCGTTGTCAAAGTATCTTCTGCATGTGAGCAATCCTAAAGGATTGGCCAGACACAAATATAGAATATAGAGCAGGTTTAGGTCATGGAGATCTTAAAGGCTTCTCCACCCATCATGGCTGATCATTCCGACTCATACCCTGATCCCACTTTCTCCCCAGACCCTTTAGCCTTTAGAATCATAGAAACTTCAAATCCACAGTGATAATATGCAAACATAGGTTATAATAAATGTAATGTATTAGCTTGTAACAGTTGACAAGTAGGGATCTAAGTTTGATCCTAGTGTGCAAATGCATGTACATTTTAGGAAGACTTGGATAATGACCCACAATCCTCCCAGCTCAAGGATACTGAGACCAATTGTAATACACTTTAATTCAAGTAGTTAACTCAGCAGAGATTAAAATAAAAGATGAGTTCTCATTCAATACCCACAAAATAATGCATATAACCACGGAGCCATTGGAGCACCCCAATTAGGTAATTCCAAAGCAATTTTACCTCTTTAACAATGTAACTAATAGTAAGATGAGGACTTATCAGGTTTAGAAATATAGCCTTTTTAATGGGAACAATTGTGTATGAGTGTGCATGTACATTTGAATTACATTAGTTAAACGGAGAGAGAAATGGATTACTTGTCCGGTGTGATAGTAAAAACGTATTGTTGATATTCAGCTTCCATCACCTGATTCTAATATGAGACCTAATGGTTTTAAAAAGAAGTACTGACATGAAATGGCTACTGTGATCACCTGACCAGGTTAAGCCAAACTGATGAAATCATCAGTAAGATCAGTCAGAGGCAAAATAACACCATTATAAAGGGGTGCTGAAACACAGATCTGTATCTTCTGTTTGATTCATATCTTTTCTGGAAGTTACACATTGCTTCTTATAAGCTGAATATCTTTCATCTCAATGAGCAGACTCAGGTTTATACTAAGTAACTTTTGTCAACAGTTATTTCCGAGCAGTAGGGTGGAGAAAAGTAAAAATAGATTTGCAAGCTAAAATTGGAAGCCACTCTGCCTACCTGCCCCTCATCAAAAAAGGTCAGTGCCTGGTGAAGAAGTAACTTAAAACGACAATCCTTCACCAGCTTCTCAAGAATATCTGCAAACTTTGTCACTTTCGAGGAAACATGGCAATATATAAAATAATAGTGCTCGGGTTTCAGTCTCAACTCAAGGGTTCTTCAAAAAAAAACTTTATGCTGCAACTGCCTGTGCACCTTTCCGTCTGTATATTTCTTATTTTTCTTGGGTTTAATAGGTAATAAATCTCCATTCTGTTTCACTTGAGAAAACCTTGGTATTGGTTTTTCAGCATTTTTTATCTGTTTAAACAAGTTTAAATGAAATATGATAGCCACGTGCTTAAAACAATATATTTTTGTTGCCACCAACTGAAATGGAGTTAGAATGAGAGGAGCTGATCACCCCTCTACGCCTGGTCATTACAAGTGACGTTTCCACTGTCCTATGATTCCTTCAAGGCTGCTGAAGAGTGACATTGAACACTGTGCAATCATCAGAGCACATGATCAGTCTGATTGTATGATGGAGGGAAGATCATTGAGGAAGTAGTTGAAGATGCTTTAGCCTATGACAGTATCCTGAGGAACTTCTGTAGCAATATTTTGGGACTGAGATGATTGGCCATCAACTACCACATTCATTTTTCTTTGTGTTAGGTATGACTTCAACTAATGGAGAGATTTTCCACTGATTTTTCCCTGATATGTGACTTTGAAACATCTCAGTTGTGAGATATATATTCAGTGGTTGGTAGTGGCCTACATTCAGCCTTATTCATTTTGTATTTTCACTAGTTTTATGTAAATGAAATAAATTGCATGTAATAGCTTAACATTTTCAAGAGCCTCGCTACAGATCAAAACCAATTTTTGGATGTTCAGGGATTCCATTTCCTGCTATTTAATGGGCAGTGACATTCTGTGACTACAAAGTAGTTCACAAGGAAGTGAAGTTTACAAAATTACTTTGACTGTTTAGCAAACCAAAATTCATGGATGGTCAATACAAATACAGACCTTGAAGAACTATACAGTGCTAGTTTCAACTAATGTAGATAATCGTGCTTGGTTCTTGGACTCTGTAACTAGATACTAAAGTGCTTGCATTGTCAGACCAACTCTGGTTGCCTGCTTTTCAAGCATAATGGAATTTAAATTGGAAATGTTTGACTTGATTTTTCTTGCAAAATTTCTTTTCTCCCTGAAGATGTCGACTCCAGCTGGGTGTTTATTTCATGAGTGGTAATTGTCTTTCAAAACCTCACCCAAATAGCCATCTATCTCCTCACAGAACAAGAATCAAACCAGAGACTCCAGAGAATATGTTAAAGTGTGGAATCACATCAGTACAGGCCCAAAGCCTGTATTGTGGTTTTGTTTTGGGCATGTTGGTTAAGTATCTGGGTGGATCAATATGTTGACATCTAAATTTTCCAAAGGTAATCTCATGGTATTAGTTACTTGAAGCTAATATGCATACTGGACCTTGTGTGGAAAACCTCCTATGAGTCAGGTTATCTGGCTTGGCAGCAACCCTTAAAGACTGACTGCTGCTGCTTATTAAAGATACACGAGTATCTTATGAACTGCCCAGTTGACTGTCGATCTGCTGCAGCTTAACTGGTGTCATACAATAACCATGCATCTGTGCCTCATGTTTATGCGTATATTCTTGTATTCTCGAAAAACCCACTTCCATGAGAGGACTGAAATATTCAGGTCTTCTCAGACAGAAATCTTGGAAGTGAATTTTCTGCATGTAACATTCAAAAAGGTTAGTTGCCTGCTACGGGGGGATTAAATTGTCACAAAGAAGTTGTGTTGTCCAATAGAGAGATAGCAAGAACTGCATATGCTGGAGTCAGAGACAACACAGTGTGGAACTGGAGGAACACAGCAAACCAGGCAGCATCAGAGGAGCAGGAAAGTTGATGTTTTGGGTCGGGACCCTTCTTCAGAAATTGGGAGGGTAAAAGGAGCTCAGAAATAAATAGAGAGGAGGGATGGGGCTGGGGAAGGTAGGTGGAATGGTGATAGGTTAATGCAGGTAGGGAGTGGTGGGGATTGGTCAGTTAGATGGGCGAGGGAGAGAAGTTGCACAGGTTGTGTCAGGTCAAAGAGGTGGGAGGGAGGATGGGTGGGGCTGGGGAAATGTTGGATGCAGGTGGGGTGTAGTGGAAATTGGTCAGTGGAAAGGGTATGGTGGATAGGTGGGGAATTCCTGCACTTTCTGCCTCGAACCCCCGCCCCCTAACAAAAATAGAGACAGAATCCCCCTGGTCCTCACATACCACCCCACCAACCTCCACATCCAACATATCATTCTCCGCCACTTCTGCCATCAATAATCGAACCCCACAACCAAAAAGATATTTCCTTCCCCACCCTTATCTGCCTTTCATAGGGACTGCTCACTCCGCGACTCCCTTGTCTGCTCCACAAACCCCACTAACCCCACCACACTCGGCGTCTTTCCCTTCAACTGCAGGAAGTGCTACACCTGCCCCTACACCTCCACCCTCACCTCCACCCAAGGCCCAAAGCAAACCTTTCATATCAGACAGGGGTTCACCTGCACATCTGTCAACTTGGTCTACTGTATCCGTTGCCTCCGATGTGGCCTCCTCTACATCGGTGAGACCAAGCGGAGACTCGTAGACCATTTTGTAGAGCATCTGCACTCTGTTCACGACAAATGACAAACCTTCCAGTCGCCAACCATTTTATCTCCCCCTCCCACTCACTGGGTGACGTGTGCATCCTGGGCCTCTTCTAGTGTCACAATGACACGACACGCAAACTGGAGGAGCAAAACCTCATATTCCGCCTTGAGAGACTATAGCCTGTTGGCCTTAGCATAGAATTCACCAGTAGTAAAATCTCCCAACCCCCGGCCTCATCCCATGACCAACCCTCCCTTTCTTCTCCGCCTCCTTGACCTGATACAACCTGTCCACCTTCTTCCCTGCCTATCTGCCTTTCCCTTCCTGCCAACCAATCCCCACTACCCCCTACCAGCATCCAGCCTTTCCCCAGATCCACTCATCCTCCCTCCTACCTCCTTGACTTGACACAGCCTGTCCATCTTCTCTCCCACCTATCCACCCCACCTATCCCACTGACCAATCCCCACCACTCCCTACCTGCACTCACCTATCATCATCCCACCCACCTTCCCCAGCCCCACCCCTCCTCTCTCCATTTATTTCCTAGCTCCCTTCCCCCCTCTCCATTTCTGAAGAAGGGTCCTGACCTGAAACGTCAACTTTCCTGCTCCTTGGCCTGCTGTGTTCCTCCAGCTCCATACTGTGTTGTCTGTGTTGTCCAATATACTTTTGAATGAGCATGGAATAGAGGGAGAGGAAGCTGCTATAAAAGCACTATTGTTCTCAGCCATATGGATGGTGATATAATTTGTCTACCATTGTCCTTGAGGTAAATGCCAGTGGTGTTGCAGTGGGTTGTCTTTCAGGTGTTGCTTAATTGAATTACTTAAATAAGATAGTCATTGGAAAACTGTCTATTTCCTCCATTGGGGAAAATCAGAATAAGATGGCATAATTTTAAAATGTATCCATTCAAGAGTGAAATCAGGATGCAGTATTTCACACACAAGCTAAGAGAAATCTGGAATTCTCTCCTTCAAAAGGCAGTGGATAGCTGATCAAATGGAGAATTCAAGATTGAGATCAATGGATTTTTGTTAGGAATTGCTTAAAAAGCAGGAAAGTGGACTTCAGGTTCAGATCAACGATGATCTAATTGAACAGTAAGATGGGCTTGTGAACCTACTCCTTGTCTCATATTTCCTAAACACATAAAGAATCCTTCAGGGTTGGCACGCCTGCCTGTGATACCATTTGTGCATATGACAAATAGAGAAAGAATAATAACTCTGGTCCTTGTGTGAATAGGAAAAGTGGAAAACCATGTTAAATCCATTAAATGGTGGTAAACATTCCTGTAAGATTTGTGCTATGTAGTTGTTGCATATAGATGATGGTTCTGAAACTGTTAATATTGAGCTCCACCAAATCTGATGCCATCACATGGTATTTGGCTGGAGAAACAGTATTGCATGAGACCCTGATAGGGACAGCTACATTGTACCTGACTCCTGATAGTTGTAATTATGCCTAACTAGTTAATGTTACTTATTACCATCATGCAATAATCTACATCTTAAGTTAGACCAGTACCTCTTGTGAAGACTCCTTGGTGGTCTTTCCTATACCAGTGATAATTTGGTGGGCTTTTAGACTGACCTACCTTAACGACAAGCTATAGTGGTTGGTAACCAGAAGATTTGACAACAACAAAAGTGATATGTACAGAGGCTTTAGTTTTCTAAGTATACTTTAACCATTTTTGTGTCATTTTGTGGGTGTTTAGTTCTTTTACACACACTGATTCCACTCTTTATAACTTCAGTTTGCCTCAATAATTTTCTCAGGTGTCATCTCATCACAACACTATCTTGCTTCTCAGTCATAGGTTGTGGTTTGAGTCCCATTTTAGAGATATGAGAGTTTAATTTAGGCTAATATCTATGTAATTCTCAGGGAATGAAATATTGCGGGACATCTTGAGACCATGAAAGATGTTAGATAACTACAGATCCTCTCTCCTCTTCTACGTAATGCGAAGAATCAAAACATTTGAATTCCCTGATGGCAGTTTTAATTTCTTCCTTTCATCGGTACATCTCACTTACTGTTTACAATGCATACAAGAACTATAGTGTATTAATTTTAAGCGCACAGAATGATGAGTGCCCAGTTTTTTTTATTCACTCATGGGATGTGGGCATTGTTGGCTATCACCCAACCCTAATTGTCCTGCAGGTAGTTAAGAATTAGTAACATTTCTGAGATTCTGGAGTCATATTCAGGCTTGACCAGGGAAGGATGGCAGATTTCTTTTCTTGATAGACATTAGTGAGTCAGATTTTTTTTTTAAAATTACCATCTACAATGGTCACTAGTGGGCTAGCTTTTTAATCCAGACTTTTATTGAACTCAGATTTCACTATCTGCCATGGAGGGCTTCCCATCCATGCCCCCAGATCATTAGCCTGGGTGTCTGATGACTGGTTTAGTGACATTACCACTACACCACCGCCCACATGCCTGCCCCCAATCTCTGGTGAAATAAGGTCTGTATGCTTCTGACTTCACTCATAGAGCTTGGTGCTGCAATATACCCCTAACTTTAATTAAACGTGACTGCATACGGATTGAATTACCAGCAAGTCATTAATTTGATCAGACTCTGAAGCTTACTGTCACCAAATATAAGCTCTGCCAGAAATCAGCAAATCAAACTTATTTTGACTGATACCTCCATCCACTGAAATGAAAGACACTAATCAATTTAAAGTCTAAATTTATAGAATTTCATTTAATATTTCTGAAAATCTGGAATGATTAGCACCGCAAGTTGGCGTTCTTTGTCTTTTTACTCAACAGAAGAACCTCTTAACAACTCATCAAGTTCATGTTTTTTAAAAATTTTTATGTTACTTGCACGGCATTACAGTACATAAAAATTATTATAGCAGGAAAACAAACCATCTGACTCAATTCGTCTGTGCCAGTACTTGCACTATGTATGACCTTCCCACCCACCCCCATCTCAATTTATCTCATCATCTCCACATATTCTTCCGCCACTTCTTGTGGGATACATGAAATATTCTGTTTCTGTCTTGCTCAGGTTCCCTCCCTCACTTCTGTCTTGGTTGTTGGGGCCCTCAACTATGTTTGTCCCATTTCCTACACTTCCGTCCTCACTTGTTCCTCTTCCTCCCAGTGCAATGAAAGAATTCCCCTTATTCTCACTGTCCACACAACAAGTCACCACATTTAATGAATCATATCCCGACATTTCTGCTTTTTCTGGGTGATGTCACTACCAAACCTATCATACTGTCCCTTCTCCTTTAAGCATTCTGAAAGGATGGTTCTCATGGTCCATTCCACAGTCATCCCAAGTAATCTTCCCCTTTTCACTGTATTTTCTCATGCAAACACAGAGCTTAAACATCTGTCACTTTATCTCCTCCCTTCTCACCAAACATTCCTTCAAACTGAAACAGTGGTGTACTTGTATATTGTTCAATTTAGTCTGTTGCAACTGTTTCTCACAGTATGGTCTTCTGTACAGTGGTGAGCACTCAGGTAAATGTTTCCTTTCAATCTGTAAACATGATCTTGAACTT
Organism: Ginglymostoma cirratum; assembly: GCA_024137785.1. Lineage (NCBI taxonomy): Eukaryota > Metazoa > Chordata > Chondrichthyes > Orectolobiformes > Ginglymostomatidae > Ginglymostoma > Ginglymostoma cirratum. Next base: position 43,553,311 of record JAHRHZ010000013.1, read on the forward strand.
TTGTTGGCTAATCATTTTAATTCTGTATGCCACTCCCCCTCTCCACCTTATGTCTTCTGCACTAGTCTAATGGAACGGCGGCTTAATGAACAGCTCCTCAATTTTCAACTTTAATCTTTTAGACTAAACATTAAGTTCAGTCTTCTCTGCCCCCTTTTTGGGTGTGTGTGTGTGTGTGTGTGTGTGTGTGTGTGTGT
>JAHRHZ010000013.1:43553517-43564256 GCA_024137785.1 Ginglymostoma cirratum
GTGTGTGTGTGTGTGTGTGTGTGTGTGTGTGTGTGTCTGGAGGTTTATGTTTGGCAGTCAGGATTGTACTGCACACAAGCCTCACTCGCTTTTACAGTCCATATGTACCTGGATCTTACAGAGTCTGCACAGTGCATTGCACAGGAGAGGATAGAGACAACATTGCTCTGGTCCCATCTTTTTCTCTTTTTTCATTGGCTGCTTAGCACCAATGCTTCCCAAAGTATTTTTTTTTTCTGATGTGACCTTATTTTCATGCCTTAGACTACATGTGACCCTTGGTAAAAATTTAAACAACAGGAATTAGGCCAGGCCTTCTTGTAGAAAAGATGTGAGCATTTTAAAGGCACTTGCAGCTCTTAGGGAACATTCTGATCATTATGGCTTCAATTGCTGCTTTGGAACCTGCGATCAATGATTTGTGAAGTCCTGGGTTAGTACTGTCTTTTGGCTTTCACTGTCATTCGTTGTTACCCATTAAACACTCCTGCCCACCGCTGAATCATAGACCTACCCTTCACGCATTTTCCTGCCTTTGTACTTACTTAAAGCCTGTTACACGTGTACTGTTTTCCAGTTCTGACAAAAGATTATTGATGGGTAACACTGGAGTGATGTTGGCAAGCTGCATGAACATGGTGGTACAGCGCTTTATCCACTTGATTCCAGGCATCGGGCTTAGGAAGGGCTGTGACCACATCTCTGCGAAGGAATGAGAAGCTGAGCAGGGAGGCCAGTCCTCTTAACTCAGTGCATTACAGGGAATGATACAGAGAGTGCTGTCAGCACATTGTGCTCAGAGTCAGACAACATACTTACTTGGAGGAAACTCAATAGCTGCTGAAGCATTTAAGATGTGAATGGCCCTGGCAGAGGGATAGCAAAGGAATCAGGCATCCATTACATTGTTCATGGAGACAAGGGAGACAACACTCAAACATGGGGCTAAGCTATTTAGAGATTTTTGTTCAGAGACGTTATTACACACTTTTGGAGCAGATGGGACTAGAACTTGGGCCTCCCTGCCCAGGGATAGGGACAAAGCTATTTAGGGTTGAAAGTGAGAACAATAAGGAGCAGCTGCTCCAATAGCAAGTGCAGACCATTAGTCTTGAGTTACACAGAGGTACAGGTGTTACAACTAAATGAACAAGGGTAAACCAGCTCCTTTATTTCCGATCCTCTTGGCCAGTTGCACAAATATTCAAGTTGTTTTTGAACAAGGCTTTATCTGTCTCCAATTAACAATATAGTTAATTTGTTACTGCAGCAGTAAAGATCCAACCACAAGGTTCACTTGAGTTTAAAAAAGAACAAGTTTATTACCTGCTACCCCAGAAAAATAATAAAGATGCAATGTCAAGCATACAGCCTTCAGTCAGTCACTTGGACCCACACACATACAGTGGAAGATGAAAGGATCCATGAGAAATGAGATTTTAACCTGAGACTATGGTTGGTTATTTAATGTTTTTGGACGATCAGCATTAGAGAATATTGCAGTTAACCTTTGAACTCTCAATTTTGTGATGTTTCTTTCCAGTCTGAGTTGTCACAGGGTACTTTTTTTGCGAGAGAGAGAGAGAGCCTTCTCCAGTCTGTGTTCAGCTCTGCAATCAAAAATCTATCTCTGCTCCTTTCCACCAAAAGTCTCCTTGAAATCTAAGCTACTTGTGATGTTTCCTATCGGAAGTTTCTTTGTTAAAATATTAATTTCAGCTGAGGCTGTGCTGTTTCCTGTCAATGTTAATTTCATGAAAACATGACTAACCTATGTGGATCAGGTGATACCTTTGATCATTTTAACTTAGTGCATCTTGTTCCTTTTTAAAACCATTTCAGTCTGTGTAAATCCCAGATACTAATTAGATATTAGAATTCAAAGATCAGAAGCCCATATTTTTTAGCATTGTGACACAGGGAAAAAAAAAACAATGCCTTCCACATAAAGCATTCTGACTATCAATTAGCTCCTTGAATCTGATAGGATCTGGGTATCACCAAAGGGTACTCATGGACATGAAGAATTCCATTTCCTCGCTGTTTCCTGCAGGTTTGGGCGTGGTATCTGAGCATCTGCCTGACTCCTTTATGTTTTGGCAAGCACAGATGCTGGAGTGAATCTGTACACAGCTAATAGGGGTCTAGGGGTATTTATTGAAGCAATGACCACTGACACATGAATACAGCCCTTTGGAGGCATAGAGATGCTTCAAATGTTGCTATCTCAGCACATGCATTAGGAAGATGAAGAACTTTCATTTGTATGGTGCCTGTTTTAGTTATGGGACTGTCTGGGGCACTGCAGCCAGTCGGGTTCTATTTTGCTTATGGGTATGGCAGTGTTGTGTTTGAAGAAGCATGTGAAGCTGAAGTGTTTAACAACAGCAGGAGCTTTTATTGAAAGAGGTGTTCCCACTACAAGGCAGCAAGCTAGACTGAGTTGTTTCCCTCCAAGATGTCATGCGTTGGACTCTTTAAGTGACAGTCCAACATACATAAATACACCACACCCTTCCCATTTACATCAGAGGCACATGCAAGGTGGAGGACGTTGATTCCTGTGTGAATGTCGGCATGCTTCTGTGTCTGTTTACTTTCTTGTCACATTTAACCTCCTGGGGTTTTGGGTGTCCTAGGAACATCATTGTCATTATTTCTTTTACTGAAATGATTGAATGTTTGCAGGTTTATACAACATTGTGGTGCCCTGTATTAAGGTACTGTCTCCCTCAGATGATCCATTTACTGTTCTGTCCTCAGGTATATCCAGGTCTCTATTTGACACAACTATTTGTCGATCTTCAACTAATGTTGTCTCTGGTACTTTTGTTCTGGTTACCAAGAGCTGATCTGCACTTCTCCTTTCTGCATTTCTTGTCCGTACAATGTTGGAGACCAGTCCAGTCTGTGCTACAATGATGGCTGGTAGCCACTGGTGGTGCAATTTCTCACCAATACTTCTTGGTCTTTTTGAAAAACACAGCATTTGGCCTTGTTCTCTTATTGGAAAACCTGATTCTGCTGTTTCCTGTCAACAAATATCTTTTGTCATGGCTGGTTTCAGCAAACCAAATGCTGTGCTGACTGTCATTGTACCACGAGCAATGCAGGAGAAGTCTGAGTCGTTGATTTGGGCTGAGTTCCAGTATATGAACAAAAATTGGCTCAGTGTTTTGGAGAGTGATCTTTGTCCTCGAGTTACCTTTTAGGCATGTTTCATTGAACAAAGCTTTCTGCCAAACCATTTTGTGGTTGGGAGATAAGGAGCTGATTGGATCCGTTGAATTTCATTCTGCTTTACATTTTTTATAAACTCTCGTGACATAAACCGTGGACCATCATCACTAACAAGTTATTCTAGATAACTAAACCTCACAAAGGTCTCATCCAATCTGACAATGGTTTTCTTCTGAAGATGTCTTGTCATGATGGCGACTTCAGGCCATTTAGAATGTGTGTCAAACACAATGAATAACATTCATCCTTCAGAATGTAGTCAATTTGGATTCTTTGCCATGGTCTTTCTGGCCATTCCTGTGGGTTTAATGGTGCTGATGGAACTGGGCTGTGAAATGCTGCACGAGCTGCACATACTCCCAATTTTGGAATTGAGCCCTCTTAACCAAAACCAGCTTCTGGCTATTTCCTGCATCCTGACATTGCCACAGTGATCTTTGTGCAATTGATTTAACACACATTTCCTTAGCTGTTGTGGAATGATGACCCACATTCCCTACAGGAGATATCCTGCTTGTACAGATATTGTAGTTTCTGTGTGATACAGGTAGTTCCGCTATAAACACAAATTGGCTGTAATGCAATTGATGAATAATGGACACTGTTTGGGTAACCTGAACTTCCTGCTGTACAAGTATAGAGATTTTCTATAGTGATCTCCCTATAATGTGATTTTCTATGGCACGAGGTCACACAAAAACACAGCTATCACATTGTAGGAGAGCTACCTGTGTATGACTTCAGTTCTGGGATTGTTCCCACGACGTTGCCACAAATTACAGTACGATGTCCATCACTCTTGATAGTATTGGATAATTTCTAGTGTATTTCTGAACATGTCCTGTCATTACTGAACTGTTCTGTGCATGTTCAAAGTAAAAAAAAGTCTACATAAGGGCTGTTTGTAGTTGACTTATTTAGCAAAGGTAATTTAGAGAGCCCATCAACATTCCCATGTAAGTTGGATTGCTGATACATAATTGAAAAGTGTGGTCTGATAACAACAACTGTGGATACAGCTCAGTGTTAGGAGACGTTATCCCTGTATGAGGCCCAAATATTGTGTCAATGGTCTGGTCGGCAGATAAATTCTTAAAGGGTCATAAATGTATTGGTGAAATCGTCTAATGCCAAAATGATCCTGAGAGCCTTTCTGTGTATACATAGTTCATTTCTGCTCTGTTTAATGTTCTTGTTGCAAAAGCTATTGGCTTCTCTTCACAATTGGTTAATATGTGAGAAACGATTGTTGCTACTGGGTACAATGATGCATGATGTGCTAATTGCAATTGTTACTTTGGATCAAAATGTGTAAGGACCTCTGACTTTAATAAAGCCTTTGGCTTGTGTAGAACTTTTTTCACATTGATCTTCCTATTTCCAATTCCTGTTTTGGCGTTATAAAGTGTGCAGTGGCTTGAGAATGGTTGCAAAATTTGGCACAAACATGCCAGAGTGATTTAGCAAGCCCAAAAATTATCCTAGTTGGTTTACATTTTTAGGTGCTGTTGCTTCAGTCATGGCTTTTACTTTTGAAGGTGACATATGTAGTCCTTTAACATCTATGACATGGCCTAAATTGTCGTTGGAAGATTTAATAATTTCAAACTTGTCTTTCCTCAATCATATGTCATAACCTTCAAGTGTCAGCACAGTAGTATTTAAATTGTGAAAATGCTGTTTTTCTCCATATGACTAAAATATTGTCTAGATAGCACTGAACTCCTTCTAATCCACTTAAAATCTGATCCATGGCATGTTGGAATAATGCAGATACCCAATGTGATTCCAAATGATGTATTTGAATAGTCCTTTTATATGTTACAATTATCAAATGTTTCTCTGACTCAGGATCTACATTCATCTGGAGACAGGCTTGACTACAGTCAGTTTTACTAAAGAGCTGACCTCCAGTTATTCCAGCAAATAGATAATCAATTAAAGGCAAAGGATACTGTTCAGCGCATAGTACTGAATTAATAGTGACTTTAAAATTATTGCAGATGTGTACAGATCCATTTTTCTTCACTGGTACAATACGCATGCCCAGTCACCCACATTTATGGGGTCAAGGACTTCATCAGACACTGATCTAATCTTGCAACATTTTGCTTGATACTCACTCAAAGATAGTAAGAACTGCAGATGCTGGAGCCTGAGATAACAGTCTGGAGCTGGAGGAGCACAGCAGGCCAGGCAGTATCAGAGGAGCAGGAAAGTTGACATTTCAGGTCGGGACCCTGCTTCAGAAATGGAGGAGGGGAAGGGGGCCCTGAAATAAATGGAGGGGGAGTGATAGCAGGTAGATAATGGAGCGGATAGGTGAGAGAGAAGACGGACAGGTCAAGGAGGCAGGGATGAAGCTAGTAGAGGTGAGTGTAGGCAGGTAGTCATGGGGATTGGTCAGTGAGGTGGGAGGAGCAGGTAGGTGGGAGAGAAGATGGACAGGTCAAGGAGGCGGGATGGGGGTGGTTGGTCTTGGGATGAGGTCGGGGGTGGGGAGATTTTGAAGCTAGTAAAGTACACATTGAGACCATTGGGTTGTCGGCTTGCAACAGTGCCTCATATTCTGCTTTGGAAGCCTACGCTCACCTTTACTAGCTTCATCCCTGCCTCCTTGACCTGTTTGTCTTCTCTCCCACCTATCCGCTCCACTATCTATCTGCTATCACTGTGCTCCCCCCTCTCTAATTATTTCAGAGCCCCCTTCCCCTCCCCCATCTCTGAAGAAGGGTCCCGACCCGAAACATCAGCTTTCCTGTTCCTCTGATGCTGCCTGGCCTGCTGTGTGCCTTTAGCTCCACACTGTGTTATCTTGCTTGGTACTCATCCTTGATTTTCAACTCGACAGAGATCTTTTACATGCTTTCTAGAACCCCAATGAGAAAAAAAGCATGTTTCTTTAGAATTTGTGATAGTCTCAGAATCCAACAAGCGATTTACTTCAGCCCAGTTGAGTCTGATTTTCTCCAATCACATTCTCCTTTGACAACGTGTAAAAACAAATGTTCAGACTGACTGCATAATTGAAAATTCACATTGATACATCCTGTTGAAAGCTCTGCTTTGCCTGTTTGTGTTCTTACTACGGTTTTTGACGATTGCAGCACAATATGACTCCGCTCCTTTTTATGCACACTTTCAGGTATCAATGAAACTCCACTGTCCACCTTCATTCTTAATAGTGGCCACTCAGTAAGGGAGTGACCCAGTTGTTGTCAAGTATGCCCATTGAATGTACTTTTATTTTGCTGCTGCTTTTGCACACAGCTTCTTTATACCAGCAATTTGCTGCTGTATGACCTGTTTTTCCACTCTCAATGGCGGTTTTGAATCTGCGTTGGTGCTTGTCTCTCAGCCATCATTTTGTGAACTCTTATGCTCAACCTTAACCGTTGAGCTTCTTCGGCTGTAAATCCCAATAAGATTGCTATTTCCACTGCTTTCTTTAAGTCTAGGTTCCTCTCTGTCATCTCTTCTGGATTGCTTCACATCTTAAGCCACACCCCACTCTGTGTCTGATAGCATAATTTAAGTTGTCCCCAGATTTGTGGCATTCTGCTAACACTGTTAAAATTGCTACAAACTGGGAGATACATTCACTGTCTTGTTGGTTGCTTGTGTGAAATCTGACCCTTTTCAGTGATCACCCATGGTTGTGCTGAAAAATGGTTCTCTGGGTTTCCTTTCTTTAAAATTAGCTTTGGAATTTGGCTTCTCTGACTGTATCAGGCTCCTCAGGAGGTTAAAAATATTAAAAAGATTCCCACACCCCAGAATACTCAGGCATGCAGGGACAACAACATCTGTTTTACTGAACAAAATACTAGAATCTCTCTGTGTAGGGGTTGCAGCGATTTTATTCATTTGTGGGATGTGGGCATCGCTGGCTGGCCAGCATTTCTTGCCCGTCCCTAGTTGCCCTTGAGGAGATGGTAGTGAGCCGCCTTCTGAAGCTGCTGCAGTTCACCTGCTGTGGGTTGACACCCAATGTCATTATGGAGGGAATTCTGGTGTTTTGATCCAGCCACAGTGAAGGAACGGTGATATATTTCCAAGTCAGGATGGTGAATGACTTGGAGGGGAACTTGAAGGTGGCAGTGTTCTCAAATGTCTGCTGCCCTTGTCCTTCTAGATGGAGATGGTCATGGGTTTGGAAGGTGCTGTATGATGATCTTGTAGATAGTACACACTGCGGCTACTGAATGTCGGTGTTGGAGGGAATGGATGCAGAGCCAATCAATTGGGCTGATTTGTCAAGCTTCTTGAGTGTTGTTGGGGCTGCACCCATCCAGGCAAGTGGGGAGTATTCCGTCACACTCCTGACTTGTGCCCTGTAGATGGTGGACAGGCTTTAGGGAGTCAGGGGTTGAGTTATTTGCTGCAGTATTCCTAGCTTCTGGCCTGGTCTTGTAGCTACTGCATTCATGTGGTGAGTTCAGTGAGTTGCTAGTAAATGAAAACCCCCAGGATGTTGATAGTGGGCAATTTAGTGATGGTGACACCATTGAATGTCAAGGGACGGTAGTTAGATTGTCTCTTATTGGTGATAGTCATAGCCTGGCATTTGTGTGGCACAAATGTTTCTTGCCACTTATCAGCCCAAGCCTGGATAATGTCTAGATCTTGTTGCATTTGGACACGGACTATTTCAGTGTCTGAGGAGTTGCGAATGGTGCTGAACATTGTGCAATCGTTGGTGAACATCCCCACTTCTGACCTTATGATGCAGGGAAGGTCATTGATGAAGCAGCTGAAGGTGGTTGGGCTGAGAACACTACCCTGAAGAACTCCTGCAGAGACGTCCTGGAGCTGAGATGACTGATTTCCCACAACCACAACCATCTTCCTATGTGTCAGGTATGACTCTGACCACCGGAGAGTTTGCCCCCGGATTGCCATTGATTCCAGTTTGCCAGGGCCCCTTGTTGCCACACTTGGTCAAGTGCAGCCTTGATATCAAGGGCTGTCAATCCCATCTCACCTCTGGAATTCAGCTTTTTTATCCGTGTTTGAATCAAGGCTGTAAGGAGGTCAGGGGCTGAGTGGCCCTGGCATAACCCAAACTGGGCATCAGAGAGCAGATTATTGCTGGGCGGTGTGGCTTGATAGCACTGTTGATGAAAGCTTCCATCACTTTACTGATGATCAAGAGTAAACTGTTGGGGCGGTAATTGGCCAGGTTGGATTTGTCCTGCTTTTTATGTACAGGATATCCCTGGGAAAATTTCCACATTGTCGGGTAGATACCAGTGTTGTAACTGTTGTAACAAAATAATGGAATTTCTCTGCTTAGGAGTTGCAGCTCTCTGTGTTATCATCATACAGAGACAAAATTTACTGCTATTTTATGTACATATTTTAAAATAGAAAGGGCCTGCATAGCACGGTGCACCATGAAAATTTTAGCATTACCTTGCTTCTTCCTGTTTAAAACAAGGTACTTCTGAAACTGCTTGTATTTTTTTTCCCTTATAACCCTAGCTCAAAACATTTCCCTCCATTTAGGGTACTAGTTGGTAACAATTATCCTTTAGGATGGAGCACATGGTGAGCTTCTTCTGCAATGTTCTCCACTTCGCTGGGGTGAATTTTCTAAAATTTATATCTGCCTCAATGCAGCAAATTGTGTCTTTTGATTTCTTCTTTTTATTGAAGTGCATCTGAGCATCCGGAGGATCTCAAAGCAAATTTTATCCTAATTGCCAGGTTTCTTGTGTTACATTTCAAGAAGGACTAGGAGGCCAAAGTGTTGAACAACAGCAAGAGCTTTAATTAAAGGAGGTGTTCACTCTATAAGGCAGCGTGCTAGACTAAGCTGTTTCCCTCCAAAATGGCCAATGATGTCATTGTGATGACATGGGATAGATTCTTAAAGTGACAGTCCAACATACATAAATACAGCATCCTGCAAAAATCATGTGGTAATCGACAGATGGCCTGTTTTATTGATGTTGGTTGAGGAGATAGATGTTAACCAGGATGGTTCTTGTAATAAATGTGAGATTACCAACACGTCTGCCATCTCCCGTTAAATCAGCAGCTATAATAATGGCTACTGCATTGTCTTTACATTGGCCCACCTCTGCTGTCTTGAATTGGAAGGCGACCACTTAAAAAAATCATTACAAATTGTGTTGGTACTGACATGATGCAGGCCCAGGACTCAGGACTCAGAAATGTATTAAACATCCAGGTCCCAATTCTAGCACAAACCTTTTCCCTACAGGCCCTTCTAGACTAACTCAATATTTCTAGCATTTTCAGTTCATTTTCTTTTTATTTATTTCTGCCCCCATTACTTATGTAGCTTCTCCTAAAACACATTTTTTTTTCTGAAGAAGGGTCTAGGCCCGAAACGTCAGCTTTCCTGCTCCTCTGATGCTGCTTGGCCTGCTGTGTTCATCCAGCTCTACACCTTGTTATCTCCAAAATTGCTTTTGTGCTATTTGCCTCAGTTAGTCCCTGGTGTAATGAGTTCCACATTTCCACTGCTCTCTTGAGTAAAGACAGTTTTCTTGAATTCTTTATTGGATATATTAAGGATTAAGATATTTATGGCTGCTAATTTTGGACTCTCCATTGGATCCTCTCATAATTTAAAGACCTCCATTAGGCCATCCTTTGTGTTTTCGTCTATGGAGAAAAAAGCCTCAGTCTGTTCAACCTTTCTTTCTAGTTATTAACCTTTCACTGTTGGTATCATCCCTTATAAAGTTTTCTCACACTTTCTCCAGGGCTTCTTTATTCTTTTTGTAATACGCTGATCAAGCTGTGCACAGTGTGGTCGAATCAAGTTTCTATATTAGTTTAAAATAAATTCTGTGCTTTTTAGTTCTATTTCTCTGGAAATGAACTTTAGAACATTGCATTTTTATGGTCATGTTATTCTGTAGTGCAACTATTCTGTAGTTAAAGACTTGTGAATCTCTACCCTGACATTCCTTTGTGCCAGTCACTTATTAAGTAATTTTGCTTTGAAATATGTTCTAGAGGAAACTTGGATTGAGTCAAGTAAAATTATAGAGCTGACACAATGGCATTGGCTATTTACATGCTAATGTTCAGTAACATTAGGAGGGAATTGCTGCAGCTGCAGGTTGGTCTCTGTTTCTACCTGATTGCAGACATTTTTATTCAGTTATGGGATGTGATACCATCCCTAATTGTTCACTGAGAAGGTGATTTGAGCCACCTCATTGAACTACTGGTCATGATGAAGGTCCTCCCATAGTTCGGTTAGGAAGTTTCAGGAGTTTGACTGATCATTGCTGGAAGAACAATAATATATTTTCATGTCAGTTTGCTATGACTTGGTGGTTGACCTGTACATGTCTCAAGTAGCTGCTTCTCTTTTTCTTCTAAGAATAGACATATTGCTTTGGAGGGTAATGGCAAAACAAAATTTAGTGAGTTGCTGCCATGTATCTTGTGGATAGTACATGTTGTAGTTGCTGTGCTCATTGGAAAAGAGAGTGCAACTTTAAAGTGGTGAGTGG